>JAKSZT010054393.1:5802214-5958008 GCA_026826555.1 Tolypeutes matacus
GTTTGCTCTGTTCACACAAGGTCCAAGGGGCGCCAGGCAGCCAGCTCCCCAGAAAATAAAACTTTTTCGCCCCGCCCGCGGCTCCAAATGGCCGTTTTATTTTTTTTTTCTGTAACCGCGGGGCTCAGCCGCCTGTGCCAACCTCCACCGGCAGCCTCAAAACTCACGAATCTCCACCTTTCGGTTCACGCCGCCGATCTGCGCAGATAGATGTCCCAAGCTTCTCACTCCACGCTTGCACAGCACAGACCCCCGGGCAGGACCCCGTCCCCAATCCGCCTTGCTCTGGGAGCTTGCAGTGTGCGCCCTCCTACACCAACGCCATCTTGCCCCCCTTCTGTCTGTGGTGAGAATTAAACACCACTCACATAACGTCCGTGACCTTTCACCCCTCGTGGAATTGGCCAGGGTTGCTTTGGCTGAGAGACAAAAATGCAGAAATTCGCATGGTAACTGCACTTTCTCTGGCTGTGGGATAAATGGAAAATTTCACTTTCCAACTGTATGTGTTGCTCCATCAGCAGCCATATCATAAAAGTTCAATTCCTCCACCTCCCTCAAGAAACTAATTTATTCTCATCCTGGGAATATTTTTAAAGGATTTTGTAAAGTGTTGCCGTAGTGCATTAATAGAGAAGGCAAAACGACATTTTTAATAGAAAGATAACAGTTCTTAAATTTCGTTTCTGACATTGTCAGTAGATTAACTGCATGTTAGACACATAATGAAGAGATTTGGAGAATTTGTGCTTTTTGTCTTAGACTGAAGTCAATAGAAACATAACAAGTCCACTAAATGACAATTGACAAGGATGTACTAACCATTCTCTTTATCAAAAGGAATACATTTCTTTCCATGGTGGAGTCCTAAGTATTGTGGAACATTGCTAATCATAATCATTATAGAAATCTGTTATTTAATTTCACAGATCTTTCAGATCACAGCAGCAATTAGACAGAATTAGAAAATTATTTCCTGACAACAATATGGCAAGATGAAAAGTGGTAAACTGTGGGATTTAAAACTATGAAAAATAGTCATTTATAGAATGTTATTTACCACATCTATACTTTTGACCACATTGGCAATATGTGGCATGATGAGTTTGATTTTCTTTAGCACAATTACCACTTCCTACAAGTGAGTTCAAACAAGAATAAACTACTTGGTTCAGCTCAATTTCCACAGCTTGACAGGCATCAATATCAAAATTAATTCTAAAATGAAACTTCATAAAAGAAAATCCTGTTTGACAAAAGAACTATTGGGCTTGAATCACAGTTGCATTTGCATTGAGAAGTCCCATTTTTATTTTTATTGTATATAAAATAATGCCTAAGGAAAGATTGAATATCTGGAGAGAGTTCATTTGAGTCATCCTGATAATATCTGCAATATGTAAGTGAAGCAGAAGCCGTTTTTATGACATCTTCAGAAGTTGAAGATTGAATTACAGTTTTAGTAATCATCAGTTCCCCTTCTCCAGTGTCACTTTTTGGTAATATATTGCATAGAAAAGACTTATGGTACCCGTTTTATAAGCTTGCAATAAAAATATAACAACTGTTGTATTAAATTATTTAAGTTGTAAACCATTGTGAAAAAAGGCGAAAAAGTTTTATCGACATGGAGGATGAAAAACTAATTATGATGGAGAGCACAGTGCATTGTGCTGATTACTCCCAAGTTTTCCCCTGTGTTAGCATATTGTAAATCTTCAAATCAAGGTCTGGGTATGTGGGATTCTTTTATTTATTGATTATTTAGAATTGGCCAATGGCAAAAGAAAAAAAATGGAATCTTTGTAGTTCCACATTACTAATTTGTTTTAGCAGAGTTGTGAATGCCCACAAACATATGCACAAAAAGCTAATATAGAGAGATTTAAAGATAAGTAAAAGATGCTAACTGAAGAAAGTATTGTACATATGAAATGACTATAATCCTCCAAAGATATGGAAACCTAGAAATTATCTAATTTCCAGAAAAAGGTTTACTTATTTAACGTTTTTATGGGCACCAAGTGCCTCTACTTTCTAGCAGACTGTACTATTCTGCTGCTGCGTGCAAAAGATTCTAAACACATGTTTTCTCACATCCTCCCTGAGTCTATTAGTTCTTCCCTTTCAGTATCAGGCTCCTTTCAGAACTTTCTGTCCATTGGTGCCTCCTTTTCCTTGCATTTCTAGGAATCTAGGAGCACTTTATAGCTTGGTCACAATGTTGGCAAATTCCACACTATATGCACTCCCACTTTCCCTCTCTGCTTTCATGATTGCTAGATATAGAAATACGGCTCAAGTGAGCCCCTGCTACATGCACACACCCACACACCTCTTGGCCACCTCTAAGGAAAAAGGAATCCCCTTGAATAAATAGATTTTATTTCTCCAAAGGAAATTAAAATAGGGAAGCAATGTATTACTACCTGGTAAATGAAATCACAGAGGGTTGATTCTTCAGTGTGGTCCACAGCAGTAATTCTGACACTGTTACCTAGTGCTACAGATGTTTTCTCTCTCTCACCTAGACTCTTCATCAGAATTTAAATTAACTTAGTCACTTTGACAGTGATGATAATAATAATGATGTGATTTAGGCACTAGATGTTACCTTATTTAATATTCACAACATCCTAATGAAGTATTATTCTGATTCTGCAGATGAAGACATTTAAGCCTTACTCAAAAAATCACATAGCTAAAAAAGTATCAGAATCAGGATTCACATTTTCATCTGGCTGATTCCAAAGTCTATGTGCTTACTAATTATACTATACCTTACCAGCATGGAATGACTCAGTCTCAAAGTCATCATCACCAAAAGGAAAGAGTAGGTTTAGAAAGAAGTGTGAGAGACTTTGTTTTCTTCTCTGGATTATCCTATTCATTCATTTGTTGAATGCAGGTAATGTACCAGATTCCATACTTGGTCCAGGGATATAAAGATGAATAACATATGGTTTCTGCCTTTATTATCTATTGGGAAGGAAATCCAGGTAAACAAATGCAATTCAGTATGATGATGTAATTGAAGTTTATGCACAGTGCTATGGGAACACTGGGAAGACATCAAAGCCCGAGGAATACAGCAGTTTTACTTAAGTTATTGACAACCTATCCCCAGGAGGACAGTAGATCCTCTAAGGGAGAACCCAGCCTAGCTTCATCCACAACTTCATAAGAAGTTCTGTGAAAGTAACTGTCTACATCCCTTTCCCTGGACTGAGAAGAAAACCACTTATCTAGGTCAATTTTGTCCATTTATCTGAAATCAAAGGCTCTTCCTCCTTCCTCCCACACCTCCAGCTTTATGAGCCATGAGCACTCAGATCAATTTGGAGCAATTTAGGTCAATAATCTGCAATTGGAAATAACTCTCGTGCGCTACTTCCCTGATATCTAGTATCCATGAAGGTAGTTTGCATGGTTTGGTTAGACCCTCCTACATCTTCACTTCCAACCTCACACAGCAATGGCAATTGAAATTAAGTAGTCCCAGACATAGGAATAACTAGTTACAAAGCTGCCAATTCTATCATTGAGACATTCTCTCAAGCAGGCTTCATTGTATGTACATGGTTCAGTAGTAGAGAACCATACTGTCTCTGACCCAACACCCAAATATCACCATGGGCTTTCTCTGGAAATAGCTCAAAAAGCACTCTTCTCTCTACTGATAAACCAGGAACTTGAGTTCACAATACAACAGTTGCTATAGTTACCAGTCACTATGTTTGGCTTCCTAGATGTATAGTTTCATAGGAGAACCAGAAATTGAAAACACATTAGTCAAATAAAGCCAGCAAAACTTCATATGATTGATTCGGGATGACTAGAATCTCTTTTCTAGAATCACTAGATATTCAGGGTAAATAAGATTCTTTCTCCCCTAACTGAAAATGACTAATATCTTCATAGTACAAGTACCTTTTCTACCAAAACATGAAAGAAATAGGTTGTTTGGCCCTTTGCAAAAGACTATGGAAACAGAACTAGAAAGATCTTGGAAGCAAGGTTACCCAGCTCACCTTGAATAAAGAAGGCTTTTGGGAGCTTCAACCAGGTGTAAGGCTGAAGGGAAAAGGATTTCAGAGGGTTTCTTTCACCTAGAGTTATAAGATCAGGGTATACATCCTACCCAGCAGACCACTATGGATGTCCAGGTCAGGGTTAAAAGTCTCCTAAAGACTATGAGCAAGTGAAAGATAAGCATCTCACCCAGGAACTATCAGGGACACTAATTCTTCAAGTAAGCCATCCTACTGGTAAGGACCTGGACCTGGACTTTTTATGTAATGAGAAAAGATTAAAATATTATAACCTATACTTTAGAAAAGACCTGAAAGGCAAACACAAAAAGGAGGTGCATATGCAGTCTCTAGAAAGAAACATTTCTACAGTTTATTCTACAAAGGAAAGAATATATAATAGCTTGAGGCAACCGATCAGAAATCAACTGTTTTAGCTTACAGGAAAATGTCATACAGAGATAAATAATCTATAACTAGCTAGAGCAGGCCTGGAAGGCAGCAACCACTATTGCTTACCATAGGAGATTATATAAATATAGACATACCTATGAATAATAACTAGAACCTCTGATAATGCAATAACTTTTCACCTTGCATATTCCCTCAGACAACAAATGGTAATATCTTTGAATATAAGGGACAATGAATCTATGCAAGGGACTTAGTTGCAAGTTTTGGTTTCACACCAGCTGTGAAATAGGCCTCTCAAAACTCCTTTAAGTATTGGAAACAATGACCTGGGGATGAAAGGCTTGTAGCCCAGGAACTGATCCCTCAAGCCATCCAGATCTCGATCCCTGACGATTTTGATTTATCCATGCTGACAAACCAGATTTGGATCAATAGAAATTATCTGTAACAAGAAACTAATTGTGCATTTAGTAAGTTCAGTACAATTTTTGGTGGCTTTAAATTTATATGGAAAAGACCCTATTGACTTTTGAAACCAAAATACTTACCACTTTAAGGTAATATTGCCTTGGGTTATAATAAATTACGGTGTTGTGCTTTCTCTCTTGGGTAATGTATAGTCTGAAGGAGTCTAATCTGTTTACTCTTAAACGATGAATATTCTCTATTTGTTATTTGTAGAGATGTGAAATTGTACCTCTTCTACTGTTTTCATACACCATCCCTGTTTAAATGAAGCAGCAAATCACGGCCAATTTCAAGCCACTTTACAATCTCAGTTCAAATTATGCAGTGGCTTAGAATAGTAAAAAGATGTCCCTAAAGTTGCCTCATATTCAGGATACAGGAGACCTCAGATGTTCGAGGACTGCTGAGAGGCAAAGTGGATGAACCAATGAACCAGTGTAGAATTTATATTGTACTTTTCACACAGGAAGATTATCTAGGCCTTCAGTACACCTACACGTGAATTCATGTGTGATGTCTAACTCTCCTGACTTAATTTCCTAATGGACCATTTTTCTGGAAAGGAAGATGGAAAGTTTCAGCCAGCCACAAATGGGCTGAGACCCGCCAATCTCATTTCACATCTAGCAGGTATCCCAGGCAGGGTTTAAAACCAAGCTACAAAGGTGAAAAAAAGAAAATGCCATTAGAGCTAAACAGATGGTCCCAAATGGGAGCTTATGTCATCGGCTTAAACTGGGCTTGTCTTAGTAAGAAGGAGCAAGTCTTGCCTCATAATTCTTTGCAATTTAATATTATTGAAATCCTCTTTTTAGCAGAAACTGCTAACGTATCTAATAGAAGGACCCTACTAATCATTTAGCTCTCCAGGAGGAAAAAAAAGTCTAAAGGCCAGGGCTTGAGGTCACAGGTCTCTGAGGGAATGCTAAAAGGTCTGTACTTCATCAAATGCAAGAACTTCAAGAAGGTTTCACCTCTTAACCAGGTTGTTCTTTTTGTGGCTAAAAACAGACTTGTTCAAACCAGTCTCTGCCTTAAATGAGTAAAAATCCCTTTGAATATTTGCTAGAATGCTCTAGCATAGCTGCATTAATTATATTAAGGATTTTAAACAGACTATTAGTGTTTGCTCTGAATAGTTGTACCAGTGTGCCAAGCACAAATAGGGCAATAGGTGAAAGGGTAAAGAGCCCTTTTTTAATAGAATTTACATGCTGTATGAGTCTAAATTGTTTAGCTGCCTGACAGAATTTTTATAAAGCCTAAAGGAAGTGTCCATAAACCTAACAGATACACAGGAAAACTAAAAAGCTGCTTGTTTTGTTTCTTCAAAGGTCATACCTTTTGCCTGTGACATAACAGTAAATAGCATGATAAAATGCTTTCAATATATTATAAATTATGGGAAATAGCCATTGACTTTTCAGAATAGTTTGGGATATAAATTCTATGAGATTAATGCTTTAGATGCTCTTCAAATATGAGCAAGAAATATTACCAAACTCATAATTGTTCAAGTAAATCATGAATGTGATATAAATTAAAAACTAGAATGTATTAGCCATGCTTAGAAAAAAATGCTTCTAGGATAGTCCAATTACTAATAAAATAGATTGAGTTGAAACTGTACAAATTCGAAAACCATTGACAGTGGATCCAGGACTACTATTAATATCTGAAAATCAGTTTGATATTGTCCTCTGCATGTCTCTGGACTGTAAATTCCCTGGTTCAGTGAAGCCACCTTATAGATAGATTCAAGCAATCCCTCTGCCCACTAAATGTGTTTACAAACTACCCTAATATCATTTCAAAGAAAGAACAAAGCAGAAGCACCCTTAGAAAGTCACAACACTGCTGTCCTCGCCCCTCTTTCAGAATATTCAAGTGCTCTCAAATTTACATCCCCAGCCCTGACTTATCACAAATTTCCATTTCTGTGTGTCATCTACCTGTAGTATGTCTCCAGTTGAATTTTCCTCAGCACCTCAAGCATTATAAACCAGGGTTCAACAAACTATGGCCCATGGGCCAACTTTTTGTAAGTGAAGTTGCATTGAAACCCAGTCATGCACATTCATCTGCATATTGTCCATGACTTCTTCTATCCTATGGTGGCAGTGTTGAGTAGTAGCAACCGAGACTATATGCTCCTCAGAGCCAAAAACGTATACTCTCTGACCTTTTACAGAAAAAATGCTTCAACCTGTTAAAATCACAAAGGTGAACTCAAGATCTCTTCTCAAAAAATGTGTGCCTCTTCTCCATCCCTAATACTATAGCTCGAATTTTAAGCCTTATCACCATAGGTTCATATTATTGCATAGCCTCCATTCTAGCTGTCTATTGCTGTGTAACAGAATACACCAAAACATGTGTGATTTAAAACAACAAACATTGTATTATGGTTCATGATTCTGTGGATCATAAATTTGGGCAAGGCTCAACTGGGTGATAATTTTGCTCTATGTGGCATTAACCAGGGTCACTCATTGGAATTTATCTGGCAGCTGGGCTTGCCTAGAGGGCTTACATCACCTTCACTCCCATGCCTGATGCCTTGGTCAGGACAGCTGGACAGCTGAATTCATGTGGGCCCCCCTGCCTGCCCACGTGGTCTCAGGGCCTCTCCACTTGATCTCTTCAGCAGAATGGGTGAACTTCTTCCATGGCAATTCAGGGCTCCAAGATGCCAAGGTGGAATCTGCCAGTCTTCTTAAAAGCCAGCCTCAGAGTTGGTACAGCTTCACTTCTGCCATATTCAATTGATCAAAGTAGTCCCATGTTAGGGGGCAAAGAAATGTACCCCATCTCTCAAGGGGAGGAACCAATGTTAATCTCTACTGCCTCCTGTCTGGACTCCCTGCTCAAATCTTTTTCCATACTCTGTCTAGATATTCCCAAAATAGCAGCTTCATTAAGTCTGTCCCCTTTCCAAAAACCCAAAATGGCTTCCTCTTCCTGGTCGGTTTAAGCTTCTCTCCCTAGTAGTCAAAACCCATTACATAATAGTATCCTGCTGTAACAATGTTACCTTATTTTTTTATTAGTCCCTTTGCTGAACATTTGCTTGTTTGCTCTAATAAATATTCCTCACTTCCCCTACTCTGCTCTATATCATAAGGAGATTGACCCCTGCAGGCTGTATTTCCTAGGCTTCTTGTTAGCTTCTGGCTGGGTTTGGCCAATGAGAGACACTAGTGGGAGATTGGAAGATAGCAGACAAAGAAGCCATGATATTTTTCTCTTTTTCTCCGTTTTATGCAGATCTCTGGCAGTGATTGCATTTTTACATTCTCCATTGTTCTAGCTCCCACTGGTTAGGCCTTCTCCAGTTCCATCACCAATAAGTGTCCCTGATCTCTGTGCTCCAAAAACTCCATCTTCTCCTTTATTCAAAACCAAGGATTGTTGGCAGTTTCCTGCAGTTGCTCCTCTCTAAATTGCTATACTATCTCCTATTTGTCATCTCAGCTCTTCATCACCTGTAAAGTCAATTCCCTATATTAAATTTCTTCTGTTTTGAATACCTCAAGTGGTTTCTGTTCTCCACACTAGACCCCAAGTACCCACTCAAAGCAGGGCAATGTTCTACCTGCCCCCCCAGCACCCATTTACCTGACATAATATTTTAGGTCTGAACATCTAGCTTCCTTCTTCAAAGCACACCTCAAGCTCTGTCTTCCTTCAGAAGCCTTTCAACATCACTGTAGTTTTTACTGATCTAATTCTTTGGTGACTTCCAGTGTGTACATCTTCCCATTTTGTCTGTAAGTTCTTTGATGATGCCTGTGCTTGTCTCCTTCTCCCCAGAGTTCCCACTACAATGTCAGTACACATTAAGCACTCAATAAATGGCTTTAACTTATGACTTTTTTGCTTCAATATAATATCTTCTAGGTCTTACCCCTTTTCTCTTAGGCATCAGGACTAAGTGAATTTAAGGGTACTTTTTTGTTTAGCGCATCTGTTAAATCTTTTACCAGCTTGGATGAATATGTTATAATGGAAACCTCCTTGAAGACTTAGTCAGGGTTTCTTTGGCAGAGGGGTGTCCACAAGGTATAACTCAGTGTCATACAAGTAGATACAAACAAATGTTAAATGAAGAGGGTAAGCCCACAGCAAGACTGATGGATATGTGGTGAAGCTAATTTTTTTTTAAGAAGGAAATATTTAAAACATGACACAGGCACAACTCACCCTGAAGTATGCCTACAGTCCACACCTCAGACCATGTACTTTTCTCATTTTCTTATTTCTTAATAAACTCTTTACTCCTTTGGCAAAAAAAAAAAAAAAGCAAAAAAAAAAAAAAAATGACACAGTCCTTTGGATACTTTAATGGGGTGCAACTAGTTCTGGTACAAAAGAACAAATGTGATTTAATTTACATCTCTTTAAATAGAATAATAATAAATGGGGAAAGTGCCATAGAAAATAAATCTGTATAATTAATCAATTTAAGATTCAATCTCTTAACTGCATCCCACATTTCTTAAGCCCTGGATCCATATTTTTAAAATTTTGTTTCTCTGGCACTTTACCAGTGCAGCTGGAACATCAAGGGCATTTAGTAAGTATTTCAACTGTTTGAAACTATCCACTTGCCATGCTATTATCCTATATGCTGCAAAATCAAATTAAATAGATAACATTCTTGCCATCTGGTTGCAAAATTATCTTAAGAATGGAACTATTTTATGCAAAATTGTTCAGTTTTGTGGGTTATATTTTGCAAAATAAAATTTGCTGTAATAATTTGCTGCATTAAGACCAAAATAGTACGTCTTTTTTGAACCAGAACATGGCCCAGTTTAAGGTTTTAAGATCTGATATTACCTAACTCTGATTCTGGTATTGCAAGATGGCATCAAAAAGCAGTGTGCCTTTTCTTATATAAAGTCTGATGGCTGGCTAATTTGGAAAATGAATTTCTTCCCTGCTGCCATTCTTAACCACAGAGACAGTCATTTGAATGTTTACAAAAAAGGCCTCAAGCCTCCTCATGTTTCACCTTTTCATTGCACTGCTGATCATTTAGAGGGTAGGCTCATTCCAGACAGCTTTAATTAAACTGTACCAAGGATGCAGATAGATGTCAATGGAAATGAGCCATAACATGAGGCTAAGCATGTATTTAACAGTGTTCCATCCAGTTCCATCACCTTCTAGCATTTCAGTGGTTTTACATTTATGTAGCAAAGACTGAATGTGTTTATGTATTTTTTTAATCCATCCTATTAGTGGCCATATGCTTAGGCTTCAATGGATACAAGAACTGTCTGCAATCTGCCAGGGATTTAGGGACATCAATAATTTGTGAATAGTCATGTTGGTACTGGTCGAAGGGTTAAGTGCTCTGCACACCAGGGCCACCTCTTTGGGGATTTGAACTCTTCCTTGACTGTTAGGAACCTTATCCCCTGTGAGGTTTCCTACTACATGCTGCTTGTCAGATCCATCCAGCTGTAGCTGGGAAGCATTATTAGCTCTGGGATTTAAAGATCTGGGTTAAGTACTGATAGAATGGTGCCTTTGAGTTAAAAAGCAGTGAAAGTATATTGTGACAACCTCAAGGAGTTTTTCATGTTCCATGTTAAGCATATGTTCTTTCCTTTTACCTAGCCTTTCATACATTCCTTGTCAATGAATTACAGAGCATCCTTTTGAGAAAGTTTTTATTTCACATTTGTTCCTAGAACTTGCTGGTTGATTAACTTGTATCAGCTAAAGTAGAAAGAGAGATGTCTCCTTTAAATAAGAAGTTTTGTCATGAAAGGCTTTTCCTCCCATGTCCCTACCCTTGCCCCCAGTGGGTGGGGGAAAAGGTGGTAAGGAACAGGTAACGAATTTATTTTTGAAGTTAGCTTGTTTTGCTTCATGGGCAGTTCTCAAATACAGTTGCTTTAGTACCAATAGCCACAGTGACATGTCCAGGCCTTTGCTTCAGCTGCTAGCCTGTAACTTCACATACCCCAAAGCCTCGTATGTCTAGCTCACGATAGTAACCCCTGCTCTTGCCACAGTGCTTAACATATAGGACATCATAAATGTTTGCTGGACGGAAGACAAGAAGGCAGGCAGGAGGCAGGCAGAAAGGAAACACTTGGGAAAAGAGTGTAGTCAGGCTGACCTGCATGCAAGGAGTTGCTCTCAGTAATATTTTCTAAAAGCTGTTTTGAATCTGGGGGTGGGTGTTTAGCAATAAAACATGTTTCAACAGTTTTAATGGATACGGCTTTCAGAGCTAACTTACATCATTAGGTCCTCTTAGTAATAGTAGCACTTAGTTTCCTCGTTGGGTAAATGGTAGAAACAATTAGGTTGTGATGACAGATTTCCATCAGACTTTTTTCAACCGCGTACCTAGATGTGGTTTGGTTTTAATATGGCTGAATATTCCCATAGTAAAGCATATTGTGGTTTCATTAAGGAAGGTAACTGTTATTAAGCAGAGGGATCTTTAGTCTTTCTCTCCTTGAATATGTAACAGATCTTAAAGATAAAGATATTTTATCAAGTTTGCAGTTGATTTTCTATGTGTGTTTGTTTCCAGTAATTCCAGCCTTCTTACCCTGGAGTAGTTTTACCCATCTCTTAATTGTCCCTAGCTGATGTCTAGAAGGTCTTTTTAAACTTCTTAACTGCACAATGAGGCCTCAGTGGACACCTAGATTGTGTCTGCTTGGGAAAATGCCAAGCACTAATGAGTATTTTGTTTAATGTAATGGAAACTGAAAATGCATGGCTTCTTCCCTGACTGATCAATGCCCACTTCTGTTGTTTGAATGTAGCTATACATTCTAAATTCGAGAAGAAAGGTTACAAGAGGGCAGAGCACTTAGTGTCTGCCCAAGGAAGAACATGAAGACTCAGAAGTTTTGTTTATATGGGGCTCGGTATAGATAGAAAGCACTTGAGTTAGTACTTTAGCCTCTGTCCCTTCCCCCACCCCTCCGCTCTGCCACCCTTTCTTTCAAGCCCAAATTCCATAATATGAAACTTTTTATGTTAACCATATTAATTTGAAAGGATAATAATACAGGAATCAGGCC
This sequence comes from Tolypeutes matacus, assembly GCA_026826555.1. NCBI lineage: Eukaryota > Metazoa > Chordata > Mammalia > Cingulata > Chlamyphoridae > Tolypeutes > Tolypeutes matacus. The sequence continues at coordinate 5,814,186 of JAKSZT010054393.1, forward strand.
AGGCAATTTTTTGGTTCTATGTAATTGCATACTTATTATTTCATCATTTTATTATTATAAAATATGTGGTGTATAATGTATTTATTATTTGCCTTTTTTTAGTTCAAATCATGGTGTAGCCAACACAAATTTCTGACAAACCAAAATTCAAGCAATTCAGTAGGCAGCATGATCAAGTATGTTTGAGTGAAGAATAATGATTTCCATGTGGTACTAACATTCTACACAGAGCTAAGTGGAAAGTGTAGAGGGTGTTTCTGAGATTTCATTGAACCACATCTAACTGAATAGATACAGAACCCTTTTGGTAGTATTTATAATTTATAGCCTACTTGTATAGGCTAGATAATTTTCAAAAGTAAAGATTTCAAGCCATTTAAAAACTCAAAAGAGATTTACCTATCATCTAACTTCCTGGGTTTAGAGATTTCATAAAAAGTCTGTGGAGATTATAAGAAAAGATGAGTTTTGAATCCAGAGAATGGAAAAAGCACTGGGAATAATTTAATTTCTGTATTTTAAATTTAATGACTTTGTTTCTTTTTATTTATTTCCAAGCCATCATCCTGCATAAATCATACCATCTAGTGCCTTTGGATACTCTGGAACTATGCAAGTCTCCCCAAATTAGAGTTTATAATAGAAACCTTGCCTGACCCTTAATAATTGTTACTTTCCCCAAATGCTATAATACTTAAACTAAGTTGCTTATTGCACCAAACATAAAGTTCCTTGACCCTTGGGGTTAAATATTGATCAGTCCTATTTCTGTCAATGCTTGCCTTCTGGTGTCAACAATTTTCAATGTGGAATAATCCAGAAACGGATAGTCTTCTTAATCTACACATACTCAAATTATTTCATTCCTATGCATTAAAAATTTTATTCAAGTTAAAGAATTTGCTTACTTCTTCCATACTCTTAATTAATGATTGAAGATTGGGCATCATCGTGAGTATTTTATTAAATGTTATTATTACGGATGTGGTGGGAGGTGTGGGAGGTGGGCAACATGGGAATCCGAGTGGGTTCCGTATAATATTTTAGGTAATCTAAGCACCTCTTAAAATATATGTATATATATATATAAAAAATAACATCTTTGTAAGCAAATACACATATATGCATATATATTTATATATCATTTTACAAATGTTTGTATGTATTGTGAGAATTTTGATTTTTACCCATAATAAAAAAAAAAAAAAAAAAAAAATAAAATAAAATAAAATAAATGTTATTACAATAAAAGCTATAAATGAACACTCTAATGGGTACAGGACTCATGTAAAAATATTCACTAATAAAATGTCACTCTAAAGGAGACTTAAAACAAATGTACTGCAAATTCAACAAAAGTGGCTGAGCTATTTTTTAATCCTGAGATTAAAAGAAAAAAATGCTTTTAAAAAGAATATTCAAGGGTTTACTTTGCCCTGGGATAATTCAATGGCAGGTTCTTTTTTTTTTTTTAAGCTCTGGTATTTTTCAGATTGTCAAATGTGTATCAAAGAGTTATTCTCTTGGCAAATTTTATGAATTTCAGTTCCGTTTTTTGACAACTTAAAATTCAATTATCCAATTATAACTAAAGGTCATTAGTCTAATGTGGTAACTTCGTGACAGTTAACAAAAGAATTTCTCAGTTTGGAGAGGAAATTCTGCCATATGAGAAAATTTTATTGTATTTATAAGTTGGGTAAGACTGTGAGGAGAATTTTGTTTTCTTCTTGTGCTTTTATTATTAATTAATGAAAATATATACTTAATATTTCTTTCAGACCCTATATTTATAACATATCATAAATATCCCTCTCTGATTATCATAATCTGATTAACAAGTGCCTTCTGATATTACTGGGCTTTATCATCATTAGATTTTTTTGTCTGAAATGTTTCTTTAGAATTGTTTTCCTTGGTTTTATTTTAAATAACTTTAAGCTGAATGTGATTTCCACATCTAAGAAAAGGCATTTTCGTTTTCAATGTGTTAAATGTAGAATTTCTACTGAGATGAAAATTCAGAAAATTTGGGGGCCTGGGAAATATTTAAACATTAGTTCCATTTGGTATGATAATAAAGAAGTCCCCTGAGGCCAAACAAACTACAGGACCAGATACAAAGTGTCTTTGTCCCCATCTGACCCCCAAAGAAATAAGACTTTGCAGTGGTAGATAAATTTATTCAACAGCTATTGACTGTGCATCTGCTCCATGCAAGGTCAAGAGCCAAAAGCCAACATTTTTCCGTTTTTGCATTTTAGGATTCCAGACACTGCTGGAAGAACAGATGGACAAGAAGGCACCGGCAACGGTTCTGGTACCTGTGACCCATTTACCCAGAGGAGAAATCCTCCAGGTGGCATGCTGGCTAAGCACTTAGATCACCAAATAGCCGCACCACTCTGATGAGAGCAGGGAGCCCTTTAACTAACTGTTCTCAGCACCATTCTGAAAGATCCTTGTCTCTCTGGTACAAAGCTGGGCCAGTGATTCTAATACTGCAATTCACAGCCCTTTTGTTAAGCAGGAAGACCCAAAACGAATTTTTCTCCCTAGGTATAAACAAGTGTTTTGTTTCAAAGTTTCAAAAATATTCCCTAGCAACACAAACCCCCTCAACTTTTAGCTCCCATGGAGCTGTGAAAAGTCAGCTGCTTCTGATTCTCAGATGGAAACTTGTAAATGGACTTATTTTTCTGGCTTTGTGGTTTATCGAATTACATCAGCATTATCATTTCTTATCCACTCACCAGAGTTGTAGTTGTAATTAAGAGTTGTATGTGCCTTATGATTTTCCTGTCAACTCACTTCATTCCATGTAGAAAGAGCCAAACGGTCTACTGAAGCTTTCCCAATTTATTTTTAGGCCCAGCATTGAGGAGAAAATATTCTTTTTCATATAGCAGATTATTTTTAGCCACTATTGTGCAAAGTATGCATTTTACCTGCATTATCTCATTTAATCCTTACGGTGAGCCTCTAAGGCACAAAGAGCTTTAAATGACCTTAATAAGGTCATTACAAACTGAGGAACCAAAACTTGAACCAGGACAATCTGACACCAGAGCCCTTGTTCTTAATCTTTTCATATGCTGCTTCTTCAAGATGCCTTTCTATAATTAAACAAAATAAAAATGGACTCTTGGTCAAATGGTATCTTTTAGTAGTGAACTTAAGGTGGAGTTAGAGATCAGAAGCATCTACATTTACTACCAATTTACAGGCATGTATACAGGAGCAGAAAATGCAATAATAAAAGACCGTTTCTGTCCTTTTAGATACTTAGCCCTTTCTTCCACCACCTAATTATTCAGATGCATAGATGCAGTGTCCTTCAGCTTCTCCACCATAGTCAAAATATTCACTAGAGCTGAGTCAATGTGACCAGGGTTTATTTTGAATAAAGGGTGAATGTGACTTTCATTATTCCCTGTGATATATAAACATGAGTCAATAAAAATTCCTCTTGAAACTTCTCTAAGGAATGATATGCATTTCTAATTAATCTTATAACTTGTCTTTAACTGTTTGGCTGTGTTCCATAATTGACAGATGTTATTTTAATTCAGAAACAAAAAAAGAAGGAGGGGGAGGGAGAGATAGAACGCCCAGAGAATGGGGTATACATCAATTTTAGACACATTTTACTAACCAAGTCAATTGATGTTTTTTGAGCCCCCAACGCAGTTTGGGCTGATATAAGACCTCAGTGGGTGACCATCACTGTCAGTTTTCCACAAATTGCAGAAATGACTTGCTCTATGAGAGCCATCAAATGGGTGGCAGAGCTTGCACAGGGTCCAGGACATCCAGGCTATCAATTACCTCTCAAGGGTGGGGTCAATAGAAAATCATTTAAGCCTCCAAAAAAGATGGCCTTTAGGGGGCAGTTTGGCTGAGTGACCTAGGGGATTGGGAGAGGGAAGGCACTTGAAATCTGAGGAGAGGTGTGGAGATGAAATTGAGAGAAACAGATAAGAATAGAAAGTAAAGAAATGCTGAGAGTATAATAAGCAACACACTTTCCTTCATTATCACCTGCGTGGTAAAGTCCAAATCCCTTCACATAGCATTCAAGGCCCTTCACATATTGATACCATCCTCATTTCCAAGACTTACCTCCCAGTACTCTCCCGTGTGTTTTACGTCCTGCTATCACATTGTGTGCTTTTTTTCCCAGCAACATGGTACGCTTTCTTGTCAGTCCTTTGTCCCCGCCTCATCCACTTGGCAATGTCTTGCTCAACTTCTAAGTCTTTAAATGTCACTTTTTGAAATGAAAACTTTGCAAACTTCCCTCTCTACCCAACCTCCACCTACCACATCCAACAAACAGATGTAATCGCTTTCTTCTAAATGTCCCTAGTTCTTTTAGCATCTTCCTTATCCTATTGATCTTTGCTAAGGGTCAAAGAGCATCTCTTATTCATCTTCGTACACCCAAACACATACTCAGCCTTCAGAACATTCTTATTGAACTATGTTGCTTCTGTGTGGTCAGGCTGGTTTCCACTCACCAGCTTCTCCATGCTTCTCTTACTCTTTCACTCTCGTTTTTAGAATGTTTTCCATAAGAACAATAATAATAACTAGCATTGATATAATACTTCATAAACTACCAAGCACTTTCATGTCCATTATCCCATTTTTCTTCATAAGCAATACTTGTAGCCACTTTGCCTCTATACTGTTTTTATGGAGAGCTTTTTCAAAAGATGGCCCTTCTGCACCTAACTTTACTCCTTCAGACTTTCTAGATCTCCAGTCTATATATTTTGGAAAGGAGCTTTGTTCCTTAATGAGTGAATAAAACAATGCTCCAAAAATCTAGTGTCTCTTACAGAATTTAAATTGTCAAGAGCCAAGTCCTACTGTCAGACTAAGGAAAAGAAAGTACAAAAACTACCACTTTCTTAATGTTCAGAAAATGGAAAAGTAATGTTATACTCTTTGTCTATTTTGCAGTCATTAAAAGCCAGAGTAAAGGATTTAAAAGTGTATATATTGAGCACTTCAACTAGACAAACCCTGGCCTGGTTAAGAATGGAAATGGGTCCTTGTCGCCTGGTAGCTCAGATGACATTTTGTCCCCAGGACCCACAAAACATCCATAGACATAAATGGCTCCATTCACATGAAACAAGCAGTGATTTGCTAACTTTTCAGAATGGTCTTAATCCCAAACCAAAGTGGGGAACATTGTATGTAGTGCCATATGTTGACTACAAGGCTTTTTCAGAATTCAGCAAATTTCCCTGATTTCCATTTTAGTCCAGAGTAGGCAGAAGGTTCTTGGGCAGTGAAGGCTGCCAGTGCACTGTTTGTTCAAGACTTGCCAACGTCTTCTTCCTCTCCCATAAAATGCTCTCAAATTGTGCCTAGGAAAGACAGTCACATGCAACCCAATGCATTTCAGCACTGCATTTGAGCTCCTGGTGCAAAACCCAGGGGATGCAATGCTGAAAGTGGCCTGGACACTAACCTCAGGCCTGCCTCATTTCAGAAGGTGGGGAGTTGTCCTTTTGTCCTCCTTTTACTCATGTATTGAAAAGTGAAATAATGCAGAAGCTCAAGAAATGACCAGAGGGTGTCTCCTCCCTAACCAAGAAGTATTTCCCTTCCTTTTATGAGGTGGGAAATCATCCCTGTGGGAAGAATAGTTTTTGAAAAGTTTTGGGGAGTAGGAAGCTGTTGCTCTGCCCTTACCAAACCACTGATTGTTTTCTTTCCCCCTTTCTTCTCCTTCGCTTCCTCAGATTTTTAACACTAACAGTTTGTATCAATATGGTGATGCAACTTATGTGTGTAAATAAATGCAAATTGCTATTGTGTGTTCAGGAAATAGCATGACCATCTTTTTATGCAACTTGTACTAGTATTTTTTCATCGTAATTTCCCAGATCCACTGCCAAAGAGCATTTCCTAGAGATATTTATGGCAGTCTCACTGCATTCAGAATATGTTTGCAAGACATATTCTCCACAATGTTTGAGGAAGAAGCCTTTATGATTTTAAATCTAAAGAATGTTTGCATTAAGTTGACTGTCCCATCACTATGTAACTTAGCAAGGCTTTGATCTTGGGTTACACAAATCGGTATTTGTTTACTCTGAAGTCTTTTTAAAATTTGGGCCAATTTTATTCTGTTTCTTTGAGTTTTATTAGCTGTCCTCCCTCTTGTCAGAAGAATTTAGGATTTAGTGATTATAAGTATCAAAACTAATCTAGGCTGATGGCTGTTCTAGCATCCAAAACACAAAGGTGTGTTAGAAGATTCTATCGGTGGTCAAAGAAAATAATAGGCAGTTATGGGAAAATGGGCTCTTTTTTTTTTTTTTTTTTTTTAATGAGCCTTGATTTCTCTCTTGCTTAAATGTATACGGCTGTGAAAATACAATTAGCATATTTTTTTCCAGATCTGGGTTGTGTATGTGCCTTTCTACCCTAGTAGGTCTCGCACTCTTTCTCTCATCTCTCCTAAGAGCTTTTCCCACTATTTCTCTAATTGCCCAGCAGTAAGAGAGATGGACAAATTGGGCTAAGCGAATAGAGCTTGCAGAGAGCAGAATCGGATTTACTAACTTTGATGTTGGCTTCTAGTGAGTCTTTCCCATGCACATGACTGGGTTGCCATAAAGCCAGCTGAGCCGATCACCCTAAATAGGTTAAAAGATGACACTGAGAGATTTTAAGCAGGAATGATTTCATTTTTTCCTCTCACCAGTTATGGCTAGCTGGTTCATGCACTGATTTGTTATACCACATAGGGCTGGCTTACAGTCGCTGCCAGCCTTCTGAAGTCTTGACAGCATCGGAAACTATCTCCTGGGAATGTGTAAGAGAAGAAGTCTGAAGCAGCTACTTCCCTTCAAGGACACTATCTTCAATCCATTATCTCTTACCCGTGTCTATTTTGATAGTCTAGTCTATCAAAATACAGTGATTGAATAAAACTTTTATTTCAAATAATGACTGCATTGGTTAAATAAGGATTTGTACTACATGCTACCATAGTTCCCTAAATGAACACTGAAATCCTAAAATGGGAAAACTTATCATTGATCCAAGTTAAATCACAGCCACTTCATTTCAGCTGCATACCTTAATAAGATACCAACCCATTTGATATTTTACGATATATATGTTATCTATGGTATGTAAATAAATTTCAATAAAACTGCTTTAAAATGTATATATATGTGTGTTATCTATGGCTGTTCATGTATAAATGATAAATTTCAATAAAAGAGTTAAAATATATATGTTCTCTTATATAAGTGCTTAACAATTTTTTAGCTATTTTAAAGCAACCTCTTTTTCCTATCATAAGTATATCTGGCATCAGACAAACACACGACAGCCATGGACAACTAGTTTATGATGCTTTTATGTTTTCATATTTTTGGCAGACTGATCCAGGTGCTATAATAGCCTAGCTTTCAGAGCTGTTGAATCTTGAAATCTTGTGCTTTTGCAACACTTTTACCTTGTTCTCTTCTAAACCCTAGAATTTTTTTTTTTATCCCCCACCCCTTTCTGTTTGTGCTCGCTGTGTCCATTTGCTGTGCATTTTTCTGTGTCTGCTTGTCTCCCTTTGTTGCGTCATCTTGCTGTGCTAGCTCACCACGCTGCACGGGCTGTCAGTTCACCGTGCCATGCGTAGGCCAGCTTGCCTTCACCAGGAGGCCCCGGGAATCGAACCCGGGGCCTCCCATATGGTAAATGAGAGTCCAACCACTTGAACTACATCTGCTTCCCCCCTTGAATATTTTTGACATGTCTTAAAATTCAATTAGAAAATAGAGTCATGTAGAGTGAATTGAACCCTTATGTTCTGTCCATCTAGTGCCCCTTCTACAGCCAACTTCCTGAGAGGAAATAGGAATCTGATGTGCCCAACATTGACTTTGAAATATCTTTCGAATTTGAATCATTCTTCCTTCTTAAGTTCACTAAGCACTGTGACACATGTTTGCATTCTATTTTGAAAATTACCTTTTATCCAATTGTAGTAGGAGTTTGATAAGCCAAACCAAGCAGGAGATTATTGCCTGTTTGCAAAAAAAGTTTGAAGTTTTGAGACCAGGCTCTTTTCTGTGGTCATAGTTATGCTCTGCTTCTTGAGTTAAAGAGATCAAGCCCATTCACCTTCCTGGAGCATCATTTTGATCTGGCGTCCCCTGATGGGCCATCCCTTAGCTATTTAAGGGACTCTTAGCTGCTGGGTTGAACATACCATATTCTTCTTCCTTTAAATATCCACCCTAGACCCCAAAGTAATGGAAGTGTCTTTAATAAATATAATATATAAATCATTCATCAAATACACTTCAAAACAGAGCAGCTATCAGAACAACCTAAAAAATTCATTAGAACATTTTTTGCAGACATGTAACTGAGTTAAATAAATGTGTGCTGACTCAAAGCTGAGATGAGAAATGGTAGACTTCTTTATAGATTGAGAATCAAGAAGATTGGAATTCTAGTCTGGTATGTATTGCTGACTTGTTTAATTACTGTAGTAATGTTTATGCTTTATCCCTAACTACTTTTCCCTCTGAACAAAAACCAGAACAATGTCTGTAGAGGATTTTGGTTCTAAGAGAATGGTCCTAAGTAAGTTCAGTTGGCAGCAGTAATGCCTTGCATTTATACATATGCAGTTAGTTTGCCTAGATTGAACTCCCAGCCCCACCATAGCTTGCTACTTAACTTTGGATTAATCCTATGAAGGGCAGGCATTAAGTGGTCTTTTGCTATTATATATCGCACTGCAACAAATATATTTTAATATATAGATATGTTTGCGCATCATTCTGATCTATAAAAGCTGGTTTCTTTTTTCTTTTTTTTTTAGGAGGTATCAGGGATTGAACCCAGGACCTTATACATGGTAAGCAGGCACTCAACCACTGAGCTACGCTCGCTCCCACCCAAAAGCAGACTTCTTCAACCTAAGGTTAGGTAAATTTTAAATGTTGATATATATTGCCTAATAGCCCTCCAAAGAGGTTATACCAAATCTACACTCCCACTGACAGTGTATGTAGCTTCCTATTTCCCCACATATTTGCCACACTGTGCAGTGGCAATTATTTTTTTTAATCTGTATCAGTCTCTTAAGTGAGAAATGGAATCTCATTATAATTTTCACATCATTAATTTTGTGTAAAGATGGGCACCTTTTTAATAAACTCATTAGTTTATTCTCTGCATATCCTATTATGATATTATTATTATTGGGTGTGTTTTTTTTCTCTTTTTCTTATTGGTTTGTAAAGCTCTTAGTAGATTAAATTTCTTATAGAAGAGAAAGTTTGAAAAGCAATTCTGATTACTTTCAGTCACAAGGTATATTTATAAAGTGGAATAAATTTATGGCAATTGACATCACTAACTGAAAAAAAGGCAAAACCTCTCCAGGCATGAACAGCAAAAGGCCCTAACTATGTACTGACTGAGGTATGACTGAAACAATCACAGAAATAATCCATATTATACGTAAAACAAAATGCAAGGAAGTACAAGACATGAAGTCTTCCCTTAAAGAGTCCATAGTAAAGGACATAAGGCACACTCACATGTAACAATAATAATCTGAGAGATGTAGCCATAAATGCTCTAGAAGTTGAGGAAGGAAAGCTCATCTTCAGTTGAAGTGGTTAAAGAATATTACTTAAAAGAAAACACAGGCTTGCGTAGGCTGAGAGAAAGATGCAGAATACAAAGGTGTGGCTCAAGTGAGAAGGACAGTAAAAGACAAAAATAGACAAAAATGTGCCTGATGAGAGGCTTGTATGGACGAACAATGGATATATCAAAAGTTGAGTTGGGATCTGTGGTAAATTGAATTATGTAACCCAACACAGACATGTTCTTAGTTTTAATCCACATTCCTATTGGTGTGAACCCATCATAAGTAGGACCTCTTGAAAATGTTATTTTAGTTAAGGTGTGGCCCGACTGAGTGAGGCTGGGTCTTAATCCATATTATGAGCGATCTTATAAAGAGAAGAAACCAGATGCCAGAGTTTGGAGAAAGCCACAGGGAGGAGATAGAAGCCAGAGATCAGTTTAAACGAAGAACAGACCGAAAGAAGAGGATATCGCTATGGGATGGGAAGCAGAGATCAACCAAGGAACCCCAAGGATGGTGCCAAGCTAGTCCCAAAAGCCACAGACCCCACAGAGAAAGCAAGCCTTGCTGATATCTTGATTTTGGACTTCTGGCTTCAGAACCATGGGCCAGTAATTTCATGTTGTTTAAACCAACCCATTGTGGTATTTGCCATAGCAGCCTGGAAAACTAAGACGGGATCAAAGTATTTTAAGCCTTAGCTTCTGGTTTAGCTTGGATTTTATGTTTTAAGTGCAACTGAGTGTTATTAAGAAGAGCATTAACATACTAAAAATAAGTTTTGAGGATGATAATTTTGGCATGTGAATAATGAATAAGTGGAAAATATTGGGTTGGAGAGGGGGGTGATTAATATATTGATACCTGCTGTGGGAAAGAATCAACTAATTTAAGAGAAAAGTGGTTTGTACTTCCTTCAATTTATAGTCCATAAAGCTACCATAGAACTAATGCTACATAATGTTACCTAAGAAAATAAGACCAATCCAAACCCAGAATTCTTTGTGTGTTTTATTGAACATTCCAATACTGTACCTTTTTCTAAATCTGTGATTCAGCTTTCATATCCCTCCAATCATTCATTCTGGTGATGGTAAGCCTTTCCTTGTGGGATCTGGAATTCATATGGCTTCTCTTACAGACCTAGAAATTCCAAACATGCTATTGTCATTACACCTCATCTGTCATCCTAGAAATGGCTTTATTTACTATTATAATTTGGAGAAATGAGGTGATGGTAGAAAGAGCTCAGAGTAGTGGGAGGGAGGTGTTGGCTTCATAGAACTAACAATTCCTTTCTTAATTCATTTCATTCATATGTTTTGTAAAGGTTAAGTAATTGACCAGGGACCCCTGCACTGTAACATTGAGCAGTCATTCAACAAGTATTTACTGGGCACCTACAATGTGTAAGGCACTGTGCCAAGCACTGGGAACAGTATTTAAAAAACAGACACCATCGTTGCTCTTATCTAGCTTCCAGGCAGGTGGGACACATATAAACAAAGTCCACCGTCTTCTGCTTCTCCTCACATGTGACAAGGGGCTGGGCCCTTCCCTTGAAAGTTTCCTATATGAACAATACAACCCCATTCTGCCATGTCTCCAGTCTACTTCATTTATCCCAATGCTTACATTCCTTTAAACATTATCTAATAGGGTAGACAAGGTCACCAAACAAGCCACTTCTGATGGACATCAGATGATAGAAGGAATTCAAATAATAAATATCTGTTATGCTTGCTGCAAAATACCAAATGTGCTAGTGGCTATTGAAATCACCAAAGAATAAAACATGGAACAGAGCCATAGAACTGAGAGAGGAAATAAAAGCATATGCAATGGTAAACTTTCTAATGTGGGTGTTAAATACTGACTAGATGACTCAGACAGTAGAAGCTACAGGAACTTCATCACTTCCAGAAGGGGAAAGTTTTGCACTGGGCCTTAAACGATACAACCTGTCTCCTCTACCTACTCAAATCCTATCCATCGTTCAAGGCCCAGTGCCTTCGAATGCCAAGGACAGAAGGAGCGGTCCAGGGTTTCAGGCATGACTGGAGCCATGTGGTCCTATAGGTTAAATTGGTTTCTCTTTCTTTCTCCATCTTTTGGTTCTGCTTTCCTCTGCACTGACTTCCATCTCAGACCGACTGACTCCACGTGGTCACTGCCAACAGCCCCAGGCTTCCATCTTGCTCCCTTAATAATTTCAGTACAAAAGACAACTTCTCTTTCCCAATAGTTCCAAACACACTCTTGTGTTTTACCCTGATTAGATCATTCCTGGATAAATGACCATGACTATGAGGGTAGAACTCACAGATTGGCCAGGTAGGTCTGGGTTATCAGCCCATGCTAGGAGCAGAGGCAGATGTTGTCAGCCCCAGCTCAGCCATTTCAGACCAAGATCAGGGAAGGGGTGGCTCCCCAGAGGAAGAAATTCGCGGTGCTATTACCAGGAAAAATAATGATAATAATAGCAATCATCATCACTGCAAACACTGCATAATGAGGACTGTATTATGTGCCAGATACTATTCTAAACAACTCTCATAGATTAAGTTATTTACTCTTCCTGTCATCCCTGTGAAGTATGTAATTTTATTATCCTAATTTTCAGCTGAGGAAACTGAGGCACGGAGCTGTTGAGTAATTTGCCATATGGCTAGTGAGTGGCCAAGCAGGGAGTTGAACCCAGGCAGTCAGATTACAGAAACCATGGTCTTACCCACTATGTTATAGTAAAACTGACTTCTGTGCACCCAGAGAACTAGCCAAAGCTCAGCCTCAGGACTGAGCAAGGTGTATTCAGAGAACAGTGAGAAGATCAGCAATACAGAAAGATGGTAATTTTAGTCTATTCTCACTGCCATGGAAATGATAACCAGAAAGCTGGTAGATAGGCAATGCTATCCTCACCAAGAGGTCAAGTTCTAAGCAGACACAGGCAACCACTGACTGCACTTCCAGTGGAGGATGAAATGGTCAGCATAGACAACTGGATTATTCCCCAAAAGCTGCCCCAGCCCAATCCTCTCGACAGCTTGACACATTTCTATACAATTTACCAAGGGCTGTTTCCATACCTATGATTCTGATTCTCTTTTCTCCTCCCTCTCCCTCCCCCTCCCTCTCTCCTGCTTTGAAACATCACGCATAGAACACATACAAAACTTCGTTAAAACTAACAATGCATTTAAAAACACACGCACAAAAATCAAATGATTGCCATTTGGCATTGAGAAGCAGCAGACCCAGGCTTGAGTCTGTTTACTGTGCAATTCCTGATACAGAGGAAAAAGCACAGTTGGGAAAACACCACAAAGCATTATATAGCGACAGCCTGTGCACTTCAGAAGAGAAATGGACACATTAGGAAAAGTTTTTGTTCCCTTTGAAGTAGAATATGCTATCCCTTTTTTTATATTATAATGGGAGTTAACTTTAAATAAATAAAATTCTGCCTGTAGGCTTCAGAAAACTAATGTTGTATTTTGACAGTGTCATTTCTCTGATCCCTGAAAGCATTATGGGAGTTAACTTGGGCCTTCATCAAGGCTTTCCTTTGTGGTGTGGAGAGCACATTATTTTTTCATCTCTGTTTTATTGATTTCCCCTCACTTCCTCCCACATTTTCTCTTTGTCAGCTGTTACCTCTGCCCCGTCTGCTCCCCCACATGCTAAGAGGGCAGGTAGACTGTCTCTCCTGTTTCTTTGGCTGTGGGCAGTCCAGGCACGGCTGCCTTAGCCCTTTATCCCTAGGTGAAAACCTCTTCTCGGCATGGTCTCTGGAAAGAAGAAAAGCTAAGGGCCGTAGACTTGCCCTTCAAAAAGAGATCAGAATGAGCCCCGTGTTCCTTTTATGAGTTAATTGAAGAATGTGTGATTTGCAGCTCACGTGTCTGCAACTGGACTTCAAGATGTTGTGCCCACTATTGAGGTCATAGTGTGCATGAGCCTGCTAGATGGATTCAATTGCTTTGTTTTGTGTGTATGTATGTATGTGTGTGTGTGTGTGCTTTTTATTTCCCCAAAAGATCCCTGAATAGTCAAATATCAAGTGACTTGAGCCTCCTGAAGTTCAGTAATAAAATGGAGCCTTTTATTTTTTTCCAACAAAATTATTCTTAGGTAAGTGAGTGCTATGGGGTGAACTATGTCCCCAAAAAGATACATTGACATCCTAATGACCAGTATCTCAGAAAATGACCTTATTTGGGAAATAGAGTCATGGCAGATGGAATTAGTAAAAATGAGGACAACCTGGATTAGCAAAGGCCCTAATCAAATTTGACTGGTGCACTTATACGAAGAGGGAAATGTGGACACACAGACAGGAGAGGGGAGAAACCATTTGACAGCAGAAACAGAGGTTAAATAGCTGCAATGGCAAACCAAGGGGCCACCCAAGGTTACCAGAAGACACCAGAAGCCAGAAGAGACAAGAAAGGATTCACCCCTTCAGAGGGAGCATGTCCCTACCAACAGACACATTGATTTCGGACTTCTAGCCTTCAGAATTGTGAGGCAATAAATTTCTGATATTTTAAGCCACCAGGTTTGTGGTACTTTGTTATGGCAGCCCATATTCAAAGACTGAATATGCCAAAACCTCAAATAAAGTGTACTTTCCACCTGAGCAAAAACATCCAAGACAAGCATTTTACCCTTGTCATTTTCCATTTAGACCATCCTTAATGTTCTAGAAAATACTTCTAACATTGCTTGTATTTGAAACATACAAGACTACAAACTGTAGGATGAAAATTTTTTTAAATAGAAAATAATTGCCATGATTCATCAAAGAGTTTTTTTAGAAGTTCTTGGTATTGATCAGATTTAGAAGCTCTTGGCTTCTAGAGTGTACATTTTAGAACAGAGGTGTTAGTGCATAACAGAGGTGGGGTTTCATGAAATTAAATGCCAAATTGTGTGTGCATATGCATATGTTTGTGTTCTAGAGAAAAGCTTCATGGTTTCAATCAGTTCTGAAGAGGATTCAGCAGAGTAAGAGTACCCATTTCACCTATCTCACTTTCCTTCCCAAATCAAATCTCCCTTGCCTCTCTGGAGGCACTAGTTCTCTCTCTTCCCAGCTTCCCACTTATCCTTTTCCAGACTAATCCTTCTTGTTGTTTTCTGACCAAAGAAGGCTGAGCAAGGACAACTTGGGTGCTGACATCCTGGTGGCGTGGCAGGCAGATGCAAGCCTGCTGGGAGGGGTGCAGTGCGTGGCCTCTGGGTGAGCTGTAAGGAAGATGGCCTGTGCCCCTGGACCTGCAACTCCTGGAGAGGGAAATGCAGGCAGTCCAAGATGCCCCTGCAGTCAAACTTTTATACACCAAGAATAACCAGAAAGGGACTGACAAGCGCAAAAACTGAATTGAGTAGTAGCTCTCCCTTAATATTTCAGTTACCTATTTGTTTCCATTCAGTGGCATTTTTTACTTAATGTTTTAGGGAATTTTTTTTTTTCCACTTAGTTTCTGTCTCCATTTTCAAAACCCTAATACTCTAATTGGTTTTGTGGGGGACAAAAGGGAGGTACTGCTTCTGGCAGGATAGGATTTTCTGTCCTGTTGATTGATGGATTAATTTTTATTGAGCACAGTGAGCTACCAGCATAACCAGAAATCCAAGATACAATTTCAGCACTAGGAGTTTTTATTCTAATGAAAAGTAAGACAGACAAAAATATTTACACCTCTCAGTTTCTTTTTCTTATCAGTATTCCCTTCTATTTCTCTCCCTTAAAACAAGTCTACATAAGCAAAAAGTGGATGACAAGGCAACAAATCTTAATGTAGGGCCAGGAACCTACTATTAAGAAAAGATCTGAAGTGGATAGAGTTGTTAGTAACACATTAGAGTGAGGATAACTAACACAGCTGGTTTATAAAAGGGGCTGTGGCTGAAAGGGGTAGTGTAGGGACATAAATGTCATTTGAAAGAAAGCTAGAGAATAATCTAGGGGCTGAATAATATAGTGAACCCGGAGGTGGATGAGGATTGTGGTTAATAGTACAAATACAAGAATGTTCTTCTATGAACTAGAACAAATGTACATCACTATTACAAGGTGGTAAAAATATGGTGATGCGTGGGAAAAATACAATTAATGTAACTTATGGACTAGAGTTAACAGCAATATTGTAATATTCATGCACCAGTGTCAAAAAAGGTACTATATCAAGGCTAAGGGCCAATAATAGGGGGTATGGAATTTTGTCTTTTGGACTAAGGAAAACATTCAAAACTTTACTGAGATGATGACGGCACAACTCTGTGATGAAAGTGAGAGCCACTGAGTGTACAGTTTGGATGGATTGTACAAAGCATGGGAATGTATAACACAGTGAACCAGGTGGTAGAAGATGGACTGTGGTTAACATTATAAATATGAGAGTGTTCTCTCATGAACTATAACAAAGGTACAATACTAAAATGTGGTGCTAATAATAGGGGGGTATGGAAAAATGTACCAAGTGTATGCTGTAGCCTATAGTTAATGGCAATAGTCTGATGACTTTCTTAATCTGTAACAAATGTTCCACAACAATGTAAGGTGTTGGTGGAGGGGTGATGTATGGCAATTCTGTACGTTGTGCAAGATTGTTTTGTAAGTTTACAAATACTCTAATAAAAATATATATTACATATATAAAGAAAAGAATAGCTCTGACTATTCATCCTGGGTGAGGGAAGTGATTTCCACTGACTTGTTTCTGTAATCATACTTGCTGAGTGGCTGTTCAATTCTGAACTTTGAAAGAGTCAAACATTTTTTTCCAGATTCTTTTGGTTCTATTCTTATGTCAAATCAGATTTTAAAAAGTAACATTCTTGGATGATATAGTAGCTTAACCCTTTAGTACAGAAATCCCTTCACTGAATTATAACTCAATACTATATGGCTTAATTTCATGAATGACTGATAATTTTTAAATAAGTTTAAGAAGAATGTTTCATTATCCCTCAACAGTCATCATTTAAGGATCCACATGATCATTTTTTCAATAAATTAAACCCTCTCACCTCAAAGAAGTTTCCCTTTCCTGACTACTCTGTTTCCTTTTATCAAACACGGAAAGCTAAGTAACCCAGGGTGTGTTCTTATTTACTCAGAGCAAAATTCAGTGCTCAAATGAACTAATTCTTTCATCTCTGGATCAGTAACAATATTTCTGATACATGATACCTGAAGTATATCAAAGATGAGGATCTCTAAGATGCCTTCCAGCTTTGAACCAGCCCTCAACTTCCTTATATAATTCCTGATCTCAAGTATATCTGTGTTTAGTTACAACATAAACTGCGTAAGAGCAGCCTCCGTGTCTGTATTCACCTGTATACCCCTAGTTTCTAGCACATAAAAGGAGTACAGGAAATATATCTGGAATGAATAAATTGCCCTATGCTCTTAGCCATGTATGTTTTTGCTGTACAGTGCCTCAAATCTTTCTTCGCAAGGAAGCAGGGGCCACATTATAAACGAGCTTTAAAATTCTTACTTTTATCTGTGTAGCTATGGTGAAGTTTTTGCTTTCTCTTTCTCCCCCTTTCTTCTCTTGTAAAACCCCATTCACTACCCTATCTTTTCATAAAAGGCCTCAATTAAAAACAAAACAAAAACACATGGAGCACAAAAGTTGGGCGCGGGTGACCAGGGCGGTGGCAGGGACCAGGACGCGCTCCCGCCAAGCTCGGGCTGCTCAGAAGCAGAGCGCAAGGTCCTCGCGTCGCCCACCAGCACCAGAGCAGACAGAGAACCTCTGCTACCACCCAGCTTGCCAGATAACAGTCGCTCTAACAACACAGGAAAGGAACAAACCTCCTTTCCCTATAGGCTAAAAATGTTAAACTGTCCCCCGAACAGGCTAAAGGCCTGGACAGAATGAACCAACCACTGCCCCAGGGACCCCTTAGGTACCCGTTGCTGCCCATCGAAAGGGTCCGTGGGGAGGGAAAGTATCAAAGTGCCTTTAATAGGTGAAATGGGCTGGTTTTATTATTTTTTCCCCTGACGAATCAGAGATTTTTCTCTAAACACAAAGCTTTCCCAGAACACTGAGGTTGTGTTCGTGGATAAAAAGACAGTAGGAGGTTAAGGGGTAGAATTATGGGCAAGGAATAGAAGAATGGAAAACGGAGATGGGAGAATAGATCTACGTGTAGGATTGATTTTCTCCCTCTAAAACGAGGTCTGCGGTGCTTTCCTTCGGTACATATGGTAGGCAATGCTGCCCTCTAGTCGTCTCTCAGGGTGAGCACAGAGTTCAATTACAAGTACCATAAAAGTTAGCTGCTTTTTTATTATTCTTTTAAATTTTTAATTAAGTTTCAAATTACATATATGATATATCGAAAATATAGGGGGATTCCAATATACCCCCATCCCCTTCCCCTCCCACACTTTTCCCCATTAACAACAACTTTCATAAGTGTGGTACATTTGTTACAATTGATGAACACATATTGAAGCACTGCTGCTAACCATGGTCTATAGTATACACTACAGTTTACACTTTGCACTGCACAATTTTATAGGTTTTGACAAAATGAATAATGGCCTGTATCCGTCATCTCAGTGTCATGGAGAACAATTCCAGTGTCCCAAAAATGCCCCATCTTATACCTATTCTTCCCTCTCCCTCCCCTCAGAACCTCTGGTGGCTACTGCTTTTATATCAAGGTTACAAGTTATTCCATTGCTAGAATAATAATGTCTGTTTTAGCCCATAGTTGCATTCTCTCCCTTATGTTTGGTCATTCCTCAATCTTGAGGATTTTAAATGGTGATGCCTACTCTGTTTCTGATTGAGAGGGAGCTTAAATTCCATGGGGCAGATGGATGGAACTGTCTGGCTTGCAGTTGTAGATACTCTGTTTCTTGGTATGGGTATTGTCCATCATCATAATTTTGTTAGTTGTCCTGGGTGAGTCCGATGAACTGGAGCATGGGTGTTGCAACTCTTGCTGAGATTCAGGGCTCAACCAGCATATGAACAGACCAAAGATTTAAGTCACTGGTACATATATTTAATGATTATAATGTTAATTCTATTTCAAATAAAGGGGCAGAAGAGCCATGTATAGGAAAATGATAAATGAGCCTAACTCTTACATTGGGAAAAATATATTCCAAGGTAAAGCCCACTGACAGGGTGCCCTGCCTATAGTGTCTAGATGTCTCTAGAGCCCTCAGGAACACCCCTGCTTGAACCACTGAGTTCCTGAGATGTGCATAAGCATAACCTCTGGAATGACCTCCCTACTCACTTTGAAATCCCTTAGCCATAAAAACTTATTTATATTTACTATTTCCACCTTTTGGTCAAGGTTTTTTTCCAAATGCATCACTAGTTGGCACTTGGTAATAATCCCTTGAGAGCAGATGTGGCTCAAGCGGTGTGTGCGTGCTTCCCACATGGGAAGTCCCAGGTTGGGTTCCTGGTGCCTCCTAAAAAATTTTTAAAAATTAAAAAATCCCTCAGTGCCAATGAGGCTCATCCCTGAGAGTCATGTTCCATGCTGAGTTTGACTTAGAGAAAAGCCACATTTGAGCAACAAGGAGGCTTTCAGGAGGTAACTATTAGGCAATATATAATATTAACCTAAGTTTCAATTTCACAAGAACAAAGTTTCTAAGTACAGCCATCAGTGTCAAGGGCCTGGTGTATTGATCTGTCCTCCTTCACTAGGCACTACCCATGTACACTAGGGATTCTTGCCACTCTGTTAGAGAATTTAGCAGGGGTTTCCAGGATAGGAATTCAATATTATTTCCATTCTTGTGTGGGTCTCCACCCACTGAGACAACACCCCATGACCACTCGAAAATATTACTATTCTATAAAGGCATGCCCCAGGTGCACCCTTCCCCATACACAGTCCCCATCACTGATATTCCAAACCAGTAATCCTCCCCACCACAGTTTTGACCCTTCTGCAATCAAAAACCTCCCCAAAAACAAAGCCAAAAAAATAAATGACTAAAAATAATAAAAAATAAAATAAAAAAAATTTTTAAAATAAAAATATTTTTAAAATTGTTTAAATAAAATAAATAATTAAAATTTTGTGTCTTTCATCACCATAAGATATGTTATCTTTTATGTACAGTTACAATTTCCACTGTATGTTCTCCCAGTGTCTTGGTTTTTTTTCACTTCATTATCAAAGCAGCTTTAGTTTACAGAAAAATCACATAGAAGATATAGGGGATTCCCCTATATCCCACTCCCTCCCTTTCTCACATTTTCCCCTATTGATAAGATCTTATATGAGTATGGTACATTTGTTACAATTAATGAACAAATATTGAAGTATTGCTACTAACCATGGTCAATGGTTTATGTTATGAATTACAAATTGCACCATACACTTTTATAGGTTTTGACAAAATTTATAATGGCCTGTATCTGTCATTGCAAGATCATGCCCCATCACAGGTTTTGCACATATTGAGCATCAGTTCACCACATTCTACTCCCTTTCTGTCTCCTGGTAACCTATCTTCCAGACTTTAGCTCTGTGAGTCTGCTCAATTTGCTTATTGATAAGTCATATCAATAGGCCACATAATATTTGTCTTTCAGTGACTGGCTTACTTCACTCAACATAAGGTCTTCAAGAATCATCCATGTTGTCTCATGTGTTAATACTGCATTCCTCCTTACAGTTGTGTAATATTCCATTGTATGAATATACCACAATTTGCTTATCTGTTCTTCTGTTCGTGGACATTTGGGTTGCTTTCAACTTTTGGCAATAGTGAATGATGCCACTATGAGCAATGATGTGCATGTATCTGTTCATGAACCTGCTTTCAGTTCTTCTAGGTATATATCTATATGCCCAGAAGTGGGATTGCTGAACCATATGGCAGTTCTATAGTTAGCTTCCTGAGTAACCACCAATCTGTCTTCCACAATGGTTGCACCATTCTACATTCCCACCAGCAGTGGATGAGTGTTCCCTCTCCTCCAAATCCTCTCTTGTAGTTCTCTGTTTTTTTAATAGCTGCCAGTCAAATAGGTGTAAGGATTTTGTATCCACTTTTAAGATGACCTTGTTTTAAAATCTCAAGATGAAAACAAAATGCTGTTTTACCCAAAAGCATAACTTTTGACAAGGAAAAAAATTCACATGGCTCTTTTTGCCTCTTCCTTTCTTCACTTAGTTTTCCATGATGTCCCCTTTTACTTAAGCACACAGTTTAGACCTTCCCAATAAATCCCTTGACTCTGGTCCTTGGGGTGACCGAAGAAACCTTGGCCATTCCTCTTACACTTCAGGCACTGGCTGCTTGGGGATCCAGTGGAAAACTTGCCCTGACTGCTCCATCCACTTGTAAGGTTCTTTCCTTACTGCCTTGCATGGCTGGCTCCTTCCTACCATTCAACCCTATCCCACCTCCACCCTCTCATATCATCATTCTTCATATAGTTTAGCATTCTTGGGAATTATCTTGTTTGCTTGTTTACTTATTTATTATCTCTCTCTTCCCAGCACAATATAAGCTTCATGATTGCAGGGACCTTTTTTCACTGATAAATCTCCAAAGGCTAAAAAACACAGTTGCTTGGCACACAATAGGCTCTCAATAAATATCTGTTGAATGATTAAATGAATGATTAAATATCTAAGTCTTGAGCCTTTTGTGTAACTTCTTGCAAAAGCAGAGGGGAGCATATAGGTAGTGTACATCACAGGAACTTGGTAGATTACGGAAGGTTTTTTGAGGTGGTAATACAGATGCAGATGGGTGAAGAGCTTGGAGAGCCGTTTTCCAGGTAAGAGGACAACAAGTACACATGTACCCAGGGATGGGAGAGAGCATGGCTTGTCTGAGAAGCTGGAAGAAGCCCCATGGGGGTGTGGGGGGGGGGCAGAACAAGGAGAGGAGGGAAAGAGAGGCTGGAGAGATGAGCAGCATCCACCTCACAAGGGCCTTGTCAGTCACTGTAAAGAATCTGGAGTTTAGCTGGAGGGCAACAAAAAGTTGTTGAAAGATTGTAAGCAAGGAAATGATGTGATCAATTCAGCTATAGTGTGAGGAATGACAGCAAGACCAATCAATGAGATCAATGAGGAGAATGTTGTAGTAATTAAGATGAGAGATGATGGTGATCTGAATCAGAAAATGATCGTTGAGATGAAGAAGATGGATGGATTCAAAAGATATTCAAAAGGGAGAATGAAAAAGACCAAGTTGATTGAATATGAGGGATGAGGAAAATGGAAGGGAAAAGGGGGATGTCCAGGTTTCTGGTTTGAGCCACTGAGTGGATGGTGGTTCCATCATTAATATAGTGGCACTAATACAGGGGCAAAATTGGGCAGAAAGATAAAGAGATTTATTTTGGACATATTGTGGGACATGTCTGTGGGACAATTAAGCAGAGATGATTGAGTATAGTTGGGTATATGGATTTGAAGCTCAGAAGAACTATGGGGTAAAAATAAAGATTCAGGAGTCATCAACATTTATGGTAGATGGAAGCTGAAGGCATGAAAATATAGAAGATCTTGGAGACACAGAGAAAAAAAAGACCTAAAATAGTATCTTATGGGATAACAACACATGTAAGGGGCAAACAGAAGAGGAGTCAACACAGAAGACTGAGAAGGAAGAGAAAAGGAGGTAGAAGGCAAATTCATGGAAGCCAAAAGAAGAGAGTATTTCAAGAAGGATAGAGTGGTTGACCACATTGAATTTTACTAAGAAATAAATGAAAAATGTTCTTGGACTTAGCAAGAAGGCATTCATTGGTGACTTTAGTGAAAAGAGTAGCAGTTGAAGGAAGAAGAGTAGACAGACTTTTATAGATTAATGAGTCAAAGGAAGATGGGAAAGTGGAGACAATAGTGTAGACAAGAATGATGAAGTTTTGCTCTGAAAGGAAGAGAAAAGATATGGTGATAGCAGAATAGAAATGTAGGGTCATAGGAGAGTAGGATAGGTGGTTTTTTTTTGCAATGGAAGAGACTTGTGCATGTATAAATCTGATGAAAAGGAGTGTTTTATCATCTTCATTTTGTATATACTCAAAGAGGTTAAGCAACTTGTCCAAAGGCTTACCATCAGCAGAACTAGGATTCAAACCCTGGCTCCAAATTCCTTGTTCAGGCTCCAAATTCCTTGTTCTTAACCATAAATATAAAGAGTAGACAACTCAATTCTAGGTACTTGCTTTCCACCAGAATTTACTACCTCAGAATCATATGCCAAATTAATCCTAGGGAAAAAAAAAAAAAAAAACTTATCGTGTACCCCTGCCCTATTTAATAGACCAGGAAACTAAAGCTAAAGATAAGTATCTCGTGTAAGCTTAAATAGCTCACTAGCAGCAAATCTCAGTTCTGGAGGAGTTCAGTGCTCTTTGTTTTCTTTTATTCTTCCTCTCATATCATTTTAGTTTGTTTAAAAGCAGATTTGGAATTGGAAAGTAAAGTCTAAAGTATTCTTTATCTGGGCAACCAACTGAGTTTTGCTACTCAGATTTGACGTGTGAATATTGATGTCACTCTTTGTGAGGCTAATGTGTTCTCTAAAAATTCTGCTTAGCATGCAAACTTGTAAATAAATACAATTCTGAAGATATATACTTTCGCTCTCATTATATTGTTTCTACTAAAAAAAAAATCATCAAAATTGGCATGTTTTCAACTCAATCTCACTTGGTGTTACTCACGTGGTTAAATATATAATTGTTATCAAAGTTATCCTCAGGAAAAGGAATGCATCATTTTTGCATTTCTTGTTGGTTTATCCAAAAATTGAATAAGTACAGTTTGGGTAATGAAGAGAATTTTTTAAAATCAAGGGTGTAAAACCATAATGAAATAGAAAATGACTATATATAAATTTATGCAGTAGAGGAGGTCAACTTTTTTGTAACACAAAACTCTTGAGTCTGTGTCTGCATCCAACTCGGTTTAGTGACACTATGGTTTAGAACATAGAAAATAATAAGTGGGTAAGGGGACACCATCCAGGCCGGAAAGTCCTTAGTGCCTTCCTCCCAAACGATCCTACCTACACCCAAGTTCTTGCCTCAGGTTGAGATTTTGGGTGACCTAAACTAAAACTGTACTTATGCAGAGTATGTGCTCTGCAATCAGATTGCCTAGTTTAAGTACTAATTGCACTTGTACTAATTTTGTGAGAGTTGCTTACCCTCCCTAAATCTCAGTTCACTCATTGTAAAACAGAGTTAGTCACAGTGCCTATTTTGAGGAGTAGGGGCCAAGAGTCCCACCATGAGGACAGGGTTTCTAGCTCTCTTGCTTACTACTATATTCCTGGGACAAGGCAGAGAAAATATTTGTTGAATGAATGAGTGAATGTTGCCTTAGAGCAGGAATTCTTAACCTTTTTTGTTCCATGGACCCTTTTGCCAGTCATGAAAACCAAGGACCCCCCACTAAATAATCCACACTATATTGTGTATTATTTAGTAAATATATCACACCTGCACCAACACGTCCCCACAAGAATAATGTTTTTTTGAATTTCAATTCAAGCTCACAGATCCCTTGTTAAGAACTGCTGCCTTAGAAAGAAGTAGAAAGGGGAGCCTTTCTTCCATTGAAAGGAAACTCCATCAAAACTCTAAGATAGAAGGAAATAAAATAACATAACAAACTTTTGACCCACTTTGTTGTACTCTGAAAGGCACATTTTGGAAGACAAAAGTGTTCAGTGCTGTGTAATTGTCATCAGTGTTTCACTTAATATTTTAATGAGCTCAGCAACTGACATCCTCACTGAAAACATGCCTTTTGTGACTCTTGTTGCTAAGCAAAAAAGTGTATAAAAAGCTTGTTGACTTAAAAAAAATATCCTTAAAACATAAATACATCCCAACTGCCACTTGGATTTATACAGAGACAATTCCTGTCATCCTTCCTTCTTCCTCCACAAGCCAACTCTTTTCGTATTTTTCTTCTACTCCCTCAGAGTTTTTGCAGAGTTGGGTTCCAGACACCTATGCTGGTTCCCGGATTTGGAGCAGATCTTTCTGAGCCAAGATATGTCTGCCAGTACAGGTGGTGCCACTTTTACCTATTTGTCTTCTCTTTTTTCCCCAGCCCTCCATCAACAATATTTATACATTTATTTTAATATTCCTTCTTCTTTCCCTTCAGCTGGCAAAGTGTCTCTGTATCTGAATCTTTTCTCTGTTTCCTCCATGCTATTCTTTTTTTTCTTCCTTCATTTTGTCCTTCTCTTTCTTCTCTCTGAGAATAGGTGTTGGAATGGAAACCCCAGGAGGATCAAAAGGTAATTTTAGAGAAGCAAGGGAGACAGGTAATGGGGTTCTAAATTGGAGGGTAGCAGCAGCAAGGTGAGTACACTTTAAGCAATGTGGTATTTACATTCTTTCTTTGCCAGCCTTTGAACATAAGCATTATAATTATCCCCATTGTACAGATGGGAACACTGAAGACTAAGAAGCAAAATAACCCATGAAAGGTCTACTAAGATTCATACCCAGACAGAGTGGCTCCAGAACCCACTCTTAACACTATGTACAACTATCTCATGTGAGTTCATATTTAAGGGATGAATATGAGTCACCTAAACAAATAAAGAAGAGGGCAAGTTATTATGGCTGGTACAGCATTGCACAAAAGCAAGATGTAAACCGGCTTAGCAAGTCTGAGGAACCATAATGTCCAGAGGGAAGGGATTAGGAAACAAACAAGAAGAAAAAGAAAAACAGCAAATTCCAGAGGCCCCGGTATACCACAGTTTGGATGTGGGAAAAAACTTAGGGTCCATATTTTAAAAGCTTGAATTGGAATGAGAGCTTCATTCCTTGTAGCAAGTTATTTAATCTCTCTAAGCCTCTCTTTCCTCATCTGTAAAACTGAGATAACATGTATTTCCAAATTTAATGGCAAGGAATTTAAAAAGATAACATATGGAAAAGCTTTGTAAATTGTGCAGTGCTATGTAAATACCTTCTACCGTCTTGCCATCTCTCCTATAACTAAAAGTCGGTTTCAGAACAGGAGCTCAGGAAGCAACTGCCCAATAAAGAACGTCTGAACCTGGGAAGATTCTTGCAGACACCTTCAGATTAGGAGTTATTCTTTTCTAGTCTGAAGTCTGGGATGTTTATGAGACCCATCCTATCTCAAAAGCGCAAAGAAAATGGTTTTGTCAAAGACATTAGTCAAGCATTTTTCTACTGGAGAAAAGTTGCACCTTTAACCTCCAGTACTTTATGGATTTTATGAAATACGGTAAGAACAGAAATGAGTGAAATAAAGTAGCACCAGACTCTATATCTTAAAAACTAAACTTAGAGAAAATACAGAGAACCTTTGGAATTTGTTTGTCAGCTCTAATAAAGACAGGTGGTGTGGGGTGCAGGATCAGCATGGGACTGGAGTGGGAACAGCGACAGATCAGTGGATGAGGGAGTGATCCAGGTCCAGCCGATGACTGGAGAAGACACCCAGCCAAAGATGAAAGCCACCACCCTTAGTCACCACGGGGTTTCAGTATATGTACTAAATCAGAGCCATTTGTAAGCCGGGAAATCCAGCTGACAGAAAATGCATTCTGTCACATCTTGAGGGCTCCTTCCCATCCCCAAGGCTCTGTTCTAGGAGCTAAGGATGCAGCCGTAAACAGGACAGAACAGGTCACTGCCCACCTGGAGTTTACATTCTAGGGCCCAGTTGGGGGTGGGGGTGCATTTCATGTAATAAATGAACTTGATCATTTCAGAAAGAGTGCTAAGTGACAAATCAGGGGTATTCAATCTTTGTTAACTAGATGGATAGCTAAATGAGGCCTAGGATTTTCTCAAAAGATCACCTTTGTGCAACAAGGCAGCCAAGTCACCTGTCCTCACTGGCAGTGCCATTTAAAACATTTGTTCAAATTCATTCACCACTTAGCAAACCCTTCTTCTGGAATATCTCTTATGTGCTAGGCATTATGCTAGGTGCTGGGGATAAAAGATAAAACATATCCCAGATACACAGTAATCCTTTCATTGAAGAATAAGCTTCTATTTTCTATGTTTGTTCTATCTTCTACCAATTTTGTTCACTTCCAGGTTCCACCTGAATGTACCATCTGCCAGGAGAGGCTTGCAGAGCCCCTAGAAGTGAGGAATGACATTTTCACAAGGCATGTAGCTCCCTGCAAGAGTTTCCCGTTGCCTTCAGAGTCTCATGTTGAACAACTGGTGACAATGAAGAGTAATCAGGCTGTGCAGTGACCAGTTCTCTCCCAAGCAAGCATACACATGCTGTTTAGTCTGCATCTTGATGATCCAACTACAGAATATACTAGAATTCTAGACATCTGACCCCTGAAAGAGGAGTGGGAAATCATCCCAGAGTGAGTCTTATTGGCTGCTATTTCCTCTGATCAGGGAAGAGTGCTGTGACTGCCATGCAGGTGTCACAGCTGACGGCTCTGTCTGGGCCATACGATCATGCAAGGACACACACAAATAATTAGGACAACTTTGGCTATCTCAGTATCAATATTTAAGATATTCAAGGAAGCAAATTTAGCCAGTTCCGTAGTGTCCTTTCTTCTACGAATCCCATGATACCTTTGGGAAAAGTCTAACCTTTCTTCCCAAGATATAGAGCTCTCTTCCAGAAAACTGTTAATCCTCTTGGTTTATTCTTTTTTTTTTTTTTTTTTTTCTTTTTTAAGTGAAGAGCGTTTACTGAGCAAACAAAACCATTTCATTTGTGATTTCAAAATTGTGACGAGAGAAGGCTGAATCTGTGAGTTGTTTAGAGGCTTGGAAGATGGAGAGATGCCCAGATGAGTATCCGGTAAATCTAAGAAGGAAACATGGGTGATGAGAAAGGAAAATAATCTATCCCAGAAGCTGAGTAGGGAGCAATTAGAAAAACACAAGACTGAAGAAGAAAGAGCACACTGTGTCTAGCTGAAAATTGTTGTCAATCTCCTCTCTCCAAGAAAGATGCTTTTATATGCAAGAATAAATGAATGTGTCAAATGGAGTTGCAAACACTTGCAAAAGATTATTATTGCACAGCAGGACCACACAATTCTCTCTCTTTTGAGCTAGGTGGTAGTGACAGGAAGAAGAGATCTAAACCATGTTTACATTTTAGCAGAGAGGCCTTCTTGGGGAAAGTCAATCCATAAATCTAAAACATAAATCAACCAGCCACCATCTTAGACAATGTTCTTGAAAAATAAAAAGGCAAAGCAAATTTGCTTTGGGTTGATGGGTTGAGGTTGGAAAAGTGGACCTAGAGTCTGTTTGGTTTCCCTGACTTGACTCCAATTTCTTTTCAATAAAGGACTATAATTGCAGTTATCCCTAACCTCCAGCCCTCCCCATCCCAACCCCATACACACACTTCCTCCCAGAGATTAATGTGACTGTGTCTTTAGCTGGCCGAGATGCCACATTGACCTCTGGCTCAGTGTTAGTTTTATATTCTGAGAGTTAGCAAATTGGTTTTTTCAGATATGCTTTGGTTTGATTTCTTACTTTTGCTTTCCTTTAAATGGAGGGAACCTACTTTTTATTTGAATTTTGCATATATCATCATAGGCCAATAGTAGAACTGTATTGTGACAAATATAAATTTTATTTTCTTATTAAATTTGATATATTATTATAATTGTCATGGTGGACTTTGATAACATTGTGGGAAGATTTTTACTTTGTTTTGTTTTGGCTACTAAGGAGATCTGAGTATGAGTTAAATTCTTCTTCAAGGTGGAAAATTCTATCATGAACCCTAGGTTCAATAACAGGAACCTGAGCCCTATTTTGGATATTTGGGTGAAGTTGAGGTTGGCCTGGATAGATGGAGGTGCCCTGTAACCATTCCCCAGATCAATAGCTCTGTATCAGACTTTAAGTGACAGAGCAAACTCAAGTGTAGGTAGCATGTTTTAAAAATGGAATGGAATATTGTCCAGCACAATGATGCCTGGGGGAGATAAAATTGACTGTGAAGGTGAGGACTAGTTTATCTTCAGTGCTTAGCACAGTGCCTGGCATGGAGAAAATGTTCTATAAATTATATTTGAATGAGTGAATGTGCCATTATCCTCACTGGTATATTTGTCAAGCATTCTAATAAAAACACCAAAAATTGAAAGTACTGCTTTTTTTCAAAGTTTTCAACTTCTCTTACTAATGACTATTTTGCCAGAGTTCACAGTGGATGGCACAATGAACTGACTGGACCCTTTTATGCCCTGATCTCACTTTCATCTTTAAAAGTTGAGGGTTCATTCCCTGTAAGTCCACTGGGACTAGGGGAGATCCGCTGTACTGGCGATTGATCCAGCCCCTCACTACATCTGCACTCACTGCAGAAGAGCAGTGACATGTCTCAAGTCCAGAGAAACAATGGTCTGGAAAATTTACAGACCACCTGTATCTCCTCAAATGGCAAAGACAAAATATGGGTAAAGAGGAAAGGTTGGTTTCTGTTGGTATTTGCTTTGCTGTGTGGCTTTGTTTTTGTTTTGTTTTAGAATTCCTTGTTTGGAACATGGGTGCTGTACTTTTATCTTACAAAAAAAAAAAAAAAAAGTGTGTACTTGGAAATATTTTTTTACTTGATAGAAGCAATAAAAGGGACAAAACCACTAATAGTTTATGTCCATTTAGGGCCTTACTAACTCTCTCCTTTCTTTGTTTCTTTGGAACTAAATATGTTTTGCCTGAGTGCCACCTAGACCCATGAGCAAACACTCTTTCCCTCACATCCACCTTGAAGCCAGGCTTGATACCTCACTGCATTAAAAAAAAAAAAAAAAAAAAAAAGACAAATTCAAATTTCCAAAATGTTAATGATTAGTCTATATCTTCTGAAGAATGTTCTAGAAAGACAGATGTTCTATGACATAGCAAAACTTCATCAAGAAATACCAACCACCTGATTTTCCTCTCTCTATACCAGTGGTTCTCAAAAATATGCCAGGCCCATCCAGACTCATTGACTCAATCTCTGAGAGGGAGGCCCAGGTTTCCTAGTTTTAAACTCTCCCCAGATGAATTGAAATCAAGGCAGAAAACCATTCTAGCCTCTCCCCTCCCCACATCCTTTTTCTGATGCAAAACAATTTAGTTCTTTCCTTGGTTCCAAAACGTTATCCTCATCTCCTTTACCCTATTCAGAAAACCAAGACTCCTCATTAAGATCCATCCTCTTTAGAAGGCCGTAGATAGGTATATTAGTCTGGGTCCTCTAGGGAAACATAACTGACAGGAGATATCTGTAAATAGTATGAGATTTTATAAAATTCTCTCACGTGACCATGGGGATGCACAAATTAAAGATCCATAGGGCAGGCTGCAAGCCAGAGACTCCGATGAAGGTCCTCAATGGATTCCCAGGAGACCCTGCTATCTGAAGTAGAGATGGAAATTCTCTCTCTGAATGCTGAGATCACTTCTCCTTTTAAGGCAGGGATTCTTAACCTTTTTTGTTCCATGGACTCCTTTGTCAGACCCCTTACTAAGTCCACACTATACTTTGTATTATTTAATAAATATATCACACCCACACCAACACATCCCCACAAGAATAATGGTTTTCTTTTGTTTTTTTGTTTTTTTTCATTTAAATTCAAACTCATGGACCCCTTGTTAAGAACCTATTTTAAGGCCTTCAACTGATTGGATGACACTCATTGCTGATGGCCATCTCCTGAGTTGTAGATTTAACCAGCCATCTATGCAATCAACTCACTGATGATTAAAGTCCATGAAATGCCCTTGTATTACACTTAATGCCCAGTGCTCACTTGACCAAACAAATGGGCACAATTACCTGGCCAGATTGACACATTAGCCTAACTGTCACAGTAGGTAAGTGGAAATTACAGTTCTCCCCTTCACAATTAATTTTCTTGTCAGTTGTGGAATTAGCATCTTTTAGATTGAACATGGCATGTCTCCTTTTACTCAGACCAGGAAGCAGAGCCCATAGCAAGGAAATTGGTGTGGTATTTTACAATGATCATTCTTGGGCTAGGGATTGAGAGACACATTCATGGATTTTCTTGCAAGCAGAAGGATTTGCACTTGTCATGCTAGTAGGTGGCTGTATATCTTCTTTGCAATTGTCCAAGAGAAGAGAGACTACATTCCTTCAGCCAACACTAATAATATTGAACAAAAATAACAGCAAGTGTCAATTAGTTGGTCTGGGAGTAAGAGAAGCTATTAGGTCAGATTACTTCTTTGCATTCTCCTTCTCTTTGTTACCTTTCCCCTGAATTAATCATTGCATTTCTATACTTAGGAAAGACAATGAGCTGTATTAGAAAGGACAAGGGCTTTGCAGTCACTCAGAGTCAGGTCCCTCCAAAACACAAAATCTTACTCAAACTAGTTAGAGTTCTCAACCCTAGTGCAGAGAAGAGTCACCTAGGGAGATTGAAAAAAAAAAAAAGCCTTCTGGAGATTTTCATTCACTGCCTCTGGGAAAAGGGTCTATGCATCTTTGGCTTTTAAATGCTGCACACATACACCTGTCCCTCAGCGGCCTGGGTCTCTCCTCTCTACACGTGCTTAATTCCTTCCCTGGAGAAATGCCTCCTTGGCTACTCCGCCATGATGCCAGAGGGTCTGTGACTTTGGTTTGCCTAAGCACCAGTTTTGGTCCCCACTCTGCAGAACGTTTCAGAACAGTCTCTCAGTTCAAATTATGGAGCAAGTATGTCTACTTGCTGGACAGCAAATACATTGACTCCTCTGGTCTTTGTTCAAATGTTGGCCCTACCACATCTAGATGTTGACCATGATACGTAGAAGTTTAGTTTCTTCTTCTGTAAAACAGAGATACAAATTCCACTGCATTGGGTTATTGTGAGGGTTACATGCAAATTTTTATAATGCAGCTATCACAGTTCCTGACCCCTACCCAGTTCATTTCCATCCCCCTTGGTCTTTCTACAGATATATCCAATGTAGTCAAATGAGTCTTGTTGATTTTCCCTTTCCTCATTTTTACCTATAGTCATTTTCATAACTCATTAGCACAGAGAAGGGAAAGAAAAATTTTGAAGCTCAAATGGTTTCTTTGACCTTTATTAGAATCTCTGGTTGAGAAAAAAGTTAAAACTAAAGGCTAAATTTTTATTTTCAGTGACTATGGATTTAATTCATCTATGCTATCTGTCTGAAAAGTAGAGACTTGGCACTGAGTAGGCATGCAGTAACCACCTATTGATCCGTTTTGTTAAGTTTAATCTATGTTGTATTCTATATTTTCATTTTTACTTGTTTTAAATTATATAAGTTTTCTGAAAGTAGGCAAAAATTAAACATGGGCAGTAGATCTAAAATTGTTATTCTTTTTTTCCTCATGTTCTCCTGACATTTTTCTATTTCTTTACTGGGTAAAATTGACATTGTGTCTTTGTTTTTAATAGCTCCATAAACTCTTAGTCCTACACAGCCCAACTTCAAGTTAGCTTGTCTTGTTGCTTTTTGCTGATAGTCAGAGGAGAAACTTTTCAGTTTATCAGGATGTACCTCTGGATGGGAACTGGAAAGAAAATTCTAAGGAACAGAATTTTTATTTGATAAGCTTTCTCATGTGAAGTCAAGTCTTCTCTTTGTCTCACCAGGACAGGTGGTAGAGAAGCTTTTTAGATCTTGTATCTTTTAGGGAGCTTTGCACATCTGGAGAAAACCACCCTTTCTTTATCTTTTGGCATGCTGTTCAAAGCTTTTAAGAGGGGAAAAAAAACAGCAAAGAGAAAAAATCAGTTTCATCCAGAAATGGCTCCTTTTGGAAGCCCTAGACTGCAGAGAGCTATTTAGGAGGCAGGTGGTCACCTTCTTTTGAGGTCAGTCAGCTGTCTCTTTATCATACCGACAATTTCTGGCTGGGAAGAACATCTGAAAAACATATTTTCTAAACATAAAAGTTGAGGCAGCTCTTTACTCTGCCTTGTCCCCTGCCAATCTCTACAGGAGTCCCTCCAAACAAACCTCATGTCGAAATAGTGCCAGGCCTACTCCTTCCTTCACATCCAGCTTTGCATCCTTTTGAAGGACCACTCTCATCCTCCCATCTCTCACAAACCCATTTCTGTACGGTGGTTAAATTTGATACTTTAGAGATGAGAGAAAAATCCATTGTTTTCTAAATGGCAACATTAAAGTGGCATTTCAGCCCCTGCGGAAATGAATAGTTCATCAGATTTGCTTTGAAATCGGAAACTGAGGGACATTATAGACCAAGTGAACTTTGGGGACTTTACTTGGAACCCTCAGTGAGGACCTGAGTGATGCTTCAGGAAGGCATTCGACGTAGATACGCAATGGCGCTGCCTATGAACTTGAAAGGGCAGGGTTTCCCAAACAGGGTCTTCGCTTCAGTTAGTCAGAGGGCTCAGGGATGACAGTGCTCTAAGACAGGGACAAAAAAATCATGGAGTCAATAATATTTAAATAATAATAACAAGAACCAATCTTATCAAATACACTGTACCAGGTACTGTTAAATGCTTTTATAAGCATTATCTCACTTAATCCCCCCACCAATCCTCTGAGTTCTTCATTTTACAGATGAGGAAACAAAAATAAATATAGTAAATTAGAAGTATATATGTATATGAATTGTTTGTTGTGGCCATAACTTGAAACAACCTGTCTATTAATAGAGGAAGAGTTAAATATATCTTTAAAGAAACAAGCTATTTACAGATTAATATCTATAAAATGACACTTTTTTAGCCAGGAAGAAAGAAGGGCGGTAAGGATCCAAAGAAATTTGGATATGATTAAAATTGAATACATAATAATAACTGGGAAACCCACTGCCTCTCTAAGAAAACTCTTATTTAGTTCTAGACCAGTTTCTTGGTCTTTTTGGAGCTTTATGTTTACTGGATTACTGGACTGTCAACTATAGCAACCTTTTGGGATTCTGATGGAATGTCTACTGAATTGAATAGGTGGGGTGACAATATAATTTATCATCCAAATCAGGAGATTTAAGAGTGAAAGGGGGTGCTATTTATAACTGCTCTGGCCAACAGTCATAAACCAGAACTATCCTGAGCAGACAGGATGTATGGTTACCTATTAACCTATTAACAAGAGACCCTACAGAAAGCATGTACCAGACAATCCCACAAACAGTTATGAGTCAGATCCAGATTCTGCCCTTCCTTGGCTCAAGGGATCCTTCCTGATCTAACATCCTATTACTTCATCTATGTTTGCAAATGTTATATCATTTTCCTTCTCATTCCCTGCCTGACTTCAGGTATCTCTGCCTCAGCAAAATCCCTGATGTTTATAGCTTCCATGCAAGTCTCCAAGGAAATATCATCTTACAATAAGGATAATAGAACACGCAGATACTCGCTCACACTCATCCTCTATGAATTGCTACATGATCACTGCAGTTTGCCATAGACTAATAGAATGGCAGATAGAAACAGATGCACAAGAACTCCATGTAGAGAAGGAGCATTGTGTATAATCTACTCTGGGTTGCTCAAGAGAACGAGACAGTCCTAAACTCCAGGGGTCTAAAGAAAATAAGAAACTGGTTGAGAAAATCCAATAAGTTAAAAAGCCAAACCATATTCCATTCAGATTGTCTCAATCATTTGTTAGAAAGAAAGCATGGAGCCCTGACCCAAAAATAAAGCAAATCTTCCTTTTATCCTTTTCAAAATGAGATGGAATGCAAATGGGAGATTCATCCTCTCCTCTCTTTGCTCACTCACTGCTGTCCCATATCACATTATTCACCAGAAGCCTTTTATTCCAGGTAAAATATAGCCCAGAAAGAGGCCAGGTCCATCAATTCATGTACATATATTTGTACCCATTTTATGGGGTTTTAAGGAATCCTATTTTCATGGAATAGAAAATGTCATTTAAGAATATTGCTCAAATATTTTATTAATCTTCTCCACTCACCTTTTCAATGGCCTTTTCTTCTGCTTTGAGTTGCTTGGGTCAGTTAAAACAAATGCTATATGTTTAGTTCCAAACAGCAAGGTGTGACAAAAGTCCTATCTTAACTGGTCATTACCCAGGTCAATCATACAAGTCAAATCATTCCAGGAAAAACAATAGCTTCCTGTGGGAAATGCTCTACAGACAACTTTAAGCCTGGTGTTTGTCCTGAGTTCCCACCCTGGTTGAGTGGCAGGGGCATCAGAAGGACCCCAAGGCCCTGGTTGCCCCCCCACAGCATGCCTTCTGTTACAGGGTTATACACCCACCACAAGGCCCTGGGAGTGGGTGTGGTCCATAGGGGTCACACTGGAGGCAAACCTTCCCTCGCCCTGTGGTGGGGCATGGAGGGAACTAAGGGAATGGACCTGTGCTTTATGATTGATAGTTAACACAAATGGCTGAGCTGTTATCTGTACCTTTAGCCATTACTGTGCACAGAAGAAACCTCCCAAAGACATCTACAGATCATAGTTGGGACTGGATTAAAATACAAAATCAGGTCATGAAGATAGCACCAAAAGCAAAGAAGGAAGCCCCTGCCCCTCCCAAAACTGAAACCCAGGCAAAGGCTTTGGAGGCCAAGAAGGCAGTGCTGAAAAGTGTCCACAGCCACCAAAAAGAAGATCCTCGTGTCACCCACCCTTCGTGGCCCAAGACACTACTATGCCATCATCAATTTCCGACCACCAAGTCAGCCATGAAGAAGATCAAAGACAGCAACACACTTGTGTTCACTGTGGATGACAAAGCAAACAAGAACCAGATCAAACAGGTTGTGAAGAAGCTCTATGACATTGACACGGCCAAGGTCAACACCCAGACCAGACCTGGAGAGAAGAAAGAATATGTTCGAATGGCTCCTATGATGCTTCAGATATTGCCAACAAAATTGGGATTCTCTAAACTGAGTCCAACTGGCTAATTCTAAAAATAAATTTTTCACCATAAAAGAAAAAATGTTATGCCTTCTTTAAATGCCAGTACTTTAATTTGGATGATCCCACCAAACAATGAAGTCAATTTATTGGTAGTTAATTGGACTAAATTAACTAGGAAACACTTTGTCATTTGTTTATCAGTGTGGAAGATATTCAGTGCAGGAAGAAATGAAAATTGATGCATGACAAGTCCTGCACTGGGCACTACATTCATGAAAACATTTAATTTCAGAACAGCTCTCTGAGGTAAGTAGTATTAAACCCACTTTACAGAAACCATGCCCAAGTTCCCACAGGCAGAGAGCAGAAGGGACGAGCCAGCGTCAAACTTAGACATATCTGAGTCGAGAGTCCACCCTCTTTCCACTGCATCAGAAAGGCCAGATGCTTTTAAATTTATGAGCTGATTATCCACAGGAGTACCTACAATCATGTACATATTGGGAGGTTGTAATTTACTCACTTTTATGTTCAGGTGGGTTATAAAGGTGGTGTCTGTCTAAAACTGATAGAGCCACCCTCATCAACTTCCAACTGCTGAGTATCAAGGAGAAAAAAATAACTAAAGGTCCAATCTGATTTAAACCTTGGTCCAGTGCAACCATTTAGAGTCCCTTTCTTTTAATGCTCCTACTCTCTAGGTGAGAGTACTTAGTAATTTCTCGGTCTTTCACCCCACTTCTAGATTCCTTTCCAAGACTGCATCTGGGTCCATGAATATAGGAGGGGTGGGGCTATTTGTCTACCCTGCAACCTCGCATCCTTGTGGTAGGTGGAGCCAGGAGTAGGCTGTCTGCAGGACCTTGTCGTTTGCTCACCCAGTTGCTGTTGCCTGGTAATGGCTGCTTCTGCTGCTTGTGTAATTGTCCTCTGGCTGCTCTGTAAGTTTGGCCAGAGCCCATGGTGCTTCCTGGCTACCTGATGAGCTCACCTCCACTTTGGCTCGTGGTCTTGCTGGACCCCTGAGGAGGTCTACATACAAATCTCATTTGGGCTCCAGACCAGTGCAGCCCTCAGCTAAAGGGCAATTTTCTTCTCAGCTCATCCACTTCTTCCCACCTGCCACACACACGCACACACACACACACAGATACACAAATACTACCAGTGCCAAGGGCCTCGGTCACCCCTCTTGCAAGCTTGTCCACCAATGCCCTTAGCGCTCGAGAGTGTTTCTCCTGGATACACGGGCACTTCTGGAGACCTTCTGGGTTTCAAGGAAGCGGGATGAGGCCCCAGAGGAATGGACTCAGGCACTCCCTCTTTGTTCACCTGAATGATGCCACCACTTTTACTCTGATATGGCTGCCCCCTTCTCCAAAATAAGCATAGAATATTCAATCAATTCTTTGAACTTCTGCACTCATATTTATTCAGCCTCTAGCTATACCTTGCCTGTGGCAAATGTGGGCCTCAATATTTTTACACAAGAGAAAATTAAACATAAAGAGAAGCCGTTAAAAGGTGTGTGGGAAGGGTTGGGAAGTGGGGAGCAAACTCAAAAATAGCAATCTGTGGGTTGAAAAATTTGGGGGATGGTATATGGGGGTTGGGGGGGTATACTAGATTTTGCCTTGACCATAGGGAGATTAACAAACGGGGCTGGAGGGAGGGCAGGGTCATGTATTGTTTCTACTTACGTATTAGAGCTGCTTTGCTTTTCCATTTAAATTTTTTTTCTTTTCATTACTATCAAATAAAATAACCACCTTCCTCTATGAACTCCTGCTATAGTCAGGCCACTGCAGGCCAACTGGGCCAACATGGAAACAAGCCTCACTCTAAGGATGGCCCACACCTCCCACCTTGGCCTCTTCTGCCTTTTTCATGGGTATCTCCCCATCTGCCCCTTCCACTCTCAGAGTCTCCAAAGAAGTAGCCAATGCAGAGTATATGCCCCTCCACTTGCCCATCCATCCCCATTCTCACACCCAACAGTTTCAACATTGAAAGTTGTGCTTTGTGTCTGGAACATCTGGAATAGAAGTTTGAATATCTCTATCCTGTTTAAGGGTTGCCAGATACCTTATTTCAAATATTGGAACCTTTTTCTAAGAAAGAAAATCCAAGGTGTATAAATGTCCAGTATTAGGGGAAACAGATGTGGCTCAAATGATTGGGCTCCCACCTACCATATAGGAGGTCCAAGGGTTGATTCCTACAGTCTCTTGGTGAAAGGCAAGCTGGCCCGTGTGGAGAGCTGTCACAGCAAGATGACACAACAAAAAGAGACACAGAGGACAGACAATAAGAGATGCAGCAGACCAGGGTATTGAAGTGGCTTAAGAGTTTGAGCGCCCCTCTTCCACTCTGGAAGGTCCAAGGATCAGTTCCCAGTGCCTCCCTAAAGAAAAGACAAGCAGACACAAAAGAACACACAGAGAGCAGACAGCAAGTGCAAAACAACGAGGCGGGGCCAGGGGGTTAGAAATAAATAAATCTTTATTTAAAAAAACATGTCTAGTATTAGAGAGTATGTCTAATCTTTCTTCAAAATGTAATTTTAAATAGTATTAAAGTAACCAAATGTTCTTAAGTATTTCCAACCTTCTATGGCCAGCAGTGATGTGATATGAAGAATAACGGGCATGGGTCGGGGTAGGAAGCAGATTGTGTAGGCCAGCAGGCCAGCGTGATGACATTTTTCCCCTGAGTGAATTAGGAAGCCATTGTAGGCTCTGGAGTGTGTCAAGCAATCAAGTGCTAAGGTCAAAAAGCCAAACTGGAAGTAACTGTCAAGGTTTTATTCACTTACTGCAGCAGTACAAGCAAGAGGCAAAAAGAAGCAGAAGCTCCCTAAAATTCCATTTTCCCCCACACGTGATGATGAGAGTCAGGTGGATGCAGAGTAGACAGTGAGGGGTGATGTTCTCATTGCCAAGGAGGCCCAAACAAAAGGCTGCTGCCTCTTTATGGACCCGTGGGCCAGTGGGTAAAGAGAGGGGAAGGGTTAGGATGGAAAGATAATGAGTGAAAGTGAAGAAAAGTGAGTCAGCCGAGGCTCTGGGTAAGAAGGTCTCCCAATGGAGATGCCTAGACCAGAAATACAGGTATGTGTAGGGGTTTAGCTTGTTGCAAGGACAGAGGGCTCTGAGAAAGCGCAATCAAGAATTCTCTCCAGGAGAAACATTTGTAGAAAAGAAGAAAACAAATGGGTAAGAGAGAGAGATGGGAGGAAGCAGAAGATGCAAAGGAGCAAGAAGGAGGAGGAAGAAGAAAGAAGACAAGGAGGAAGAGGAAGAATGCAGAGAGAAAAAAGAAGGAATGAAAGTCTGGTTGAGGATTATCAGGCTCCAGACCGTCAGCTAAGTAGGATGAGTAACCAACTTTCCAGACGCGGGCTTCATCTCAGTAGTCTTTCAAGCATGTTATTAGGAATGCTAATTACTTCCCAGAAGAGGCTTAGGACAGTTGAAACTATGTCAGAACAGTTCCATCCCAGGAGAGATTTGGGACCATGTTCTTCCTCATCTTTCCCTTCTCTCTAGCCACAACCAATAAACCCCATCAAGGTCTTTATTTTCTAGAAAGATGAGTGCTGGCCCCTCCAACACAATGCAGAAACGTGACAGCCATTTCACTTTTGCTGGCCTTAAATTTTTCTTCCGCTTTATTATGCTCTAATGGAATGGTTTTCGCTTATATCCTATTACGGTGTGACTTCTGCACATGTAACTAGTGTTGCTGCCCCTCAACCTACTTTTTGTGCACAGGGCTCCCCTGTGGCTGTGGGGCTGTGAGATGTAGAACAGAAGTTTGACCCAGGCAGCAATAAAAGCACTGACAGCTCAGAGAGCCGGTCTTGCTGGGATCGTTTTATATATACTTTCTATTAAAGATAATTTCTGGGAGGCGGCTGTGGCTCAATCAGTAGGGCTCCCGTTTGCCATGTGGGAGGCCCTGGGTTCGGTTCCCGGGGCCTCCTGGTGGGGGCAGGCCCGCCCGCGCGGCGTGGTTGGCTGACCCAGCGAGCACAAGCAGCAAGCAGGGGATAAATGAATAAATAAATAAAATCTTAAAAAAAAAAAAAAAAAAGATAATTTCTAACATGCATTAAAAGTAGGCAGACTCATATAATAAACTAGCTTCCACACACCCATCACCCAGCTTCAACAAGTATCAACTCAGGCTGATCTTTTTTCATCAGCTACCACCCTCTTCCCTCCCTCCTTGTATTATTTTGAAGCAAATTCCAGACCTTATATCATTTTATCTGCAAATTTTTCACTATATATCTCTAAAACATAAGAGCTCTTTTTAATATAAACTCAATGCCATTATCACAATTTTAACATGAATAATTCCTTCCTTAATTTCATCAAATATCCAGTAAGAGTTCAACTATCTTATGAATGCCCTGATTTTTTTTAATATATTGAGTTTGATTGAATTGTGATCCAAATAAGGTCTACACATTGTGATTGACTGATCAGCCTTTAAGCATCTTGAGCAGGTTTCCATTCATTTCTCTCTCTCTCTCTCTGCCTCCCTGCCCCCTTTTCCTTGAAATTTATTTGTTGAAGAAACCAGACTTTTGGTCCTGTAGAGTTTCCTACAGTTGGATATTGCTCATTGCCCCTCCATGGTGTAGTTTACCATGTACCTCCTGTAAATTGGTAGACAGATCTAGAGGCTGCTGGCATTCTTTTAAAATCACATTTGCAACTTACTTTAGTGCTAACTATTTCTATTTATGCAAGCACAGAAAAATAACATTTGTCTAACTTTCATGTTTCTCAAATCTTGCAGCACTCTTTTAAGCTAAGAAATAGTTAATTGCTTTATTCCAAAAGGGTTGGCTACCTTAAATCTAGTATTAGGAAAAATTATTATTTTAGGAAAATATACTAATGAAAACTTTTTGGCAATATAACAAAAGTTATATTCACAGTAAGAACAAAAAATTGTCCCATATCTGGTGTGGACAGAACTTTTTTGCATGATACAATTCACAACCACCTTCTGGAAAGTAATTGGCATTGCTGTTAAAATGCTTGAGCAATTTTCTGATAGACCTCAATGAGGTTAAGCACGTCTGGGAAGTCAGGTTTACCCACCCTCCTGACTGGCTAGCCTAATAATCTTTAATCAGACACTATTTTTGTTGTATCCAGTTTAACAATAATTAACCATTCACTTTTCCTATAAAATCCCCAAAGAGAATCTTGATTTGGTATGTTTAAAGGCTAGCTTGAAATAAAGTTGACCAAGCTTATAATCTATTTGTCTAAGAAGCTTATTTAACAACATTTAGGAAGAAATACTGTATTTTTTTTTTTTTTACTATTTTGCATAGCTAAGAAATTTCATTGAAAGGTATTAATTGTATACATGAGAGTCCTCAAATATATGGACAAATGGTTTCTTTGAAAGCCCTGAGAACTTTGATTCAGATAAAGTAATTCAAACTTGACTGCTATCATAGAGTAAAAGATTTTCCTTCACATTCATTTAATTGAGCAAATTGGTGTCTTGGACATGGAATTCAAGTGCCTTAAGGGAACAACATGTCTTGATGAATAGAAGCAGATTTAATATTATGTTTTAATTGTTGTATCAAATGTTTGTGTCAGAAGAAAATGGAAAATCTATGGCCTTTAATGAATCTAATATGTGAAGGTTGAATTGGTAAGAAATGACCTTTACTTCTGGAGTTTTAAGAATACATTTAACTCAATGAGAAGTAAAAAACGACTCTTGGATCCACCACCTTGGCCGGGCAGAGGTCATGGAGGAGCTGCGGCAGGTCCTGAACGGCCAGGACGACGAGGAGCGCGGCCTGACCGCGCAGGTCCTAGATGCCTCTTCCCTTGGTTTCAACACCAGATTGAAGTGGTTTGTCTTATGCTTCATATGTGGCAATCTCTGCTCTCTCCTTTACATGTTTTTTAATGGGACCCATGAAGCAACTGAAGAAAAATGTTTGTAACAAGATTGCTTGCAACAATTCCTATGCTTTTATGTTTTGTATTCACCTTGTGTGTTTTCTGGTGGCACAAGAGGGGATTGGCCATGTTATTCTACATATTGCAGTTCATGCCAATGGCCTGGTATAGTTTATCTTCCATCCCATTTGCAAGGGATGCAGTAAGTAAATGCTGTTCTCTCCTAAATTGAAAATCAGAAACTTTTGGAAAATAATATTTGAAAGTTGACTCTGTTTTTGGTGAAGTATGCTTTTCCTGATATAAGAATCACTCCAAAAATAATTGCAGTGACAGTTTAAGACCATTTTGTATGCTAGTAAATATATATATATATATATGTATGTTTAATTAAACTGGTGGTAAATGCTGTAAATTTAAATTCATTATGTGTCATTAATATGCTCTTCCAAAGATCAGGAGACTTTAAACATTACCAATTGTAAATTATTTTTAGTCAGTTTTTTTAATCTTTTAAAATAGCTTTTGAGATGTGAATATTTAAGGATAAATCTGTGCTGTAAGGTATATTCAGCCTTTTTTGGCTCCTTTGAAATGCCTACATTTTAAAACATCGTTTTTCTTTTTACTTTAAGTGTGAAAGTTTTTACTTTAAGCTAAAAATTGCTTATTATGTGTAATAAAAAATAATATATAAAGCTTTATTATTTTGAAACAAATCCATACTTGGAAAACAAAACAAAACAATAAAATCTTGGGGAAAAAACTTGATCATAAATAAATTAAAAGTTCATGGAAATGTAATAAGGTGATAGGCTGTTTTCAATAAACTTTCCCATACCATGTATATATAAATATTTTTTTAGAAAATTATTTTTATCACATCTGTGCAATATTTTTGTTGACATTTTCTGGAAACTCTTTTAGTTGCCAAGGTAAAATATGAGTGTTCAAATGTATATTATGATGGAGTTGAACCCACTCTCCTGTGGCCTTTCAGCATGTTGGATTGTGCCAAATGGCTAAACATGGCTCTAAACCAGACCTGCAGACCTTGAGGTCTGAGCAGGGCCACCACCAGCAGGTTTGGGCCCTGGAGAAAAACATTTGAACCCCTCACCCTATCTGCAAGGGTTCACCAGCTAAAAATCTTCACACAGAATTTACGTTAATTTGCAAAATAGCAGGCCCAGTGTGGAGAGCCAGCACAGCTCATTTAAATTGGCTTACGCATTTTCATCAGCCCTTAGTCTACACCAAAAGAAAACAGATCCCCCAAATTAAGGAAATAGCCTTGGAACAGCTGGGAATAAGAAGAACTATTTCAGAGGATTGTTATAAGAGATTAAAAGCCATAATGTTTTAAAGTGCTGAGCAGGGGTTGGATGTGGCTCAACTGGTTGGGCGTCTGTCTTCCATATGGAGGGACCCTGGTTCCATCCCCGGGACCTCCCGGTAAAAAAATTAATAAATAAATAAAGTGCTGAGATAATGTTCAGGGGACATATGAGGTAAATATTATAATATTTATTATAATGTATTAAATAATTATTAAATGTATCATATTGTTACTTAATACATTGAAGTAATATTTATTAGTTGTTTTCCTTACCCAAAGCCAAGAGATCCACATGTGCTTAGGGTTAGAGTTGTCAATGAAGAAAAGCCTGATATGACTAAAATAACTGTGTTTGTGTAGTGCTTTATAATGTACAAAAAGCTTTAAAATTATTTCACTTGAACCCTAGCTTGTTCATAATCCAAAGTGCTCTGTGGGACATGAGTACTTCCAGTTTACAGGTCTCTTGGGACCAGGGAAGAAGGATGTGGTATGACAGACACATTCCCAAAGGACTCACTTCCTAAAGGGGATCTGGCCTTTGGGGGTTCTGATTCTCAAATGTGTTTACCCACAGTCCAGGGTTCCAAGAAGGGTGATCTAGTGAGGGGATGCAGGACTTTCAGTGACAATACTGGGAAAGTCCCAGGCAAACCAGGACACATTGGTCACCCTAATTCCAGGAGAAACATGAACACCAAATCCCACAAACCAAGAATACAAAAAACATTATTACTCTTGTACTTCAGAGTCAGGGGGAATGTGCTCCAAGGTTCCATGGTGATTCTTGGGAAGAGTCCTCAGGCCTGGGCAAGCAATCCTCTCTGGTCTCTGCTCTCTAGGGGAGGCTGGGAGCAGTTTACAAAGCACTTCTCACCACAGCTCCTGCCAATGGGTCAGCCTCAATGCTCATCTCCCTCCATGATTCAATAATGTTTCCTGAGGCTCGGCAGGCATGTCCCAGCATGGACTGGGCAACCACACAGCTCAGCTTCCCTCCTCACTGAAGCAGATGTCTGCAGGAGGGCCCAGGCACCAGTTTACAGTATGGTGTGGGACTCTGTCACAATGCGAAGGAAAGGGCACCATCTGCAGGATTCTCTTCTCTTAATATGCTAAAGAGGCCTAAAAACCCATTTGACATAGAATCAAAGAACTTTATGCATTAAAAAAATAAACATCCTTTGCTATAAATGTTGTGTGTGTCCCCCACCCCACTCCCATATTACTTTTAGAGCCTATATGTGGAGCTTGGAGAACATTGCTCTTACCCCTTGGGAGCTCATGAATATGAATTTCACTGAATTATTTCCAGAAGAAATGCTGAATTAAAAAGCTGCATAGTATTGTGAAAATTTTGATTTTTACCCACAATAAAAAATAAATAAATTTAAAAAATAAAAATTAAAAATTAAAAATAAAAAACAAAACCAATTGAACATACATGCAAAAAAAAAAAAAAAAAACTACATAAACTTAGAAGAGGATGCCTCTAGGTGGGTCTCCTGCCA
This sequence comes from Tolypeutes matacus, assembly GCA_026826555.1. Lineage (NCBI taxonomy): Eukaryota > Metazoa > Chordata > Mammalia > Cingulata > Chlamyphoridae > Tolypeutes > Tolypeutes matacus. The sequence goes on from JAKSZT010054393.1 coordinate 5,858,476, forward strand.
CTCAACTCACTCTAAAAGAGAGTCTGTTTCTGTCTGCCAAGATCAAAAGGCCCTATTTTCAAACTCCCCACAAGGTGAATGTGTATCGGGGTGGGAGAAGAGAGAGAAATCCCTCGAAGTTTTCCCATGATTATTAGACATGTTTCCTAAAGAAGGTTAAGCCCCAGTGAGAGTGGAGGAGAAGAATTTTGTTTGTGGCCTAATATATATTATGAAAAAAATACAGCCAAAAAGGGCATCAAAGAAACTACAGTTTTGTCATCAATGCAATTACCACTGAAGCAACTTCTGCAAGACTGAGGAGCTGGAGGCTGAAGGGCTAAGAGACAAATCTGCAAGACAAAGCTCTAGGAGACCCTAATGCTATAAGTATACATACCATATTATTTGAATATTTTAGAAAAATTGTCATTCACAGAAAAAAAAAAAATGGCTAGATAAGCTTCAAAGAGACTTTTTGACATACTTCCCTCAGTGCAGTGCAACCCTCTTATTGTATAAATAAACAACCTGGGCTGAGGATTTGTTACCTTCTGCCATCCACTCTTTACCCTTCCCAGTCCAGCTCTGGGCCCTGGGAAGCTGACCTCTGCTCCCTGCACCACCTAACTTCCTTCCCCTTTGCCTTCTGGTTAGATTCAGCCAATGGAAACACTTGCAAGTGATGGGCAGGAAACCTGAGGATGGGAGAAGAAGGAGGCAGAGGATGTCACATGTCCCTCCCTGTATGGCCAAGGGTTGGCAGTGGCTCCTTCCCTCCAAAAGGCATAGCCCCAGCCCTGATGTGTTCTCAGACAGCTTCAGAAATCTCTCAGGATTCTGATAACTTTTCTTTCCCCTGCCCATTCAAGCCTAGGGCTGGTAAAGACTCCCAGCTGTTGCTAACACTAGGGTACTTCACCATCCTATGCCAGTTTCCCTTAGACCTGTCTATATCCTTATAAATAGCCTCTTTACTAAACTTCCCTGAATAACCCTGCTTTAAATATGCCCTGTTTCCTCTTGGGACCCTGACAGTTGCCCTCAGTGTATCAAAGGTGGCACTAGTCTGCATGGGGCAGTGCAGCAAAGTATGATCGCCAGTGGTGAGCCAGACACCATGCAGGGGTAAGCTGCCACTACCTTCCTCCCTTTTCCCACTTTCACCTATCACCAAGGAGTGCATATATTACAGAGGGTGTTGCGTAACAAACAAAGGCTATAAGGAATCCTGAAATTTTGTCCGAGGATCCCAAGTTCCTCACCTTTTTGGCTTTGGATGAAATGATCCAGAGGGGTTTTGTGTCATACATTCATACAAGGTTCTTATATAACCCTATAAGAGTCAGGAAATCCTGTCTTTTTCCAATATAGAGCATCTGGGTTTGTCTTGCTGTAAGGCTGAAACCATCTGGGAAAAACTGAGACTTTTAGAGTCTGGGGAGAGTCAAAGATCCACATAGAATATCATGGCCAAAGGATGATTGTTTTAAGAGAAAAGATGTGAGTCTAAGAAGTATGGGTTAAAACCAAACATCAGCTCAAGAGGCAAAGGACAATGTAGGCACACTACAAACTCCTGAGAACTAGAGCCCAGGTGTCCAGTCAGGCAGGCACAGAGCAGATGGCTGGCAGGGTCCCTCTCAAGAGGCAATTTGTGGAATCAGTGGAGTCACACTGTTAGCATCAAGAAGGTTCAGCAGCCAATGTCAGTTTCCTTATAGGATACCCAGCCCCTAGAGAATAAGAGAAAAATGATTAAAGCCAATCCTAGTAGATCCTACAAGAAGACCACCTCAGAACTGACAATGGGCTCCTCATCTGGCCCCTGATTAACCTGCCTTAGATTCTAATTCCTGGGCAAGAAAAGCCAGGAGATGGTGTAAACAGCCCCACTGCTGGAAGCAGAGGAATAGAAGTAGGGCAAGCATTTCATCTAAGTTGATACATCATCAATAAAACTGGCATTGAAAGGTATTCTTCTAACTTGCCTGGGAGAAAAGCCATAAGACAAAAGAGTTCTTTAGGCTGTGCCATCACAAAAATGAAGCAGTATTCTCATCTCACTTGCAGAGTTTGAATAAGTAAAACCACATGAAGTCTAACATTTCCCCCAAATATGACCTATCGAAGGGAAAAGAAAAGGAATGGATCCCTGTTAGAAATTTGATGAGGTATTTTCTATATAATTTAAAGGTGGGAAAGCAGAATTCTAAGTTCAGATTTTCTTCCTTATGTCAAATAGCTCTTCCCTTTGCCCTCATAATATAGGTAATCAAACATGGAATGGTGGTCAGCAAGCAACTTCCTGGTGCAAGAGCTGAAATGTGGCACATACTTGAGGTTGGATGTATTTAATAAATGAAGATAGGATAGAAAAGAATATAGGCAAGTCTCTAAATGAGACATGAATTTTAGTCATGTTGGAAAGGAAGAGTTAGAGCAAGAGACATGAAGGATCTCACTCTTTAAAATGAAAGGAAATGTGGGAAATTGATTCTTCTTACGAGTCTGACCTTGGTCATCATAGTTACATTATCAAAAGGAGTGGAAATTCTCATGTAGTAACCACATGATATATTGACTTTATATTGGCACCAAGACAGTAATCTGTTGACCAAAAAAAAAGCCATTTCTTTTCTCATATTATGTAAAAGATTCTGCTTTCCTGGAATTCCTAATTTAAATATTTACACGTATATTTATTCATTCATTCACTCATTCATTGAAGCATAATTGGCTATCATGTTCAAGGCACTGTTTGATGCTAGGAACATGGAGATAAATAAGACATGTTCTCTGCCCTCATCATCCTCACAATTTAGTGAGAAAGCTGGCAGATTCACTATGTCAAATTATTTGTGATATGATAAATGTTATCATAGAACAACATAATTAATGACTAGATGCCCAGTGTCCATCTTATATATGTCATTATTGAAGTTCATAATACATTATTCAGCCTGGAATTACTACATGTGCCTCCACAGCCTCACCCCCAACCTCTCAAGGAAGGGATTGCAACTTTTTCATCTGAACCACAGAGCCTATCACAGTGCCTGGTAAGTGTCTGGTGTTTTACTAAGAATTAAATAGATAATATTAGGAAAGTTGCCTAAAAATTTTAAACTGTGGCATTAATATATGCAGGTAATGTTTATTCAATGGTTGGGCTTATAGAGAAATCCATTTTAAAATAACTCCATTAGGGAAGCGGCTGTGGCTCAATCAGTAGGGCTCCCGTTTACCATATGGGAGGCCCCGGGTTCGGTTCCCGGGGCCTCCTGGTGAAGGCAAGCCTGCCCGCACGGCGTGGTTAGCTGGCCCAGCGAGCACAAGCAGCAAGGGGGGGATAAATGAATAAATAAATAAATAAAATCTTTAAAATAAATAAATAAATAAAATAAAATAACTCCATTAATGCAACTGCTGTGGAAAATAATTTAGTAGTTCCTCAAAAGTTATACAGAGAATTACCATATGACTTGGCAATTCCACTCTTAGGTATATATCCTGTGATGGTTAGGCTAATGTGTCAACTCGGCCAGGTAATTGTGTCCAGGTGTTTGTTCCAGCAAGCATTGGGCTAATTGTAATACAAGAGCATTTATGGACTTCAATCACCAGTGATGGGGGTCGGATGTGGCTCAACTGGTTGGGCGTCCGTCTCCCATATGGAGGGACCCGGGTTCGATCCCCGGGACCTCCCGGTAAAAAAAAAAAAAAAAAAAAAAAAATCACCAGTGAGTTTACTGCGTGGATGGCTGATTACATCTGCATCAATCAGGGAGATTACATCATCAATGGGTGGTGCTTTTATCCAATCAGTTGAATGACTTAAAAGGGGAAGTGATTTCAACATTCAGAGAGAATTTCCCAGCTCGTCATTGGACAGCCAACTTCTCCCAGAAACTCATCAATGACCTTTCATCGGACTTTCATCGGAGCCACTGGCTTGCAGCCTGCCTACAGAACCTGGACTTGTGCATCCCCAGGGTCACGTGAAAGACTCTTTTAAAATCTCATATTATTGACAGATATCTCCTGTTGATTCTGTTTCCGGAGAGAACCCTGACTAATACATACCCCAAAGAAATTGAAAGCAGGAACTCAAACAGATACTGGTACACCAAGGTTTGTAGCAACATTATTCACACTAACCAAAAGTTGGTAACAACCCAAGTGTCCATTAACAAATGAATGGATAAACAAAAAATGGTGTATCCATACAATGGAATACTATTCAGTCATAAATAGGAATGAAATTCTGATACATGCTACATCATGGATGAACCTTGAAAACAATATACTAAGTGAAATAAGTCAAACACAAAAGGGCAAATATTGTATGATTCTATTTATATGATATATCTTAAATAAGCAAATTCATAAAAACAGAAAGTAGGTTAGATATTAGTAGGGGCTGGAGAAGAGGAGGAAATGGGGAATTATTGCTTAATGGGTACAGAGTTTCTTTGTGGGGTGAAGAAAAAGTCTTGGTGTTAAGACGATGGTGATGGTAGCAAAACACTGTAAATGTAATCATTACTATCACTGACTTATACATTTAAAAATGGTTGAAATGGCAAATTTTATGATCTATATGTTAACACAATAAAATTTTTAAAAATAACCCCATTAAAAGATTTTAAATGCCAACTCTTCTTTTAAAAAACAATGATAGCACTGAGAAGAAGGTAGGTAATACATAAACATGTCTGGGGAAAATGATTCACCAAAGTTCACTACCTGATGGTCAAATTTTTAAAAATCATTCCATTTGGACCCAACCTCATTAACAGGGAAATTGTGAGATTTTCATTACTCTAATAGTTGTCTTATGATTTTTAAAAATTTAAAGAAATCACCCCATTCCAGCCTTCTTAAATAATTCCACAGTAAAATAAATGATAACACAGATTTTACTGAGACTTTCCATTTGGCAGACACAGCAGGTAAGGAGGTAGCAACTGAGCTCTGTCAATGAGAAACCAATTTGGGTTAGACTGATATGAGGATTAAACTACAGTAGTGTATCAAAGTATGGTAACGTGCTTTTAAATCTTAGCCTTGGTGATTTATTGAAAAGAAGGAAGTGACTTATTGGAAAGGATGAAGTAATGAAGAAAAGAATAGTGAGAGGAGTTAATGATGATGAAAGGTGGAGGAAACAGTCATGAAATCAGCCAATCCCTTCCTTCAGTTTTTGCACCTGTGTTTCATTACATTTAAAGGGCAATGATTTTTTTATTTTATTTTTCCTCTTTTTTTTGGCAGAGAAAAAGGAAAAAGTAAGGAATAAGAATGATGGTAAGATAGAAGTAAGAACGGAGAGATGTGAGTGAAAATAAAACGGTAAAGAAGAACAAGGCGAAAGAGACAGAAACCTGAGGAACATAAAATGGAAAGAAGGAAATTTGCTGGAAATAGAGAAGGCCAGAAAGCAGACAATTGTGTAAAATATCTTTGTCCTTTAAAATCATAAAACAAATATCTTGACAATACTTCAATAGTTTGCTTTGTTTTTCTTCTACTAAAATGTTATACACTGACCACCATTATTCCCCTCCATCCTATTCTACTCTTCACTATTGTAACAATTTTCTTTAGGCAAGAATTGCACTGTGATAGGCATGGAGGTTTGGAGCAACTGGGTTGGGATAATTTTTTTCAAGAACAGCTGATTACTGTATGATGAGGCAGATCATCAAAAACGGAGAGTAGCCCAAATTATTGGCATTCAAATCATCCTAAGATTTTAGAAGTAAGAAGAAAACTGTTGACTTGTAGGTGTCATCTTTAAAAGTGGGGTAAAATTATCTGTTAGTTATAGTCTTTGCAAAAATGAAATGAGTTAATGTACATGAAGTACCAAGGAGGAGCTAGGCAATAGCAAGAGCTCAGTGGTTGGATTTTAATGAAGATTCGTGCTCAAATTATTTTGATAGCTGAAGCATAAAAAATGTAAACTTGGTTTAATTTGTGGAAAATGCTTTTTTTTTTTAATTTTTAGTAGTACATTTTATTTAAGCCAATTTATATGAAATATTTCCATTTCAACAGGTAATCAATATAAAAATTATTAGCAAGGTATTTTACATTCTTTTTTTAATAATAATTTTTTTATTTTATAAAAGATACTTAGATTACATAAATGTTACACAAAAAATATAGGGATTCCCATATGCCCCACTCCCCACACCTCCCACACCTTCCCACATAAACATCCTTCATAAGTGTGGCACATTCATTGCAATAGATAAACACATCCTGGGGCTTTGCCACTGAGCATGGACCATAGTTCACACTGTAGTCTACACTCTCTCCCACACAGTTCTGCATGTTATGTGACGATATAAAATGGCCTATATCGGTCATTGCAACGTATTTCAGGAAGATTCCCAAGTCCCAAAAAAGCCCCTATATTACATCTGTTTTTCCCTCTCCCTGCACCCAGAGCCTCCAGTGGTCACTGCCCCCACATCAATGTTGTAATTTCTTCCAATGCTAGAATCACAATATGTCTATAGTAGAATATCAGTAAGTCCACTCTAGTCCATAGTTCATTTCTCAATCCTGAGGATTCTGGGATGGTGATGTCTACTCCACCTCTAATTGAGAGGAGGCTGTGATCCCATACAGCCGATGGATGGGACTCTTTTTCTTGCAGTTAGTTGTAGGCTCTCTCGTTTCCTTGGTATGGTGATTGTCAATCTTCACCTCCTTGTTAGTTGTCCTGGGTGAGTCCAGTGAACTGGAGAGTAGGTGTTGCAACTCCACTGAGGTTCTGGGCCCAGCTGGCATATGGACAGCCCAAAGACTTCAATCTCTTGGATGTACACCTACAAACTCCAGCACCAAGTATATGTTTAAATAGAAGGGACAGATGAGCCATGTGTAAGGAAGACATATTGAGTCCATCTCTGTCACTCTCAGGAGCACAAACTCCAAAGTAGAGCCCACTGGAAGGCGCCAAACTCCAGAGCTATGTGCCCTGACCACAGGACCTGGGTTGTCTCCAGAGCCCTCAGGAACCCCACTATTTGGGGTGGTATCCCCTTTGGCAGTCTATGAGATCCTGCTGAGATGTGCTTAAGCATTACCTCTGGGATGACCTCCCGACTCACTATGAAGTCTCTTAGCCATATAAACTCATTTGTCTTTACCTTTACCCCCTTTTATTCAAGGTCTTTTTCCAGTTGCAGAAAATTCTTATTTTTAATACCTGCATCTTTGAGATATAAAATCCACAAAATAAAAGTCACTCCAACAGACATGCTCAAAGAAGAAGGGATGGGAACATTTCCTTCTAGTGAAAAACCTCTTCTAAAATTCTGTCCTCTTCCAAAGGAAAACGTGTCCTTGCAGTCTTTTCTGGTGTCATGACCTTATAATCTTTCCTATTAATATATCCAAACTCAGTTTGTAATATTCATATTAACAAGCACAAACAATGATGGCATCTCTACAAACGTTTTCCCATCATTTAGTTCTTCTCTTTCAGTTTCCCTAAAAGGGGCTAAGAATGGAGCTAGGGTAGGAGATGCTTATACATCTAGCTAATGCACTAAAATACTGCTGTAAAAATAAATTCACGATGGCAATTTCCTCAAAGGAAAGGGTCAAAAAATGTGCCAAGTAATTTAATTTTAAAAGTGACTTTAGGACAGGAAATCAGGGGCTGGTTTGTGGGGAACAGGGAAATCCAGGGATTGTAATGAAGGCACAGGTTCTGAATCACAGCTGGCTTAGCGAGGGCGACCCCTGCAAAGGAAAGCATGCATGCCAATATCTTACTTTCGGGTCTCTGACTGTCAGTCCTCCTCTCTGGTTAATATCATCAAGGGAATCCTTGCCTGACCGAATGTAATTTAGGATCTATTAAATATGATTACTTGGCCTTGAAAATGTTGGATATTGGACAGAATTATAGAATCACTTTACAAAAGAAAGGTCTCTTTTACATCCTTTCTTGTGGAACCTAAAATAAAGCCTGGGGAAATCCCTCAGTGGGTTTGTGGCATTTATATGGTAGGCTTATGAAAAAAGGGCATTGATATTCATATTTAAAATTGTAAAAAGTGAGCAAGGTGAAGATTGTCAACATGCAGACAGCTGTGAAGTGTGTCTGAAGCGTGAGTGACATGCTGCCCAGTTGATTTACTTGCTTTAATTATATTAGTGATGTGAAAGTCGACATGATTTGAAACAAGCTCTTTGGGTTTTTCATTCAAATACTAACCTCCAGTGACTACTTTTTATGGTCCTCCCAATTTTGAGTTACATAACGTTCATAGCTGAAAGACCTCAGAGTTCATTGCTGTGCTTGCTTTGAAGATAGCCCATACTTGAGTTTTTATTTAATTACATTCTGTTCCTGATTGTAAAAGTAATATGTGGTCACGGGAAAAAATGCAAAATAGAAAAAATTGCAAAGGAAAAACTAAAATCACTAATAATTCTGCCACCTAAACGTTGCCATTAACATTTTGCTGTATATCTTCAAAGATTTTCTTGTATACATGTATATAATTGTATTGTTTTTATTATTTAATTGGCATAATATCATATATATTGTTTTGTGACTTTTTTTTACTTAATACTGTAGCATGACCATATCCCCATATTTTAAGTATTGTTCTATAATGAGATTTTTAATGGTTGCATACTATTCATTGTATGTATGTGCCATCAGTTTTTAAACTGATCAGCAATTGATGAAAATTTAGGATGCCTGCATACATTTATTTTAACCATTATCAGATAACTCTTTGCACACCTTCCTCTCTGTTTCCTTAGGATACATATCAAGAAGGATTGCTCTGTCAGAAGGTTTGCAAAATATTAAGGCCAAAATAAATATTTACAAAATATGTAAAAAATATGGTTGAATTGCAAATTTCACTTATTGTGCAAATTCTGCATTACAGAATTTCCTCACCATATCTTCTTACTTTTTACCTTTCCAGTAGCAGAAACAGTGATAGTAACAGAAGTAATATTACCATCATTAAATTTATGGTTGGCAGTGAATTTTGTCTTAGGAATAAGGTGGGAGCAGCATTAGAATTTTAAATTACTTCAAAAACTGGGGCAGCAAATGGAACAAGTTTTAGAGACTTGTGTTGCAGAGGATCATATTTGGAAAGAAGTAGACTCCACATATTCTGTGATGTTTTTGTGATGTTATACGGTAAATGAAGCCATAAATCATGATTGATATTTATATGGTACTTTACAATTTATAAGTGCTTTTGTATACATGATTTCATTGGCATAACAGCCCTAGGAAATAGTTGATTATCCTCATTTTACGTATATGAACTCTGGGACTAAAATCAAATAATCACCCAAGGTTATATAGCTAGCAAGGAAGGGAAGCAAGACCTCATTCTAAGTCCCTGACTCCTTGCCCAAACTGCCTCTGTATGAAATGTGCTACCAAGTCAGGAGGGAGATGCTAATGCTGGCACAGTCAAGTGTTAGAATAGACTGTATAAATGGGAACTATGAAGCTCTAAGCTGACCCTCTTGGACTCTGTAATGCTCCTTCACTAAAGAGGCACTTCAAACAACTGCTATCTATGAAATAACTGGAAAATAGCAGGAAAAGAGGCTGAAAAACTAAATATGCTGAAGCTGAAGAAAGTAAGGGTAAAAAAGTATTGACAACTTTCAACTTTGTCAGGCACAAGTCTGGAATGGTAAGCAACTGGTCTCCATTTCATGTATAAACAGACAAAGGGCAAATATATTTCAACTGTATTTAAAGAAAAGATTTGGCTTAGAAAAATAATTTTGTAACAGGCTAATATAATATTAATAAATGAAACTCTATTATTCAAATCTGTATTTTGTGCTTTTTGCACCTTCAGATATTGATATAATTTTTAAGTTTCTCTCTGTAACATATTTATTATAAAGGGGGGAACTTGTGACCAGTTATTGATAATAGGCAGGTAAGCACATAGGGTAGGGAACTGAGAAAACTTCCAATAATTTCAAGTCGGCAGTCACCCTCTTCACTACTGTTTATCCTGTTGAGGAACAAAGAGAAATTTATAAAGTTACACACATACAGATTATATATTAGAATAAAGTGGATTTTTTAAAATATAGCTTTTCCCTTGCTCCCCAAGTTTTACTTGGATAATTATTTTTGGACACAGGAGCAGATCAAAGATTAGAAAGTTGTTCTTGGCTCTTATTTCTGTAAAATGTTATTTTGAGTTGTAATAGATGGCTTCTCCAACTTTTCAAGTTCTCTTAGGCTTTTGTCTTTGAATAATCCCCAAATATTTGGTCTGACAAACAGGTGTTTTTAGTAAACATAAATCTGGTCTGTGAGATTTATTTTGCACTCCAGCCCATCTCTCTTTGGAATTACAAACCTCATAGATATGACGAATATTTCTTGTTCTCATTTTTTACCAACAACATACATTCAATACACATTATTATGGAACATCTTTGTGCCCAGTACTGCAAAAATAAATAAATATGGTCCAAAGAAACCCCCACTGTATTAATAAATAGTGAAACTTATACAGGAACAAATTATTAGAATGCAGTGGTTAAAAAAAAAGAATCGAGTGGGATGAGTGCAATGCTAGAAGTGTATGTATGTATTTTGGAGTCACAGAAGTATTAATTTTGCCTCTATGAATAAGAACGCTTCTCAGAGGAAGGGTCATCAGAGCTGGGATTAAAAGGATGAAAATGTTTTCATAGTGAAAGGGATGGGAAGGTTTATGCACATGTATTACCTGGTCCCGTGTTTTGTGATTAGGTATTTTTCTTCAGTGAATAGTATGGAGTAGCACAATATCACTGACTCCCTTTACTGTAACATTGAAAACATCTTTTAGATTTCATAGCCAGTTCATCATCCTTATATAAAGTCTGCATTCTCTTCAAAGTGACCAAACTGTCTATCATCCTGCACGGAGCCTGCCATTGAGTGGGTTGATAATAACTCATTGTTGATCAATAAACATTTAACTTAACTATTGAGCTCCTCAATTAATTACTGCATTGTAGTGTCAGGATGCCAGCTCCAGGGGGTGTCATTCACACAGACATGACCCAAGGGGGCTCTGAGTAGTCTTATGCACATCTGTTTGATTTTTAGGGCTTTCATCTCCAAGTCCATTGTAAATGATTCTATTTTAACTACTGCATTTTACTTTCCAGTTGAACTACACCTGCAGCAGACATTTTAAGAAAAAATATGTGCTTGTTATCTATAGTAGCCACTTTCCCAGTTAATTTGGTTAAGTAGAATTTCTAAAACAATAGTAATGACTTTTCAAGATATTGTATCATCACTCTGCATTAATCTCTTGCTGTTATTGATGTAACATGGATCACTGAAGAGCATAATCTCCTTTGTATAGTTGCTATTGATGGCTTCTGGTCAATTGATATATGAGAGATTTATTCAGAAATCTTAACACCTTTGAAGTTCCTGTTCCCTTCCAACCTGTGCGTTCTCTTCTAACCATTAATTGAATTTCAAAAAGAAATTTGATGTTTCTCCAACTCCTTTTTTGACAGTCAGTGAGATTATAAGTGGTCTGTGGTCTAGAATCCTGAATAGTAACTATCTTTATTAGTGAATGTAGCAAAGATACATAAAATATTGAATGTAGTAAAACTATAGTCACTCGTAAATATTGCAGGGTTATTTTAAGCTATGCTTGAATTTTAGTTCGCATATTTGAAACAAATGGATTATAGACCAACACTTAGGTGGTTCTTCTGTAAAACCTTACTGCTTTTTAAGTTTTATTCAGGGTCTTCTCTACTCAATTAGGTTCCTTTAACTTTTCTGCCTGACAATGACTTTATTTTCTTTTATATATATATATATATTTAATTTATTGAAGTATATAACTCATACATGAACATACGTAAACAATAAGTGTATAGTAATAGTTGTGAATTTACAAAACAAACATACATAACATCATACAGGGCTCTCATACCCCACCCTACCACCAATACCTTGCATTGTTGCGAAACATGACTTTAAACAATAACTTTTCTTTGCTTTTTAGACGTTTGCCCATTGGAGATTGTGGAGCTTCTCTCCCTAAGAAAAGAAAAAGAGATCATGTGAACAGAGTAGTGAAACATTTGATATTCATTTGTAAGAATTCAGGGCCAAATGAGTTCTGCAGGACTTTCCAGCTCCAGGATTCTATTTGTATAACAGCAAAGTGAAAACAACAGATTGTTCTTATATGAATGTCGTCTGTATTATGTCAGGGAGAAAAGCAACAAATTCATCCTGAGTCAGATCAAATAGAACAGCCCAAAGATTTTTTAATAGAGGTTAAAACTTGGCCAATTAATCGAATGGAGAATTATAATTTTCAGTGTTCAGACATCATATATTGAAATGAAAGTCCCTTAAAAAAATAATTAAAAATCCTTCCAAGGGCTTTTGGATTGCATCCCATTTATTCTACCTTTCAGAATCTTCTACAATATGGCACATCACCAGTGCTGGGGCTTCCACCAGTCTGTGCGAAGTCATGTATACTTACCCAGCTGCAGTGCCCCTGTGTGGGGTCCTTCGCACTGTGCTCTGCCCCTGCATAAACAGGAAGTCAGGGCAGCTAAGAAATTACTGATTCTGCTGTGAGTATGAGAGAGGAAAGCAGAGTTTCTATCAGTGGATCAGCTTCTTTCTAATTTTTAGAGAATTTCCCTGCAGATTGTTCATGAACAAATTGAACCCTTGATCAATGTAAAATTGAAACTATCCGTGAACTGTGCAAAAGAAAATAGTCAATAAAGGGGTGACTTTTTTCCTGCACCCAGGAAAATTTGTTCATCTTCTTGAAATAATGTATATACAGCTGCTTGGATTGCCTAGAGTGTTTCATTATCAACACATATAGGAATATTTTTTTGTTTTGTTTTGTTTTTCATTTTTAAAACAATTTATTGAAGTATATTATTCATACATGAACATACATAAACAATAAGTGTTTAGTAAACATGGTGAACTTACAAAACAAACATGCATAACGTCATACAGGGCTCCCACATGTCACCCCACCACAAATACTTTGCATTGTTGTGAAACATTTGTTAACAAGTTATGAAAGAGCATCGTCAAAGTATTACTATTAACCAGGCCCCGCACGCAGGTGCACCATCAGGCCCCACGAGCCAGGCAGCAAGATGATGAACAGGAGAGTGACACAAGCCAAGATGAGATGTACCGAAAAACCAGAAACTAAGGTGGCACGGGTGGTAGGACGCCTCTCTCCACATCAGAGGTTCCAAGGATCAAATCCCAGTGATGACAGGAGGAGAAGGATGAGAAGAGAGGGCAAGAAACGGACACAGAGTTGCCCAGCGAATGGACACAGAAACAGCAAAAAAAGGGAGGGGGCAGTTAAAAATGGATAAAAGTAAATAAATAAATAAATCCTTAAAAAAAAAGAAGTGTAAGGGAATAACATACAGTAATGTTTTATCACTGCAAGACCAATGAGCTCCCCAATACAACTACTTCAAGGAAACTTTGTTCCTTTCCTAAGCAAATCTAGAAATGAACAACAAAAATAACAATTTCTTTTTTTAAAAAGCCAACTATTAATTGACATTAAGATGACAATTGTCTTATGGCTGTGGCATCTTCCATACTTCTCTGTAAATGCCAAATCTCATCTTAATAGCCTGCTCTGTCCAGATGTTTCTCTATTGTTCAATGGATCTGTACTAAATCTCCTATCTAATAGTAAGAAAATAATAATATAGTCTAATAACAATAAAAGCTAACCCTTGCGTAGCAATTAATATGTATTGTTCCAGGCACATGGCATATTTTAACTCATTTAATCCTTACCACAACTCTATCTTCATAGCACTGTTGCAAGTATTATGTAATAGTACTGTTAATAGTCCATTTTGCAGATGAGGAAATTGAGGTACAAAGTGGCTAAGCTCAAGGCTATACAACCAATAAATAGTGGAGAGTGTCTTAAAAAAAAAGAAAAAGCCAATTTGTCTGAGAGAGATTCTCTCAGCAAGGAAGAAAAGCCTAGTTTTACAAAGCAGACAGGAAATAAAAGAATTTGCCTTCTGCTATATAAAAACCTCAATGAATTTTTTTCCTAAAATATTCAGAAAGCAAGAGACGCACACAAAAAAGTCATACATATTATATTTGGAAAAAAATGTCCCCCAGGCAGTGACCTTTATTACTAAGATTTGAGTCCTAAACCAATTTTTATAGCTCAGTTATAAACTGCTAAAACCAGGCACTTGTATAATAGAAATGCTGACATGACCTTAATTCCAGAGGTGCAAAGGATATAATTGAATTTAAGAACAATGTATCTCATCCATTAAGTCATTAAATAGATCGTAATAATCTGACACATTTGGTAAGTACTACATGAAAGTGGTTAACAATGATATGCAAATAAAATGAGCTTTCACTATTAGCTACTGTATTTTAGGTTGTGTTTGCCAAATAGAACATTAAATTACAATATAGTAATTTAGAAAATATTATGGCAATATGTTTTAAAAGTTCCTAAACATGATCCAACACAGAAAGAAGGGATGTAGAATCTACAGGATATTGCCAGTGCATGTTGTGCTTATATTTACAGCTTTTAGAATTAAACCTAATCAGAAATAAATCCTTTGGTTCCAAGCTTCTAGAGTTGCCCTGGTGGTGCAATGAATCTGGTTGAAGAGCGTATATAAGGATGCCAAGTAAATGCAAGAGCTGGAACATTCCTCCATACATGTATATTTGGCACTGTTGAGAATAAACATCCAGATGTTTGGCATCATATAGACACAACCTCAAACCAATGCCAAAATCTAAGTGAACTTGAGAGTTAAACACATATTCAGGATTTAATCAATTTAGACATCAATCGGCCTAACTCAAGTAAAATAAAACAAAACCAAAATCCCTCTCTTCCTTCATAAGGACAGGGTTGGAGAACTGGCTTTTCTCTTTATATTGTCTCAATTCTCCATTTAATATGACTGTTCTTAGGACCGTTAGTGACGTGCACTAATCATTTCAGTGCAACCGAGAATCCAGGAATTGGCATGGCCCTCAGAGTTCCAACAGTTCAACAGTTATTTTAATCAGAACTTCTGGTTGTTTTATTTCCCTATGCAAATACTGATATAGCAAATAAGAGTTCATAAATAAGTAAGAACATGTCTAATAGATTTTCCAGGTAATAGCTGGTCACAATAATCGCAAATAGATTCAAATATCTTATTTTAAGTTTATATATAGGCAGCAAGCTATGGCTATCAATATATGCCTATATATAAAAAGCAACCTAAAACTTGAAAATGTCAAAAATCACTGCCATAGTGAAATAGATTAAAATAATCAAGAGTCTAAATAGAATGTAATGACTCAATTAGTTTGGTCTTTGACTACAAAAATGGCTCTAATTTTTTCCCCTCCTTACATTGTGTCTTTACAGTTCCTCCCATCGAGATACAGAATTTATTTGCACCTCTACCCCTTGAATTGGAACTTATTTAAAGCTTGCTTTAGCCAGTGGATGTGGTAGACATCACGGGGTCCAGTTCTGAACTGAAGCCTCAAGAGACCTATGTACCTTCACTTGTTGTCTTGTTCTTCCTTTGCCATGAGAACAAGTCTGGGCTAGCCTGCTGAAGAATGAGAGACCATGTGACAGTCAAATCATCCCAGCAGAGGCCATCCTCAACCAGCTAGCCACCAGCCGACCCACCAGCTGATCAGATATGTAAGCAGCCTACCTAAGTACATCTGAGTCTGGCACAGACCAGCAGAACCCACCCGGCTGATTTATAGATTTATGAGAAGTCATAAATGGTTGTTTTAAGGAAGTAAGTTTTAAAGTAGTTTGTTAATGCAGCAATAGCTAACTGGTACAATTAGGCAATATTTTCATAGCAAAAAATGCAAATATTGTTATGTTAAATACAATAATCCTTGAATTTATATATCTTTATTGTTTTTCAACGTGCTGTCATAGAATTGGCCTGTGCTGTAAGTAAGACAGATATAATTGTCCTCATTTTAAGGATAAGAAAATTGAGACACAGAAAAATTAAATCGCATAGCCAGATATCATTGAGGCAAGGAGTAGGGTAATGTCAATTTCCAATAATCCTTAGGCTCTTAACTGGTACCCAGTAAGATAGCTACTATGGCAAGTTCTGTCCCCATAATTAGGGAAACAAGGGTATCATTGCATCTAATAAATCCCCTAAAATAAAAAATGAGAAAATCCTCCAAAAACCAACACATAATTAAATATTAATTGTTGTTGTTGAATGTCTTAGGCTTCCATGGTGTTTACCTTTCATTGAGAGGAAAATGGAGCAGAGCGAAAATTCACCTCTTTTACTTTGGTGTCAACCTTTGGATGACTTAATAAACCAATTAAAAGAAAGATTAAGAATGTGCAAATCTTTACACTGAGATAACCACTGAGCAATCAATGATAATTTAAAAAATCAATTGCTCTTCTGTAGTAATTAAATTTGTCCACTTATATATAATTGATATTGTTTGTAACTAATTATCCAAGTAAAGGCTCTGAGGGACTTTGACAGACTCAAGGAAGTGAGCCAAAGATTCTTCTTAATTTGAAATTGAACTGAATGCCATATTTTCTCAAAAACTGATTGAGTTTTCCCTAGAAACACAATACTGAACAAATGCAAATACAGCCAGGAGATCAGTAATTCATTAGGGGTAGTTTAGCATACTACCCAGTACTCTCTGAGTGACCATGGGCAAATCATTTAACCTCTGTGTTTCAGATTCCTTATCATTAAAATGGAGATAACAGTACTTACCTCATGACACTGTTGTAAGCATTAAGTAAGTTAATATTGGTAAAGTGCTTAGAACAATAAAAGTCTGTAACAAGTCCTATCTCAATATTATTACTGTCTCTTGGTACTATTTTAAGAAAGAACAATGGGGGGGATGCGGATGTGGCTCAAATGGTTGGGCGTCCATTTCCCATATAGAGGGACCTGGGTTCTGTCCCCGGGACCTCCAGGTAAATTAAAGAAAAATATAGAAGGTGCAAGGGCGGGCTGTCAGTTCCCGCGAGCAGGTGAGCCCCCAGGCCCCCCCAAACCGTGCAGCAAGATGATGACGAAAAACCAGGAATTGAGGTGGTGCAGGTGGCAGAACGCCTCTCTCCCACATCAGAGGATCCCAGGATCGAATCCTGATGAAGACAGGAGGAGAAGGATGAGAGGAGAGGGCAGGAAACAGACACAGAGAATTGCCCAATGAATAGACATACACACAAAAAAAAGAAAAAACGGGGGGGTGGTGGTATTAAAATGGATAAAAATAAAAAAGAACAATGGGATAGTCATCAATCACTAGTTTATTCCATTGCTTTATTCTTCACTTGCATCTAATTCCTGCAGGCATTTTACATACATGAGTACCATGTAAAGGTTGTAAAATAGTCATAAAATGACCTGAGAAATCATCATGAATCAAAAGCAGATTGGGCATAGCTGTAATCTGGATGCTCGATGCAATTTATTTACTTGCTTCAGCACAAGTGGCTAGTACAAACCAACACACAACAGCCAGGTTGACGGCACACAGCACATTTTTTTTTTAACTTTATTTTGTACATTTAATACTTGAAAATATAAACAATTAAAAACTAAAAAGTAAACACAGATGAATAAATATATACATTTCTAAATTAAATCTAATGGATACATATAATTTTTTTTTAATCAAACAATATATTACACAATATATTTGGTTCATAGTAATGCATTCATACAGTATTTGTCCTTTTGTGTCTGGCTTGCTTCACTCAACATAATGTCCTCCAGGTTCATCCATGTTGTCATATGCTTTACGACTTCATTTCTTCTTACAGCTGCATAATATTCCATCATGTGAATAGACCACAGTTTGTTTATCCATTCATCTGTTGATGGACACCTGGGTTGTTTCCAACTTTTGGCAATGGTGAATAATGTGGCTATGAACATCAGTGTGCAGATGTCTGTTCTTGTCACTGCTCTCAGTTCTTCTGGGTATATACCCAGTAGTGGTATTGCAGGGTCACATGGCAAGTCTATATTCAATTTCCTTAGGAACTGCCAAAAGTCCTCCATAGTGGTTGTACCATCCTGCATTCCCACCAACAGTGAAGAAGTGTTCCTATCTCTTCACATCCTCTCCAACACTTGCAGTTCTCTGTCTTTTTAATAGTGGCCATTCTGATTAGTGTGAAATGATATCTCATTGTAGTTTTGATTTGCATTTCCCTAATCATGAGTGATGTTGAGCATTTCTTCATGTGTTTTTTTGTCATTTGTATTTCTTCTTCAGAGAAATGTCTATTCAAGTCTTTAGCCCATTTTTAAATTGGATCGTTTGTCTTTTTATTGTTGAGTTGTAACATCTCTTTATATATCCTGGATATTAAATCCTTATCAGATATGTGATTCCCAGATATTTTTTCCCATTGAGTCAGCTGCCTTTTCACCCTTATGACAAAGTCCTGTGAGGTGCAAAAGTGTTTAATTTTGAGGAGGTCCCATTTATCTACTTTTTCTTTAGTTGCACGTGCTTTGGGTGTAAGTTCCAAGAAACCACCACCTACTACAAGGTCTTGAAGATGTTTCCCTACATTTTCTTCTAGTAGTTTTATGGTCCTGGCTTTTATATTTAGACCTTTGATCCATTTTTTAAAAAATACGTTTTATTTTTTGTTTGTTTTATTTTATTTTCTATTTTTTAATTTTTAAAAAAATTGTATTGAAGTATATCATTCATACATGAACATACATAAACAATAAGTCAAATGTAAGATATGAGCTATAGTTAGCAGTAAGATTTTGATGATAATCTTTGATCCATTTTGACTTGATTCTTGTATAGGGGGTGAGATAGGGGTCCTCTTTCATTCTTTTGGTTATAGATATCCAGTTCTCCCAACACCATTTGTTGAAGAGACTATTTTTACCCATCAGCATGGGCTTGGTAGGTTTGTCAAAAACCAGTTGACTGTATAGGTTAGGGTTTATTTCTGGATTCTCAATTCTATTCCACTGATCGATGTGTCTATCTTTATGCCAGTACCGTGCTGTTTTGACCACTGTAGCTTTGTAATATGTTTCAAGGTCAGGCAGTGAAATTCCTCTTCAATTTTTTGGAAGAGTTTAAACAGGATTGGTGTTAATTCTTTTAAAAATGCTTGGTAGAATTCACCTGTGAAGCCATCTGGTCCTGGACTTTTCTTTGCTGGGAGATTTTTGATGATGGATTCAATCTCCTTAATTGTGATTGGTTTGTTAAGTTCTTGTATTTCTTGTTGTGTCAGTGTAGGTTGGTTATGAGTTTCTAGAAATTTGTCCATTCCATCTAGGTTGTCTAGTTTGTTGGCATATAGTTTCTCATAATATCCTCTTATGATTCTTTTTATTTCTGTGAGGTCATTTGTAATTTCCCCCTTTCATTTCTGATTGTATTTATTTGCATCTTCTCTCTTTTTTTCTTTGTTAGTCTAGCGAGGGGTTTGTCAATTTTATTGATCTTCTCAAAGAACCAGCTTTTGGTTTTGTTGATTTTCTCCCTTGTTTTTCTGTTCTCATTTTCATTTATTTCTGCTCTAATCTTTATTATTTCTTTCCTTCTGCTTGCTTTGGGATTGGTTTGCTGTTCTTTTTCTAGTTTCTCTAGTTGTTCAGTTAAATCTTTCAGTTTAGCTCTTTCTTGTTTTTTAATATAGGCATTTAGGGCCATAAATTTCCCTCTCAAGATTGCCTTCGCTGTATCCCATAAGTTTTGATATGTTGTGTTCTCATTTTCATTTGTCTCAATATATTTACTGATTTCACTTGCAATTTCTTCTTTGACCCACCGAATATTTAGGAGTGTGTTGCTCAGTCTCCACACATTTGCAAATTTACTTTTTTCCTGTCTGTTATTGATTTCTAGTTTCATTCCATTATGATCTGAGAAGGTGCTTTGTATAATTTCAATCTTTTTATATTTATTGAGAGCTGTATTGTGACCTAATATGTGGTCTATCCTGGAGAAAGATCCATGGGCACTTGAGAAGAATGTATAACCCGCTGAGTTTGGATGCAGTGTTCTGTATATGTCTATTACGTCTAAATTATTTATCATATTGTTCAAGTTCTCTGTTTCCTTGTTGATCTTCTGTCTAGTTGTTCTATCTAATGATGTCAGAGGGGTGTCGAAGTCTCCAACGATTATTGTAGAAATGTCTATTTCTCCCTTCAGTTTTGCCAGAGTTTGTCTCATATATTATGGGGCACCCTGGTTAGGTGCGTAGATAACCTATATCTTCCTGGAGGATCGACCCCTTTATTAATATATAATGGTCTTCTGTATCTCTTATCACTTTTTTGCATTTGAAGTCTGTTTTTTCTGATATTAGTATAGCTACCCCTGCTCTTTTCTGTTTACTGTTCGCGTGGAGTATCTTTTTCCAACCTTTTACTTTCAGCCAGTTTGTATCCTTGAGTCTGAGGTGAGTTTCTTGTACGCAGCATATGGATGGCTCATGTTTTTTTTATCCATTCTGTCAGCCTGTATCTTTTGATTGGGGAATTTAATCCATTCACATTCAATGATATTACTGAAAATGCACTGTTTATTTCCTCCATTTTATTCTTTGGTTTTCATATGTCATCTTGTTTTTGTCTCTCTTTTTACTCTTTTGGTTATCCTTTCTGCTTTTCTTTCTTCTATACTCTCATCCAAGCCTCTCTCTCTCCTTTTTCTTTCAGGTTCTAAGGCTTCCTTTAATATTTCCTGCAAAGGTGGATTCTTTTTTGCAAAATCTCTTAGTTTCTGTTTACTTGTGAATACTTTATACTCACCTTCATATTTGAAGGACAGTATTGCAGGATAAAGAATTCTTGGCTTGCAGTTTTTCTCTTTCAGTTTCCTAATTGTATCATACCACTGTCTTCTCGTCTCCATGGTTTCTGAAGAGAAATCTGCACTAGGTCTTACTGGACGTCTTTTGTACATGATCGTTTGCGTCTCTCTTGCTGCTCTGAGAATTTTCTCTTTATCTTTTACATTTGATATTCTGAATAATATGGGTCTTGGCATAGGTCTGTTTGGATTTATTCTCATTGGGGTACAGTGTGCTTATTGGACATGTAAGTTCATTTCTTTCATGAGAGTTGGGAAATTTTCAGCTATTATTTCTGCAAATACTCTTTCTGCCCCTTTTCCTTTTTCTTCCCCTTCTGGAACTCCCATGACACATATGTTGTTGCATTTTGTGCTGTCATTCAACTCTCTGAGCCCCTGCTCAAATTTTTCCTTTCTTTTCTCTCTCTGTTCTTTTCTCTCTTCAATTTTAGCTGCTCTGTCTTTGGTCTCACTTATTCTTTCCTCTATCATTTCAAGTCTGCTGTTGTATGCCTCAAATTTGTTTTTGACTTCACCTATTGTGTCTTTCATTCCCATGAACTCTGTTACTTTTCTGTTCAGGGTTTCAAATTCTTCTTTGCTTTTGCTCAATGTCTTCTTGATGTCATTTATCTCTTTAACTATATTGTCTTTCATCTCATTAATTTGATTTTGGAAATTTGTGTCATCTCACTGATTAGTTCTCTCAAATTCTGCATCTCTTCTGGGACTTTGCTGTATTCTTTTTCTTGGGCCATGTCTTCTGTTTTCTTAGTATGGCTCGTAATTTTTTGCTGGTGCTTAGGCATCTGGTTAGTTTGTATTTTACTTAGATGCTCTATCTCTTTTTCTTTTATGGGGTTTTAGTGGCAGGAGGCTGTGAGTTACCACAGCTCTTTGATTTTTGGCTCAACCTTGATTGTTAGGATTGTTCTGCTGGTTGCTCAATACTGGGCACTGGACCCAGTAATTGGTTGTAGAGTCGTTTCCTAGGGCCTTGGGCAGGGAGGCTATAGAGGCCAGGAAAAGCCTCTCTTACTTATTGATTTTCTTATGTGCACTTCCTTGGTCTGCCAGGAGGTGGCGCTTGTTGGCAGCTCTCAATTCAATGCCTGGTCGGAGCATATTTGTTGTGACACAGACCAGATCAATGTGATAGAGCTTCCTGTCTGGGGGCTAAGAGCCCTCTGATTCAAACTTTCTGAGAGAGTTCTCCAGACTTCTCTCATAGCGCCCCCCTTTTCCCAGCTAGGAAATATTTCCACTCCCTTCTGAATCCTCAACAATCAGTCCCTGTTAGTAGAGGAGGAGTTTGGGAGGTTTGTATATCTTTAGCCCCTTGCAGGCTCCAAGGCAAACAGTGGCGCAGCCCCACCCGGCCTGGGAGGGCTCTTGGGACAGGGCAGACCAAACCTGGGAGTCAAAAGCAGGTCAGCCCCAGGCTCTCTCTCCCCTCTCCCGTGGAGTCCTAAACAATTAGTCCAGGCTAGAAGAGAGGGAGGTTTCAAGGGTGGGATTTCTCCTCTCCTTCCTAGGCTCCCAGGGCAAACCTCCGTGTGGAAGGGTCCGTGGGGCTCCGCAGCCCAAATTTATAGGTAAGAACCTGAGTCAGCCTAAGGCTGTGTCCCTCTCTCTCCCCTTTCTGGGAGTGGTAGATCCCTAGAGCCCCCTTTGTCTGTGGTCGCAGGCCCAGAGGCCCGAAATTCTAAAGAGTATGGGGGAGGGTGCCGGCAGCAGCAGAAGCTGCTACTTCCCACTCACGGTTCTGTCGTCGCAATTTCCCTCTTCTGAACTTCTCTCCTCTGGGTGGTGTGCAGCCTTCACCTGCTGTCCTAAACCCTAGAAGATCTTTTTCGGGGCTGTTTCAGCCTGTCCTCTAGCTATTTTTCTGGAGAAGAGATTTCTGTGTCTTACTAGTCTGCCATCTTCCCGGAAGTCTCCACATAGCACATTTAAAGGTAAGGGAGACTAGAGTCTCAAAAATCCATCAGCTCAAGTGCTGACACAAGGCAAGTGGGTAACTTAGATGAGAGGACATGGTGTTGGTGGAGGGTCCAAAGCCGTTGGCAGGAGGTGCTGATCATGGTGTGGTAAGAATGGAAGCAAGGCTTGCAGCACAGCACGGGCATTGGAGCCAACACTCAGAGAAACCAGGCATCAATCTGCCTCTACCTGAAGCTCACTGGGTGGCATCCACACTGGTTTTTATGCCTCAGAGTTCTGATTATTAATGTCCTTAACAATAACAAGGGGTTGTCCCTCTGGTAGTCAGCAAGCACGTCCATATCATACCCGCACACAAATGTCTGTTTATCCCTTGTTACAAAGACATGTTTTTCTCAATTTGTTTGCATTCTAATTTTGGTGAACCTGTTTACAATATTTTTGGGATTCAAGATCATTAATATCATTTCCATGCACAACAATGAGATTCTATTGTTCTTCTTGGGGAAAAAAGAAAGGGAATGGGAAGTTCACATTTGTGAACATATCTAATCACAAGTTATTAAGCTAATACCCCATTCCATCTTATGAGCGACTCATTTCTCATAAACAGAAGGGGAGAGTAATAATAAAAGAAAACACAGGATGATCTTCTCACTGATACTTAGCATTTGTATAATTCACTTAAAAAGGTGGCAGAGCAATTTACTGCAGCCCTCGGGTGGCCTAAATGACATTTTAGCAAGTTATATGGATATGCTATTACCTATTTATTCTGATATTCAGTGCAAAAATGTCAGGGAAATCCCTACTTAAGTACTTAAATTACTGACTCCTGGGGCTGGAAAGTACACTGAAAAGCTATTAGCTACTGAACCCATCCCCCGATAAGAATCTATGGCCTGTATATACATGCGAACCTTTTCCAAATTCTAGAGAAAGCTATTAAACTATCTCCTACATTAAGATTCTCAGTCTTCCAGGAAATTCTTTGTAAGGTATTCTGGCTTCAGCATAAGTGCATGTACATTTGTTCTATCTTTGATGGAATAAAAACAGCTGGTGAGCCTCCTGATCCATGCACCATTTCCTTGAATTTTCTCCTTGCTCCCAGAGTTGTATTTCCCCATATCAACAGGACAGCTTTGTCTGAATGTCTTTCCATTTATCCAACAACCTGTCTTCCCAAATTAAATTAAAATTAAAGTAAGAATATCCTATGTGCTCAGCCTGTGAAAGGACAGGAATCATGATTTGAGCTTTGGAGTCCAGATATGCCTATTCCAACCTTCCAAAATACCCATCAATCAAATAAGGGTTAAGGAAAAATGTTATCTTGGAGGTCAGACACTTCTCCATTGTTACTGCCAATGGTAAGTTGAGCTATATAGCCAAGTATCAGAATTTGAGCCTGAAAGCCAGAACAGATCATAGCAGCACAGTTCCTGGCACATTGTAACTCCTAAATAAACATAAAATGAAAACAAGTATATGTATGAATGAAATACAATCAAAAGCAAGCTCTTAGTGCTTTTTTTTTTTTTTTTTTTAATTACCGGGAGGTCCCGGGGATCGAACCCGGGTCCCTCCATGAAAGCAAGCTCTTAGGCTTCTAAATCTATTTCTTAATTAAGAAATTCTGGGGAAAAGGGTGTGGCTCAAGTGAGTGGGCTCCCGTCTACCATATAGGGAGTTCAAGGTTCGATTCCCAGGGCCTCTTGGTGAAAGGCAAGCTGGCCCATGCAGAGTGCTGGCACAGCAAGATGATGCAAGAAAAAGAGACACAGAGGACAGACAATAAGAGATGCAGCAGACCAGGGAGCTGAGGTGGCGCAAGAGATTCAGCACCTCTCTCCCACTCCAGAAGGTCCCAAGATCGGTCCTGGTGCTGCCTAAAGAGAAGACAAGCAGACACAGAAGAACACAGAGAGAGCAGACAGTGAGCACAAAACAATGGGGGAAGGGGAAGAAATAAATAAATAAATCTTAAAAAAAAAAAAAAAAAAAAGACATTCTGGCATAAAACAACTGGAAACAACTTGATGTCTGATATAAGAAATCAGAATTTGATTTTTGATTGAATTAAGATGGCATCATGAAGCATTTGTTTCAAAAGGCAAGCTGAGCATGTGTGTCTACCTTCATTTATTTCCAATATCATTAAAATTCATATTTAGTAATACATAGAAAAGGAGCCAGTATCAGACCAGAAAATGGCAAGAAATATTAGAGGGGGGGCAGATGTGGCTCAAATGGTTGGGCGTCCGTCTGCCATATGGAGGGACCTGGTTTCAATCCCCGGGGCCTCCCGGTAAAATAAAAATATATATATATATAGAGAGAGAGAGAGAGAGAAGGCGCATGGGCTGCCAGGCTCTATGTGCCGGTGAGCCGCCAGGCCCCGGGAGCCATGCAGCAAGATGATGACGTAGCAGGAGAGAGATGCAGGGGAGAGACAAGATGAGATGCTCCAAAAGCTCTGGAAACCAGGAACCGAGGTGGCGCAGGTGGCAGAACACCTCTCTCCTACATCAGAGGTCTCCAGGATCAAATCCTGGTGTAAGACTGGAGGAGGAGGATGAGAAGAGATGGCAGGAAACAGACACAGAGAATTGCCCAGCGAATGGACACAAAACAGCAAACGGGGAAGGGGGTGTTTAAAATGGATAAAGTAAATAAATCTTAAAAAAAAAAAAAAAAGAAATATTAGAGTGAAAGGTGGGATAAGACTACTAGAAAAAACAGAGCAGGAAAATTTTTAGTCTCAATCACCAAAGTAAAAAGAAAAACCAAAGTCATTCCCTAGGAAGCCCAAGTTGAGAATCAACATTAAACATTGGGGCACTAATCAAAGTCATCCATTTTAAAACTTCATTCAGAATAACAGGATAGATTGGATCCCTCCTCTTTTTCTCCTTTCATGGAAGCAAAGAATAAAGCTGGCAACTAGTGTTTACTCCCAAAAGAAAACCCCAAAATCTTGGAAAGCTCATTCTAGATTTCTGAAAGTAGAAAGATAATTCAGGGAGCAAAAAAAATATTTTTTTAAAATTCTAATTAGGTGGTACTAATTGGGCTACACATATGATAAAATTGAATAGCGCTGTGCTGCACACATACGTGAGTGGTGAAATCTGAATAAGCTCTATGGTTTGTACCTTGTCTGTTTCTTAGTTTTGATATTATATTATAAATGTATAAGACATTAACATTTAAGGCACTCAAGAGAGGGTGTACAAGACTTCTCAATACATTTCTTTGCAAGCTCCTGTGAATCTAGTTATTTCAAAATAAAAAGCTTTTTTTGAATGCTAATTAGCATGATCAGAAAGAGTCAAGAAAACATTGAGTCTATTTAACAAGAACAGGCTACTATGATTTTTAAAAAAAGACCAATCAGAGGAAAATAACATAGAGTGCCAGGAAATCAGAAATATTTTTTGAAATTTAAAAATTCAACAAATACTAAAAATAACTAACATGCCAATGCCTGAAGAATAAAACACACAGAACTAAAGATTAAGTTGGTGGTCGGGAAGATAAACGCAAGGAAATTCATTACTACACAAAGTAACATAAATAAATGAATCCTACACAAAGTAACAACAAAGTAACATAAATAAATGAATCCTTAAAAAAAAAGTATAGGGGAGTAAGATATGGACTATAGTTAGTAATACTTTGACAATGCTCTTTCATAATTTGTTAACAAATGTTTCACAACAATGCAGGGTATTTGTGGTGGGGTGATGACATTATGCATGTTTGTTTTGTAAGTTCACAATGTTTACGGAATACTTATTGTTTATGTATGTTCATGTATGAATGATATACTTCAAGAAATTTTTTTTTAAAGAGAAAAAATATAGTGACTGACTCAACTTGATAAATATGAAAAAAAAAAGGATATAGGGGAAAGATCCAGGAAGTTCAACATTTTTTGGCACAGAGACAATAGAGAGGAAAATAATAAAGGAAGGAAAAAGAGGAGAGAATGAAAAGAAGGAAAATGAGGAGAAAATTTTTCTGAGTCAAGAAAAATGTGAATCTTCAGAGCAAAGAAATCCACTGAGATAACTGGACAAACACATGAAAAAAAAATTGGATTTACTTCTCCCACAAGGATAAAATCAAAATAAATCAGAGATTTAAATGGAAAAAAAAAAAAAAAAAAGAAATCTTATGAATATTAGATGAAAATATGGATAAATTCCTCTATAACCCAGGGATGAGGAAAAATTTCTTTAACTATTACTCAAAATCCAGAAGCATTAAAGGAAATAATTGACAATTTTGATTACGTAAAAGTTAAAAAGAATGACTTTGGTTTTCTGTAAAGCCAAAAAATATACCTTAAAAGAAAAAAATATACCTTAAAAAATATAAATATAAATATACCTTTTAAAAAGCCAAAAAATATACCTTAAAAGAAAACCTGCGGGGGCAGATGTGGCTCAAATGGTTGGGCGTCCGTCTGCCATATGGAGGGACCTGGGTTTGATGCCCGGGACCTCCCGGTAAAATTAAAAAAAAAAAAAAAAAGAAAACCTGCAACTTCTATCACAGACAAAGGGTTAAAATTCTACAACTTTTATCACAGACAAAGGATTAGTTTCTAATATATAAAGAGCTTCTAAAAATATTTTTGAGAAGATATAGACTATCATGATAAAAGGAAAGGCCTAGAGATATGAGCAGACGTCACAGAAAATGAAATGAAAATTGCTTTTAACTGTATGAAAAGATATTCAACTTCACCCATAAAATAAATGCAAAATACAACTATACCAGGAACATTTTGGCAAAAATCCAAATGTTTGACAACACATTTTGAACAAACAGGTACTCAAATATATTGCTGGTTGGATACAAAATGGTGCAACCCCTATGGAGGAGAATTTGCGATATCTAACAAAAATATGCATTCATCTACACTATGACCCAGCAATCTCATTTCTATGAATCTATCCCAAATATAGTCTCAAAAGCATATACACAAGGCTACTCATTAAACCACTATTTGTAATAATAAAAGAATGGAAACAACCCAAATGTCTATCAATGGACTGACTGAATAAAGGAACACCCACACAATAGAGTATTATGCAGCTGTAAAAAGAAATGAAGACTATCTCTATTATTATTATGGAATGATCTCCAGGTTACAATATTAAGTGGAAAAAGCAAAATTTGAGAAAAAATATATTGCTTTTAAGCTAAGAAAGAAGAAGGAATACAAATATGTATTTCTTATTTGCTTAACTAAAAACATAAAAAAAATGGAAGATTAAACAAGAAATGAATAAACCATTATCAATAGGTGGGGGGGGGAAGGGTGATAGAACAAGAGTGAAAGCTAGACTTCTCTGAATATATCTTGTTTAATAGATTATACTTTGAAATCATGTAAAAATTTTAGGTAGTAATAAAACAAAGTCACATTAAAAATTGTTAAGGAATTACTAAAACTCAAAAGCAAAATAAAGTGAATGAACCACACTGGGCATCAAGTTGGTGGTCTAATCATTCAGAGAAAAAAATTATTTCAAATGACTTTAAAATTGACCACACATTCCAAGTGGTTCTTAATGGTATAAGAACCAAGATTTCCAGAGGAAGAGAAAAGAGACACTAATATAAAACCAAAGAAGTTTAGTAAACCCCTCAATATGAGCTAGAACAACCAGTAAAGAAATCAGTATTTCTCTTTTTAGAAATGTAGGTATTTCCTAGCTTTGTTCACTGGAAGGCTGAGCAAGGGCCAACCCAGTAGCAGTGAGCACCCCTTGCAACCAGATTGTAGCCTCTAAATATGATTTCTCCTTCAAAAGAGCCAGCACTCCTTGGAGAAATGGCGAATTACAAGTCTGGGACAGGAATCATACAAGCTGAACCTGGACATTCTGTCATCAAGAAAGTAAGGAAATTATCAAAAACAATCAGGGTCATGTCAAATGGGTTCAAGAGACAATTTGATGAGATTTCCCCTGGCCAAAGATGGAAATCAAAAAGAATAGTAACTGCAATGGATTGCAAATTCATCAATATGTTAAAATCCATGAGCTTATAATACCAAACAACAACAACAACAGCAACAAGAAAAAAACAAATAAAAAACAACCCAACACTTCATCTTTGGAAGATGCTAGGGAATCTGATAAATAAGGGAAAGACCAATCATTTAACCTGCCTTTCTGTATTGGATACTGCACTTTACTTCCCAGATCTCCCTTTCAGTCACAACTGAGATGTTCATTTTCCCAGCTTCCATGAGTGTCCACGGCTAAATGTTCTTAGCTGAGCCCCTTCCCAGAAACTGCCCTTGGCTGAAGGGTGCTCTCTCATTCCGGGTTATATCCTCTCTGCGGCAACCCACAAACAATGATTAGGCAAAGCAAGTGAGGGGTACAAAGGCATGGCCTCAACCTTGAAGGCCTAGCCCACCTTCAACGGTCCCCATGGGATTGGTTTAGTCCTTTGCAACTCTATTGTAGTTCAACTTCTCCCTCTGCCTAGTCCCTGTTTCCCTCATTCTCTTAGCAGGTGTGTTTCCTGAGGCCTCTCCCCTTTAAGTCTCTAACACCAAATCTGGCTCAGAGTCTGTTTCCCAGGGAACTGACCCATGACACTGAAGCAAGCTAGTAAGATAGGGAATCAATAGATGGATCTGTAACCTGGCAAGAAGTCCACGTGGATATCAAGACCCCCAAGATGGCTGCTGGAAGACTCTCATGAATGAGATTCCCTCCGGAAGCCAGAAGTCCCAGATACTCTTCAGAGACATTATCATTGGACCTACCCAGGGGATTGATGAGAGGGGTAATCAATCAAAACAGCCAACACCTGGAATTCCTCCCATGTCATTAGCAAAGGTGTGTTATAATTAATGGTTTAAAAAGCAGGCGCAAAACCTTCCTCATCTCTCTTGGCTTCTGTGCCCTGCTCTCACCATGTCCCCTTGCATGGAACAATACGCAAGTGAAACTTGGGAGTTTATAATCTATGATGGGAAATTATAGTCTATAAATCAGCCTTCTTTATCACTCTTCAGCCCCTTACTCTCTATCGGGGACCCGTGATCTGTTATTTAGATCTGTTAGAAAAACTAGATTGTCTATAAAGCAATGAGATTCAGACAGACAACACCCTTCTCAAGAGCAGTGCTAGAAGATAATATGAGGATACCTTTCAAAGTTCTGAGAGAACATGATTTTATACTTAAGATTCTATAACTAGCCAATTTATCCATCGAGTGTGAGGGCTAAACAATTTGATACTTTGAACTAGACATTTTTGGCAAACAAGGGACTCAGAAGTTGGACCACCTACATACCAACTTTGAAAAAGTTACTTGAGGAGGTATTCCACCAAAACACAAAAGAAATTCAATATAGAGGGGGGAAATTAGAAATAGTCACGAATATGACCAAGATAAATTGAAAAAAGCTGAAATGAAATTTAAAAATAATCCATTGAAAGCTGGTGCTTAAGATATCACTTGAGCTGCTAAGGTTTGGTAATAGGATTATATTTCATTCCCTGTGGGTTCAATCATACTATATGTAGTGGAAATAGTGGAATGTTCCCCAAAATGCCATCTCCCCACCTTTTTCAGGTCTAAGGCATTCATTTTCTCTGTTGAGGCTGACATCTCTCAGCTGAGCCACTCTCAGAATTGCCCTAGTCAAAGAGCACTGTCTTACCCAAGGACATGCTATCTTCCTGGGGTAGCTTGCATCCAATGACTGATCTTGCTGACATATAAAGGCTCAGACCCCTTGCCTCAATTTGGGAGAACTTGAAGGGTTATCCCAGTCCCAGCTCTTCTCCTGGGATTGGCTAAGCCTCAGTTGTAGCATAGTTCAACTTCTTCCTCTGCCCTATGTGTTGATTCTAAGAGCACTCCCAAGTAAACTTCCTGCTCATAGATCACAGAATCTGTTTCCCAAAGAATCAATTTGCAACACTACAGTAGTGACTTTTACTGGAATAACTTAAATAATAATATGAATGATATTCTTATTTTGTTAAAAATTTACTATCTCTGGAATGTGGGACAGGATGGAGAGAGTAACAGAGAGACTTTTGCTTTGTATTTTAGACTCTTCTGAAAGATTCCATTGTTTTTAACCTTGCATAGTCAGTCATTTTATTTAGTGGTGTTTATCTTTGTTTAGTGGGATAATGGAATAATGTAAAATTTTAATTTTCTTTCTGGATAATTTAATTTTCTTCTGTGTACATTTCTGTATTTCCAAACTGTCTCTTTGGGGGGAAAAAAGGATTACTATTGAAATCAGAAAATAAAATTGTTAGGAAAAAGAGAAATTTTATTATTCAAGGCAGCCACAGAAAAGTAGCAGTTATCCTCCTTTGAAAGTAGCACTTAGAATATCCCAAGAGAAAAGCTCAAAGATGTTGAAATTCCTACTCTAGGACCGGCAAACACTGACTTGAAGGGTTTATCCTGGTTTCCAATCACTAAAAAGAAGCAAAACCACACTTTCCAGCATTTTGTCTGTGTGGCTAGTCACAATTTTAAGGAATAATTTCCATGCCTTTTATCTCTTTACTCCATGTAATGCCCAAGATTTCCCACTGAGTCAGGTGGTGATTTTTTTTTTTTATTTGTCTTCAGATAATATATGGTAATACATATTATTGAACTATAATACAATTTTTTAAAAATGATAAAAGTCCTTTTTGATTTAAGATTGAAACACAGAAAATCCCAGGAAGTACACAAAAGATTTGAAAAGGCAAAGTAAATTCTAATCTCTTATATAAAAAGATGAGGGGGAAAGAATTGTTTTTTTGCAGGGAAATCTAATTTTAAAGGAATTAAATTCTAATATTCAAAACATTTAAACAATGTATCCTTTAAAATACTACTGAGCAAATATTTCTACAAAACATTTTATTTTTCCACTATTAAATAATTAGAACAAAACTAAGGGAAGAAGAAAGGTCTTACCATTTGGGTTGTCAAGTAAAATACAGGACACCCAGTTAAACTTGAATTTCAGATAAACAATTAGTAATATTTTAGTATAAATATGTACCAAATATTTTTATTTGCTAAATCCGACAACCCTGCTTCCAATTCTTTACCTTATTTTTGTAGTTGATTTTTGTTTTTCTTTCTTACCACCATTTGACCACTTGTACTAAAATGTTATCCATACGGTACTTTATTAGAGCAGCTATTATTTAAAAGCTTTCATGTTAAGAAGCTGAGGGAGAGTCCTAGCATTGACAACTTAGAGACAGCAGTTCTGGTACAGGTATTTAATTTTGTAATCTCAAAATACTAGCAGAAATTATCCCCTAGAGAAAGAGGAATCTGGAAAGTGTTTTGACAGGTCTACCACATTCTTACACCAGCAAATGCTGCCACTTTGTTCTCTCTCCTCCTCTTGTTTCCTTTGCAATAACATACAAATTGTATGAACCAACCAGATGATGACATTGATGAGTGGGGCTTGATGAGGGGCTCCAAAGTGCAGACTGCACTGACTCTACCATACATATGGCTTGAGGTGGGAAAAATGGGAACCAGAATGCAGCTCCTCCATCCCAGCCACAGCCCTTTAAAGATGACCACATCTCTTCTATGTCTCAAAAGATGAGGATTCATATTTTTATTGTTTTCAAAGTGCTTTCCTACACTTTACTTTGCTGCTCTGAAAAGCTCTGAGAGATGAAGAGGTTAAGCAGTTGACCAAAGGTCACCCACCTGGGTGAACTTTGTGCTCCTGATTCTCATCCAGAGATTCTTGGCACCATAAAATGGATATGGTTGAGATTTGGTGAAGTTAAGGACTCTATATACTGGAGTACCTGTCAAATGATCACAGTACCAGTCCAGCCCTTGACCCTACTGAGTAAAGAAAGAGACTCTCTAATCCCATAGCTTCAGACTCTCAGCTCATTCAAGCACTCAATAAAAATTTAATGAGCATTGAACTTGTAAGAGGAAACAGTGGTGGACAAGACAAAAAAGGTCCCTGCCTTCATAGAGATCATCGTTTAGGAGGAACTAGGCAAGTGGATAACTAATGATAATGAAATGTGATGAGCACTATGATAGGGAGTTGTGAGAACATGAACTAAGGGTCTCTAACCTGTAAGTTGAGGAAGCCTCCCTGAGAAAGTAATTTTTTAAGCTAATACCTGAAAAAAATAGCAAAAATGAGATAGGTGAAGGGAAAGAAGTAAGAGAGAGCAAACGAGTGTTCTAAGCAATGGGAATAGATGTGCAGAGACCTGGAGGAGAGGGGAGGTAATGTGAGGAGCTGGTATGGGAGACAGGGCAGGATATGGGGGTATACAAGCCTGGTCAATGATTTTGTGACTCTTCAATCCAATATTTTAACCATATTTATTAAGTAACTTAGAGAATTTGACTAAGTTTGAAGAAAAAGTTGTGGGGAGTAATGCAGGTAGTGGCCTCTCAGCTTCTCCTCTGTGGTCTCAATCCCCAACCCAAGGGGCTTCTTCTTTTCAACCATAAACACAATTCTCTCTAAGGAGTTCTGCTAATGATAACATCCTCTATCTTGTTTCATTTATAGTTTTTGTTTTAGCACCCTTCTTGATTGGCTGGTTTTCCCCAGTTCTGACCCTATCAGAAGGAAAGACGGGAGGAAGAACTGGCAAGGGCCAAGAGTGGGGGGTTACATGCAGTGTGTGAAGTTCACATGTATACCCCTCCACCCCAGCATCACTGACTACTAGGCTGACTCTTCAGGGCCCATGCACAGTAACTGTCCTGTCTCATTGCTGATGTGGGAGCAGCATTCTGGAATGCAGCAGGAGTCCTTAAACTTCCCTGACCAGAAAATCATCAATGATGTTCTTAAAAACATAGATTCCTTTGTCACATTCTTGACCTAGAAGTCAGACTTTCTAAGGATAGGTTTTAGGAATTTGTATTTTTTAAAACTCTCCTTGGGTGAATCTGCTGTTAACCAATTCTGGAATTAATTTGACTCCATAAGAAAAAGCATAAAATTCAGAACAAGTAAAACCTGGATTCAAACTCTGCTCCAGCATGTATTAGCTATGTGATCATGGACAAGTTATATTGCTTCTCTGAGACTAGGTTTCTTAATTATTAAAAAATAAAAAATAAAAAAGGAATGACATGACTTACCTCATAGAATTATTAGATTAGATGAAATCATGTCAAGTAAGTGCTTGACAGTGGTCTATAAATGGTAGCCAATACCTACTTTACCCTACCAGGATGCCAAGCTCAATTCAGGTACCAAGCCCACCTCCAGCCCAGCTTGCTGCCTGCTTTTATTTCCCCAGGATCCATCTTACCACTCCTTCAACTTACAAGATGCTTCCACGGAAAAACGACATGAGATGGTAGGCATTGCCTGCTGAAAAGGGGAGTTGAAATTGAAGTCACCCCTACCTCATACCCAAAGAGTTGGTCATTCCTCTTCAATACTGGATAAAATTGAGCCATGATGGTCAAGATTGATTTGACTTTTTCTTTTTTGGACACCAGGCTCAGTATAGAGAAATAGTTCTGAAGTGATTAGGGGTACACATGCTGTGCTCCTCTAATACTGGGACAATGACTCCCAGGCACATCTACTCATTACTATTACTCATTATCACCCATACGGACACAATCTATGGTAAGGTGAAAGAGTGTAGTTGTGTATTGAAGGGATAGGGCAGGAGGGTAGTGATATTATTGGGTTGAGTGGTGCAGGGTTGGCAGTCGGGTAGATTGGGAAGGATGGGTTAGAAGTTCCAGGGTCCTGGGGGGAGGGTTGAAAGAGGGAACAGGTGAACCCTGGGGATTTGCAGGTATGTGGTTGAAAGTACAAAGTTGGTAATGCTTTTATGGCAATATGACAAGGAAGGGTTACTGGTTTAGGTTGTTGCATGGTGGGGCATTCGGGACAGGGTGCAACTGGAGCAGGCTTCTAGGGAGTGTGTGAATGATCATTCTGTAATGATGTGTTGTATCAGTAGGTGGAGACCCACATAATGAGCAGGAAGGAGTTGGACTCCCATCCTCGGGAGGACCCATTTGTTCAGAAATAGACAGGCAGGAGTCTCTCGAGAGTAAGGGCAGTTCCTAATAGGGGAGGATAAATCAGTGTGTCAAGACTTCAGTCTTGTTGCATGTAACTATGAATCTTGTCATCCAACGAGTCAAGCCAGGGGGTTGCCGTGGGCCTGGGGGTGGAGGGGGAAGGAGGAATAGACTAGATCAAACAGGGGGTATTTAGTGGTCAGTGGAAATGTTCTGCATGATCTTACAGTAATGGACACCGGACATGGTAAATAACATCAAAATTTATAAAAGTGCACGGTCTAAAATGTAAACCATAGTGTAAGCCATTGACCATGTTTAGTAGCTCTGTTTCACTATTTGTGTATCAGTTATAACAAAGGTACCATCCACATATATAAAGGTATTAATATGAAGGGAAGGAAAAGGGGAGGATGGTGGGTATATGAGAGTCTCCTGTATTCTGTGTGTGACTTTGCTGTGACCTAAAACTTCTTTGAAGACAAAATGAAATATAGTGAGACACTGGGGACTGAGTGGCGGAGGTGCCAATGTGCAGACAGGACACCAGATATTGTGGTGATGAAAGGCAAAATGTCAAAAAAAAAAAATTTTTTTTAATATTTTTCACTTTTTTAATGTCCCAATCTTTTAATTTTATTTTAGTTTTAGTTTTTAAAATTTTTTTATGTATTTAATCTTATATTTAAACTTATTATTGTTTCATTTTCCTATTATTTGTATGTGGCTATTGTAATGGCTTCATCTTTGAAGAAGCTTTGGATCACAGAAGGGTTACAACTGGGGTGGGGGAAGATCGTTCATGTGGGGTGTCAGGGATGGGGGATGCATGGGAGGAAGTTCACCTGAGCACACATATAAGGTATATAAAAATGTTCAGGTGTTCACGGGGCATTGTCACAGTGGGTGGAGACTCACAAAATAACCAAGAGAATACTGAATTCCCATCCTGGAGGGCTCTGCCACATTCTCTAAGGGAGTAGTGACAGTCCCCCAAGTGCAAGGGCAGTGACTGGCGAATGAGGATGATCCACTGATGGGCTCTCGATATTGACGACTAGGCTTATAAGCCTTTGGTCTAGAAATTGAAACTTAGCCTACTGTTATGGGGTGCCTAAGGGTTGCCTCTTGAGACCCTCCTTGTTGCTCACATGTGGCCTTTCTCTAAGCCAAACTCAGCATATGAATGCATTACCATCCCCCGAGCGTGGGACATGACTCCCAGAGACGAGCCTTCCTGTCACCAAGGGATTGCTACCAAGCACCAACTAGCAATGTAACTGGAAAAAGACTTCAAATAGAAGGGGGAAAAGGTAAAGACAAATGAGTTCATATGGCTGAGACTTCAAAGTGAGTCAGGAGGTCATTCTAGAGGTAACGCTTACTCACATCTCAGCACAATCTCATAGACTGCCAAAGTAGATACTACCCCAAATAGTGGGGCTCCTGATGGCTCTGGAGACACCCAGATCCTATGGTCAGGGTGGACATCTCTGGAGTTTGGTGCCTTGCCAGTGGACCCTAATTTGGAGAGAGTTGGACTCAATTATGTCTTACCTGCACATGGCTCATCTGTCCCTTCTATTTAAACCTATATTTGGTGCTGAAGTTTGTAGGTGTACGTCCAGAGACTGGAGTCTTTGGGCTATCCATGTGCCAGCTGGGCCCAGAAACTTGGCAGAGTTGCAACACCTACTCTACGGCTCATTGGACTCACCCAGGACAACTGGAGGGGAGATGGTGATGGACAACGGCCATCCCAGGGAATGGAGAAAGTCTGTAGCTCAGGCAGGACAGTCCCATCAATCTTCCCCATGGGGTATAAGCCCCCTCTCAATTGGAGGTGGAGAGGACGTCACCAGCCCAGAATCCTCAGGATTGGGAAATGAACTATGGATTAGAGAGGACTTACTGGTATTCTACTATAGATATATTGTGATTCTAGCAATGGAAGAAATTACAACATTGATATGGAGGCAGTGGCCACTGGAGGCTCTGGGGGCAGGGAGAGGGAAAAACAATTGTAATTTGGGGGCTTTTTTGGGACTTGGCAACTGTCCTGAGTGACATTGCAAAGACTGATATAGGCCATTTTATATCATCACACAGCATGCAGAACTGTGTGGGAGAGTGTAGACTACAATGTGAACGATGGTCCATGCTTAATGGCAAAGCCCCAGGATGCATTTCTCAATTGCAATGAATGTGCCACACTAATGAAGGATGTTCATGTGGGAGGGTGTGGGAGATGTGGGGAACGGGACATATGGGAATTCCTATGTCTTTTGTGTAACATTTATGTAATCTAAACATCTTTTTAAAAATAATAGTAAAAAATATGTATGAAAAAAAAAAAAAGAATAGCCAGAAATAGCAGCTATGTACATCAGTGGAAACAGTGAGAGATTGAGAGGTGAAGAATTTTCTTCTTTGTCTGTTTTTTGTTTATTATTATTTTTGAAATAATGTAAATGCTCTAATAATGATTAAAATGTTGAATGCAGAGCTATGTGATTATATCAAAATACCACTGACTGTACACTTTGGATGAAATGTATGCTTTATTAATATGTATCAATAAAGTTAATTTGTTTAAAAAAAACTGTGCTTGAAGACATATATCAAAAACTTCCTTTAACATAGTATTTGGAGGACCAGATGTGGTTCAAACTGTTGGGCACCCACCTCCCACACAGGAGGTCCCAGGTTCAGTTCTGGACGCCTTCTGAAGATGACGAGCAGACGCCACAATGAGCAGACACCACAACCAGCAACATGCTGCATCCAGCAGTCACTGGAACCAGCAGATTCCACAGATGCTGCAGCCAGCAGATGCTGCAACCAGCAGACACCGCAACCAGCAGGGAGTGGAAGTGGCTCAAGCATTTGGGCACCCGCCTCCCACATGGAAGGTCCCAGGTTGGGTTCCCAGTGCTTTCTAAAGAAGATGAGCAGACAACGAGCAGACAGACAAGGGAGCCATCTCTTGGGGTGGAGTGGGATTAAAAAATTAAATAAATAAATAAAGTACTTTTATTATTTAGCATATGTTTCTCAGAATTGAGTTTTTAAACATATATTATTTCTGTTTTCTTCACAACATGCTTATGAATTAGGCTAAAGCATTGTTTCCATTAAAAACATCTTTTCCTGATTGTAAAATTTGTATGTATTCATTAAATTCAATTTGAAAATAGTGAAAAATACTATATAAAAAGAAAACTAAAGCCACCTCTAATCTTTCCACCCAGAGATAATAATATTAACATTTTATATATTTTCAAGTATTTGATATGCATGTATGTATATTGTCTAAAATTGGTATAATTTAATATACATATAGTTTCTCTACCATGCTTTTTTCACTTAACATTATGTTGTGAATTTTTACTCTATCGCCCCAAATTTTCCAAACCATAATTTTTAATGTTGACAGTATTCTAGCATATAAATATTCCATAATTATTTCCCTGTTGTTGAGCATTTAGGTTTCTCCCCTGTTGTTGTTTTTGTTTTTTGTTTTTTGCTTTTTTGTTTTTTTTTTTCGGTGTTATAAATATTAAGAACTTGTTTTCTTATTTACACTTTACTTTTGGGAAAACTGACTCAGTGAGATTAAATGGCTTGCCACAGG
This sequence comes from Tolypeutes matacus, assembly GCA_026826555.1. Classification (NCBI taxonomy): domain Eukaryota; kingdom Metazoa; phylum Chordata; class Mammalia; order Cingulata; family Chlamyphoridae; genus Tolypeutes; species Tolypeutes matacus. Next base: position 5,897,032 of record JAKSZT010054393.1, read on the forward strand.
GCTGGGACTAGAATACAAATTCTGTGCTCCAGTCTAATTCTCTTTTTCATAGACAACAAATATTAATTTGTTTTAACACTATCAATCAATGCATAGGCCATTCTTTCCATTTTAATGTATTTTATTTCCTGGGTTTCATGTTTAAAACAAACACTGCTGATAACCTGGGAGGATTTGAGTGGAATTGATACATTGTTCCAAAGTGAGAGTGAGTGAGAGTGAGGGGTCATTCAGAGCCCCCATTGCTCCCTTCCTCGTTGCTACATCTTCCCACTGCACCAACTTCCCCAACTGAAGTGCTTAGTACTGATGCCATCACTTCCTAGCTTTGATTCATAAGAGAAGAAAAATCTTCTCTGATGCTCAATCCCCACCAAGATATTGGCTCCATCATTTCAGTGTTTCCTCTCCCTTCTCTTCCCCACCCCACTCTCTCTCTCACACACACACACACACATATGCACACACACAAATTCTGACCGGCTTTTGATGTGCAGTTTCAGCAGAAGCTGCTGGTATTTGCAGCTCTGCTATGTCATGTCACTGAAAAGAAACACAGCATTAACAACTTCCCTGTGGCCATCCTTCTTCCATGTTGCTTAAAAGGGATCCAGCACCAGGTCATGAAATGAATGCAGTCCTGAGAGGAGAGTCTGGAAGCCTAAGTTTTTGCCTGAGCTCTTTTGCTAACTTGCAGTTTGGCCTGGTCTCATTGCTTCTTTATTAGATGATCTTGAAAATTCATTTGCATTCCAACATGACATAGTTTTAGAACAGTCCTGTTCTTTTAGATGTTCTTTTAGAACAGCTCTTAAACACCTTCTTTGTTTCAAAAAAATAATTGCTGGGGAGTGGATGTGGCTGAAGCAGTTGGGAGCCTGCCTCCTACATGGGAGGTCCCAGGTTCAGTTCTTAGTGCCTCTTAAAGAAGGCAAGAAGATAGATGATGAAACCATCAGGGGAGGGGGGCAGTAAAAAAAATAATTACTTGCTTAAATTAAGTTTGCCTCTTTCTGGCCATCGAAGTTTTTTGTTTTGTTTTGTTTTGTTTTTTTCTTCTCCCCCCTGCTCCTTACTTGCTGCCTGTGCAAGTAAGATCACTCGCTGGGTGATCTTGTGTGTCTGATTCTTGCCTTCTCTTCCCATTTTTCTCCTCCAGGCTTCAATCTTAGGGACCTCCGATGTGGGAGAGAAGCACCCTGTCACTTGTACCACCTCAGTTCCTGGTTTCTGGCACGTCTTGCCTTGACTCTCCCCTGCGTCTCTCTTTTGTTGCGTCATCATCTTGCCGCATGGCTTGCCACACAGGCCTGGCTCACTGCTCAGGCCCAGCTCACCTGCTCGCCTTTTTTTTACCAGGAGGTCCCGGGGATCGAGCCCGGGTCCTCCCATATGGTAGACTGTTGCCCAATCACTTGAGCCACATCTGCTTCCCCATCAAAGTTTTTTGCCTCTATTCCTTGTATAGGTCCAACCCAAGTGGCAATGCATATAGTAGGGGTCTGTCCCAGGGTTTCCTTTTGGTAGATACTGCTTTTAATCCAGTCAACCAGGACTTCTGTTCTGTGTCCTAAGTTTTAGAGAATCCTAACTGTCTCCCCTCTGTCCCTCCTCCTCTTCAAAGGGTGGTGAATCTCTGTGGCCAAGGGGATTTCCCCACCTGGAATCTTCTTTTCCTTTTCTATACCAAATTTCCTCCACCCAGAAAACCTAGAATTCCCTGCTAATAAAGCCCCAAGCCTGTTTCCAGGGCCTTCTTGGGCTTCTTCCCAACTCTGTCCTCTTAAGGGCAGACTGCACTTACCAAAGGGTGGTCTAAGTGTGGGTGTTCCTAGAACGTGTGTTTCGAGGTGTGGATAGAGCTTAGGTGTGTGGAGTGGAGTCTACCCACTTATATGCAAGTGTCTTTGAGGTCAGTATGGAACAAAAGAAGGGGGATCTATTGAAGGGGAAATAGACACCCATTTATACATTTTCCCTAGGCCCATGAATGTTAGGGATGGATCTCCTTATAGAATATGATGTTTTGCAAAGAGAGGCCTAGAACAATCAAGAAGAGTGGCTCTTCAAAGGCTCTATGAGTTATTTGTTGCCACATAGGAGGACTCTATATATGAAGTAAGTGGACAGTAGAAAGAACATGGGAAGTCGCAGACTTTTTCTCTTTTGCTCTAGCTAGAAGCAAGTTCTGGAAACAAAGGTAACATAATTTCTTGTCTGGACTCCATATTGCCACACTTGAGTTATGGTCTTGTAGACACAAAGAGTGATATTTTATAAACAGTAATAATAATGACAATGGATTATTGAGCCTTTCCTGATTCCCATGTTGAGATTCCTTCCCTCTGTATGCTGGTCCATTTTCCCTCAAACCCAATTTTTAAAAAAGGTCATTAACTAAAGCAAAGCAATATTTTTGACCCAGCCAATCCTCAATTAATTCATACACCCAAGGCCAGACTTGTAATAAATGGTCGATTTTAAAACATGTTAATCCCAAATTTCATTTAACTATTTCTCACATCACAATTTCGTTCCAGATTAAAAGATGTGATTTTGTAAATTTGGCTTTGTAAATTATATTCTTATGATATTCAAAAGGATCAAGTATGTACCCTTTAAAATTCTTTTAGTTGTATTTCTAACCAAGTCAAAAAATTAGCTTGGGAAAATTCTGCCCCATCTACAAATCAGCTGGGTGACACTGAACAAGTTATTTGCCCTCTTGGGGCCTCAATTTCTTTAGCTATAAAATGAGGGTGTTGGATTAGATAGTCTCTAAGCTTCAAAATCTAAGGTTTTATGATTGTCTATGATTTCAAAATCAGTTATGCCTAGAGCTATTTAGCAGAGAAAATTGCAAAATGTGAAAACCTTTAGGATTTAGCAAAGAAATGAAAAGACTATTCATCAGGAAATGGGGTCAAGTTAGGGGGCAAAGAGTGCACTTGCCTGAGCAACTTGAGTTTGAAAAGATATTATTACAGAGTTAAACACAGGTTTTTTGCAGGCCAAGGAGAAAGTAAAGAAACGAGAGATCCATCTTTTCCTTTTATTGTCCTAGAAGAAGGAATCCTGTAGTAGTTTTGTTTAACTTTCTGGAACAAGCTGAAATATAAAATGAACAAACACATAAAATTCCTGATTATAGATTGACTGTAGTTTTATCTGCTACAGCCTAGTTCCTAGTGTTTTAATCAAAGTCTGAAAGTTTGAATGCCAACTCTCCGTGGGTACTTCAGAAACTACCCATAGCATGCCCTTTCTCCTCCTTCTTTCAGCATTAAAATCTTCCCCAAAGTTCTATAAGGTACGATTTGATGTGGAACCTGGAGTTGAAAGCTGGTGTTGGGTCCCCAATGCCTGTTAGTGACAATATGAGAACGTAAGATACTCAACTTTGTTGTGAAACTAAATCATGATACCTAGCAGACAAGAATATGTAACTACGTGGTTTGAGTATTTCACCAAAGGCTTCAGTCAAACTACTCCAGAGAGTATGAGTGGTCCCTTATCCTGTTAATCTACCTGTTAGGAAGTGAGGTACTATACAGTTTGCTTTGGAAATCTAACCATATTAAGAGATAACAACTCCACATGCTTTGCAGGGATGGAATGGGAGGGAAGCAGCAGCAAGAGACATAAAATCTCAGATGACTCATCAGCTCTGGAATAAATAAAAATTGGCTGTATTTCTAATAGTTGTAATATTAGATTTTAGGAAAATGTGGGATATAAATGTATATTGTCAGTGAGTTTCCAGTTCTTTCCTTCTGTTCAGAAACTCACAGATTTTCAGAGAATCAAGACAGTTTTCACGGTGCTTATGTTTCTGAAATCTGGCTCAATTTCTTCCATGATGTGTTTTTGCAGGTCCTCGCCTCTTCTTGTTATTAATATTTTGTTGCACATAAAGAGTGCACTAACAGTTGTCTGACAAGTAGATACCTAATATCTGTCCATGTACTTTTAAACCTAAATAAAGTATTTCTCATGAGAACTTTAGACACCTAGAACAGACCACTGAAATATAGGGCTTCTGTGAACACCAAATGGAGAGACCTCTACAGGTGGGGAAAAGAAGGGGAATTTTCGCATGATATTTTGGGCGACATGAGCCATGTTTGAGTGATGTAACCCAAAGCTGCAGAATCTAACCATCAGGCTCAGCTCCTGTCATGGTGAGTTGTTAACTGAGTGGGAGGGTGGGAGGAGAAAGTTTGAAAATGTCTCAGATGCCAGGTCCTTTAGCATTGTTACTTCTTTACTGAGGAAATACTGCTTTAACTTTTACAACTTCCACCTTGTTAGCCTGGAGATTCTTTCTTGTGTCTGTGCCTCTAAGCTGTTCTTGGGATAAAAGGTATGAACGCTAAAGAAGAATTTTAAGAGTAATCTCCAGGGAAGCGGCTGTGGCTCAATCAGTAGGGCTCCTGTTTACCATGTGGGAGGCCCTGGGTTCGTTTCCCGGCGCCTCCTGGTGAGGGCAGGCCTGCCCGCATGGCGTGGTTGGCTGACCCAGCGAGTGCGGGCAGCAAGGGGGGGATAAATGAATGAGTAAAATATAAAGTCTTTTAAAAAAAAAAAAAAAAAAAAAAAGAGTAATCTCCAGAATTACCTTGCTTAAGAAGCTGAGTTCAGTGAGCTGAAAGAGAAAATAGCAAGATATTAATGGTCTCAACAGGATCTGGACTCCTTCAGTCACCTTTATTATTTGCATAAAAATCAATAAAATGTTTTTTGTTGCTATATCTATAGGTTAAAAGGAATGACTTCTGTTTGTTTAAGAGAAAAGAGATGTCAGTTCCTACAAAATATATACTTTGACTAAGGACTTCAGAGAGTAAGGTCCTCTACATACTAGTAAAAAGTAGTACACGGATACTAATTTGCAGGATTATTTGTCTTAAAAAGAACCTATTTAACCATCAGTAGGAGAATGGCTAAATTAAAGAATATTGATGCAATGGAAGACAAAGCAATCACTAAAAAGCATTAGGTTAATCTACACATATTTATATGAAAAGATATACCTAAAATATTATTAAGTGAAAAAGGAAGTTGCAGAACACACTGACAGTATTATGCCATTTTTGTAGGAAAACCACTCAAGAGCACACACAATACTTTAAGAATAGTTACCTCTGGAGAATGTGCTGAAGGTGGGGTGGAGGGGTGAAAAGAAAATAAATTTGTATTTTATAGACTTCTACTTGCTGGTGGCAGGTAAGAGTCACCAAGTGCACATGAACTAAAGCACAAACACAAACATGGAAACAAACAGTTGGAGAAAGATTTAAAAAATAATCAATGATTAATAGGCCATGTGTAAGTTTCACAAACTAACTCATGAGATATATCATTAACCACTTGATGAACCAGTTCTCCCATAATTGTGTGTAAATTAATGGACTAGCTTTACTACACTTCTATTTTGTAACTGCTATGAATTTTGAGGTTTTATTCTCATTAAACTTAGAAAAGAAATGCCTTTAAAAGAATGGTCAGTAGTTAATGCACTGGTCTTTTATTCCTATTATTCTTTTTGAAAACTCATATACACTTTTATGTAGGCCATTTCCATTTTTGAGACCAATGGAATGGCAGTGTGGTGTTATTAAAAACAATACTGGCCTGGTAACTGTAAGCTTCTACTCCAAAATAAATACCCTTTATAAAAGTCAAAAAAACAAAACAAAACAAAACCAAAAAAACACAATACTGCACAGAGCTAGACCAGTCCTGGTTCCACTGTTGACTAGTTGGGTACTGCTGCTTAACAGCTACGGGTCCCTATTTGATCCTCTTAAAAAAGAAAAACCTATGATTCCAAAAAGCAAGAGAACAGTACCTCTCTTAGATGACTGACAATGAAATGCATTTCCAATGCTGGCAAGGGACTTGTTAAGCAATTTACTAAGCAGTGTCAAAGATGACATCCGAAAGAGTTATCAATGACCTTTCTTTGCCCCTAGCATGTGTTTCCCTTGTCATCTTATGTAGTCGTGGGAGTTACTACGTACAGCCTCTCATGCTCACACCTCTCTGCTTCCTCTCCCCTGCTCTGCCTCTACTCTGAGGTGTGAGAGAAATCCTAAGCCCAGGCCCTTCTCTGTGTTGCTGCCCAGGAGAGTCAAACCTAACTCACACATTGTAGTGGAGAGCAATTTTTCTAAAACATACCTCTTACCATGTCATCCCCATTTAAAATCCTTTATTACCTACCATTTACAACCAAGTCCTAACTCTTTGCATGGCATACAATCCTCTTTATGCCATTGCTCCAGTCCTCCTTTCCAGTCTTTTCTCCTGACCTCCATATGATGCTGTCACCAACTTCCACCCGCTTCCCCACATGTAAAACCTTCCAGCCATGTGGAAATGTCTCCAGTTCACTATATGCACACCTGTGTTCTCTAAGCAGAAATCTTTGAAATCAGATGTGTTTCAAAATTCATACTTTTTAGATATTAAGTAATTCCATGCTTTTGCTGTATATCAGACAACACCCCAACAGGGTCTGAGGCATCAGCTCATCGTCAACAACATAAATATTTCTGCTGCACATCTAGACTATTCACATTAAGTGCGATAGGGCCACCAAAGGTCTCAGGTCAGTTCAGGTCCGGTTTTACCACTGAGCCAGCTATCTTCTGTTGACTCATTTAGAACTATTATTCTTTTCCACCCTGCTCTGTGGCCTGGGAAACTGACCTATCTGGGCATCAGCCCTGCAATACTGATTTCTGATGAAGTAAGACCAATGAGGAGCCCAACAGTCTATCTGAGGGGTTTGGGGTATTTCCCTCATCCAACGGGACAATGACATTCACTGTAGCCCTTAAGGCAGTCCTTTTCCCACAACTGTCTCCTTCTGGGTTCCGGAAACTACTTCCCCCTCTAGTCCTCTAGTCCTCTAGTTCTGCTATTACTAGTGCCAGTGTACAGCACTGTCCCATGTGGTTTCTCGGCACCCCACCCACACCTAAATTGTCTCTTTATTAGATCCTTTTCAAATTATCCCAATTTGAGAATGCATCTGTTTCCTGAAGGGTTCCTGACAAATTCAGTTTATTCATGAGTCAGATTGTATCAACTCAGGTTTTCCTGCCTAATAGGTTAAGAAAAAGTTTTCTGCTTTTAGACCTTTTTGGATTTTGGAATTGCAGTTAAGAGATTGTAGATCCACACACTATATTGTTTCTTTTTGTTTGTTTGTTTAATGCACACTGCTCCTTCTACCTGGATCATCCTTCCTTTTGTTATCCACCTGGCTAATTTCAAATTAGCCTTTAAAAACCATCTGTCCAGGGAAACGGATGTGGCTCAAGAGGTTCGGCGTCCACCATATGGAGTGACCAGGGTTTCCCGGGACCTCCTGGTTAAAAAAAAAAAAAAAAACATCTGCCCAGCAGTCTTCAAGGGCAAGCCATCCACTGACCAATCCCCTATAGACAACCCACCATCGAACAGATTTGGACACTTGTAAAATCCCTAGAGCAGCCTGGGAAAATGTTTGTGAGAGTGGGGCTTGAAAGGGAAAAGCCCACCCAGGGAAGCCGTGAACTCACAAGAAATGTTTCTGTTGCATATGTTAAATATATGTTGAATGAGAAGTTTAAAATTCCTTAATATTTTATCATGCAATAAAACATAAATAATACAGCTTATGATTCAAGAAAACAACAGTGAGTAGATTCATAAATGATTAAATTCAGTGGATTTTAAAACTTTTTTTATTGCCCTCTCACAACAAAGACTCACAGACAAAGTATAAACAGAAATTTTTGAAAACTGCTCACCTTTACTATATGTACAGTACACCCTGGCATTTTCTAGCCTATTCTAGTCCATATCACTTTTTTTAAAAATATTGATCACAACCCCACTATATGGATTTCATTTCCAAGGAAGGGGTCATGCCATACACAGTTTGAAAGACACCAAGCTAGACAATATTCATTGACAAATGCTCATAGACTTTGTCACACAAAGAATCAAATGTGAACTAAATGTTTTAATGCAGTTTAGTTTTTGCCATTTATACTTTTCGTGTTGTTTCTTACCATTTTCAATGATTTGCTCTCCTGAGAAGGGGCAGAAATTCCTGCCCTAAAGTTAGATGACATCTGGTGGGAACTATAGCATGTGTTTTGAGACAGAAACCAGAGCAGCCAGCAACTTGGGAGTCTTAGCCAATTTTAGATATTTGATCACCTTATCTGAGATTACACGTAAACTCACTTTTTTCCCAGTTTCTTAGAAGACATTTTTATTGTGTAATTTTAAAAAAAAATATTTTTTTCTGTGTTGCTTAATGATCTGGGTTAATTTTAAACAAGGATTTATGAAATCTGAGCTGGTAACAGAAAAATGTGGATCAACTGCTTCCCTAGAGGGAATTGTGGTGCTTTTAACAATAGATCCTAACAAAGTGCCTATATTTCTTTCAGGACTTTAAAAAGACAAAGCAAAATATGGATAGGATAGGGGTTTTTTTGTGGTTTTTTTTTTTTTTTTTTTTTTTTTTTTTGGTGAAATGAAGACTAAACTGCACATGGCCTGAGTAGGAAAAATTGTTCTAATTAGAGTCTTTAGCTTATAGACACAGATATTCATTCAGGTGCCCTTAAAAGTAAAGGTGTTAATAATGTGGATTTTGTATTATTTAGAATTAACATTGACTGCATGTGATAGAAATCCAAAATAGTGGTGGTTTAAATAAGGGAGTGTTTATCTTCTAAGTACAGAGAGATAGCCCAGAACTGGCATGGCTCTATGATGTCAAAACTAGGAGGCTTTTCTGCTACATTCTACTGGAATTCCTGTCAATGCATGGAAGCCAGTTGGAGGAGGAAGGGAGAGAAACAGCATGGCCCCTTCCTTTAAGGAAAATGCACATTACACTTCCCCTTACAGCCCATTAAACAGAACGTAATCACATGGTTTGCCTAGCAGCATGGAAGGCTGGAAAACGTAAATGTCTTTATACCAGGGGGCTATGTGCCCAGCTGAAAAGTAGGTTTCTTACAAAGATATATGGCAAGGACAGATACTGGGGGACAATGAGCAGTTTCTGCCACAAATACACATGGCCTGAGATTGAAAAGCCTTTACATTTGACAAGGTTGATAAACCTTCACCTCTCCTGAAAGGGACTAGTCTGCTCAGCTTTGTTGATTACTTTACCCCTACTAGGCAGAGTCTGCCATGCCAGGACACTGGAACTACAGTCAATGAAACCTAACCACAGGATGGGAAACAGGGTCTAGTTAGGAATTGAGAAGAGGTGGGGGTGGGGGGAGAACAATCAACAAATATCTTACCATGACGTACAAGAGGAATCTCTAACATGTTTAAATCATAATTCTTGATTTTTCTCCCAAATTTGTACCTTCAAATGCATCCCACCCATCCAATTGTTTAAGCCAAAAACCTAACTGTAATCCTTGAGCCTCTTTTTCCCTCATTCCTCACATTCAGTCAGGACAAGCAACATAATTTGTGAGGCCTTGTGCAAAATGAAAATGCAAGGCCTCTTTTTCAAAAAGTATTAAAGATGTCTAGATGGCAATGGAGACCATTAAACTAAACGTGGGGCTCTTCTAAGTGTGAAGCCAGTGCGACTACACGTGAAACATACCCTGCATCCAATATACGTTTATACATTTTTAAGTTCTACCTCCAAAGCATTTCTTAAATCAGTAGACTTCCAGGAAGATGGCAGACTAGAAAGACACAGGACTTTCTTCTCCAAAAAAATAGCTAGAGGACAGGCTGAAATGGTCTGGAAAAAGATCTTCTAGGATTTAGGGCACCAGGTGAAGGCTGGACACCACCCAGAAGAGAGAGGGACAAAGGAGCGGAATGACAACGGCAAAACTCAAACACATTCTGATCAGGCATTGATCGTAGAGGGTTTCCAAAAAGTGCCATCTGTTGGCAGACCAAGGAAGTGCACATGAGAAAATTAAAAATAAGTAAGAAAGAGAGGCTTTTTCCGGCCTTTATAGCTTCCCTCCCCAAGGCCCTAGGAAGTGGGTCTGCACCCATTACTGGATCCAGAGCCCAGTTTTGAGCAACTAATGGACAATCCTAATCATCCAGGTCAAACCAAGAATCAAAGAGCAGCAGTAACACACAGCCTCCCACCACTAAATCCCTACAAAAGAGAAAGAAATTGAGCATCTCCATCCTAACCAGAAGCCTAGACATCAGGAAAAAATTACAAGCCACACTAAGAAAATGGAAAACATGGCCTAAGAAAAGGAATATATCAAAGCCCCAGAAGAGATGCAGGATTTGAGAGAACTAATTAATGAGATGCACACAAATTTCCAAAATCAAATTGAGTTGAAAGACAATTGGCTAAAGAGATAAACAACATCAAGAAGACATTGAGGAAGCACAAAGAAGAATTTGAAATCCTGAAATTGGTATATTTCTCTCCATTTTCATGAACACATCTCTGGATCTCTGTTTCTCGACTAAATGTAATGACCTCTTAACAAGTGGTCCTGCCTTCCTGTTTGCCATTCCTTCAATGATGTTCCATCAGAGAAGCAGAAACAAAAACACACATATGTTACATTTTCATATTATATATACTACATAGAGAACATGTGTAGAATATGTATTCATATATTTTAATATAATCTCTGTATAAAACATATATTTATATAAATATATAAATTCCCATATATTCGTATGACTTTCTTATAAGGCTTTGATCTTGCATAACTGTGGGAGCTGATTAAACAGTGTATGTGTCTGGTGCTAGAGCCTGGGGTTGGCACAGTTATCAGTTAGAAGGAAAGATGGACAAGAAGTGGGGAAAACAATGATCAACTGGAACCTCTGAGGATGAACTTAAACCTACAAGGATGCACTGGAACCATAGTCAGTCTTTCACCACCTTGAGTTCTCCGACTTTGTAAAGGGGGTATATTCTAGAGGAGAAGATGTTGCTGTTAGTCATGGAGCGAAATAGGTGTCCAGCCCATGAGTCAGAGAAGCTGAAAGAGAAAATTTGGCAGGAGTTGAAGGAGATGTGGGCCACGTGTTACCCTATGCCAGCAAGTTGAGTCAGCAGATCAGTAATAGTGTGGGTGAGTTGCTACTTTGTCTTGTGCCCTGCTCCAACCTTTCAAGTATAAAAACAATAGGCTACTGCTGCATTTCCACCTTCAAAATAGCATGCAAAGTGCTTCTTGAGTCTTGCTCACTCTGAATCATGTGTTGAAGAGAGTTTTGGGAAACATAATTCTAATTTAGCAAAATTGACACAATACAAATCCACCACATTCCTTCAATTCATTCAACAAAAGTAGAAATCACTTAAAAATGTAAATCACACCATCTTTCCTTCTTAAAGTCTTCCAGTTGCCTTCTGTTGCATCTAGAATAAAGTCCAAACTCTTTACCATGATTTATAAGGCTGTATAGGGTCTGACCTACCACCTCTCTGAATTCATTTCATTTTGTACCACTTTCCCCTTGCTTGCCATTCTCGAGCCACTGGCCTTCTACCTGTCCCTCAGACACAAGTTCACTCCTGCCTGAAGGTCTGCACTAGCTGCAACATCTGCCTGAAACACTCTTCCCATTGATCTTCCCACATCAACTCTTTTTATTCAAGTTTTAGCTCAAATGTCACCTCCTCAAAGACCTTCTTCCCTGACCACTTAATCTAAAGAATACCTCAGTATTCTCTCCCTCATAACTTCATCTTAATAGTCCTTACCACCAAAAGGTTTATTTTCTTGTTTATTTATTGTTTACTTGTTTATTTCCCATCTTTCTCACCACCATCACTACCAGAAGGTATGCTCTATAAGAGCAAAGATTTTATTTGTTTTGTTTCTCTGCTGGCATATGAATGGCTCGATAAATGTTTATTGAGTGAGTTAATAAAAATACTTGGGCTGATTAAGGATTCCTACCATGCCTGCTTCTCCTAGTAAGACAGGGTTCCTTGCTCATTAGATGTTAAAACTTGGGGCTGCCTATTAAGGCCTCTAGTGAACATTATATGCCACTAGGAATATAGACATTTTCAGTAACACAAAAAATAGAGGGCTTTCACATACCTCTGAAATGTTAAGGGGGTGGCAGTCAGGATATGGACTATAATTAATTAAAGGTTTTCAGCATCCAGAATTAGGAATTATGTGGTCTCAAAGCCACGAATACAACTGTCTGGGTGCACTAGGTATCTGAAAACTTAACAATACTTGGCAATGTCGTTAATTGCCTGGACTTGTAAGTCAGGTTTTTGACAATGTGACAGCTGAAAGGAGAAAATACTTTTTTTTTTTTTTTTTTTTTTAAAGATTTTATTTATTTATTTATCCCCCCCCCCCCTGCTGCTTGTGCTCGCTGGGTCAGCTAACCACGCCATGCGGGCAGGCTTGCCTTCACCAGGAGGCCCCGGGAACCGGGCCCAGGACCTCCCATATGGTAAACGGGAGCCCTACTGATTGAGCCACAGCCGCTTCCCGAGAAAATACTTTTGCATATGTTAAACTTAAAGAGGCTTTTGCTGTAAACCATTCTACCTTGCTATTGGAAAGCAGTTTGGAAAATCAGGTTTGTTGGAGCAAGTTGCTGTAGGAGGAACTCACAGCAAAGCATTGCAGAAGTTCAGAAGTTTCTGTGAAATATCCCCCAACTCCTTACTCTTAAATACATTATCCAAGGAAGAAAGAAATGGAGAAGATTTTGACCTATTTTAGGGCTGGAAGTAAAAGAACCAGTCCAGTCTTGCAGAATTGGCAGTTCCGGAGATAAAGTTCATCCACTTGAGTTCAGATTTCTAACTAACAAAGACCCCTGACTGATGGGTTCCTTACTTTGGACCAGAGGCACACAAGAAAAAAGCCCTGGGGCTTTAAGCAGAAACCACAACTACTGATTTCTTACTTGGGAAGCAAGGTCCTAAACGAAAACTGGCAATCTCTCAGATATTTTCTTCCTGGAATCTAGCAACCACCAGAGGCAGATTTAAAAGCCACAGTGCTCCCTGGGGGTGGGGGTTGAGAAGGGAAATGACTGCCAGTGTGTTCTGGCTCTTGTGCAAATGGGTATTTTGTGGTAGAATATATGTGTGAGAAGAACCCTACCACAGTCCTCCAGAACTTAAGTTCCAGAAACAGGATAGGGGTCACAGTGTCACGCTCTCCTGACCCATAAGCAAAAGTGCTTGGGAGATATCCTAGCTCCCCACTTCCTCATTCTTTGGACTAGATCATGGTATTAAAATAGGCAGAGGGCTGTTCAGTGGGGGTCGAAAGGCCCACCCTGACTCTAAGGGTGGATAAAGCCCTGTGCTGGGAAGCCTGCCTGTTTTCTGGTTAATTCTGGATCTCCAGAATTTGAATTTGAATTTGGACCAATACATAGAGGAGAGGGATGGGTGGGTTGGGATATTGCCACCTAGCTAGACCCAGAAATCCAATAAGCATTATCACAAATCGAGATTTAAAGAAGAGTGGGTTACTGGCCTGTGAGTTGAAGGTTGTTCAACTGCTATAAGTAAAATATATCTGTACATTGTTTTACCTTCTGGTCTCAACTCACCACCACTATCCCCACCCTCAACATGACCACTCTGCCTTCAGAGGTTATATAGCAAAGTATACAAAGGAGTAAATCATGGGAAGGAGAAGATTTTTATTCACCAAAATCCTCTTAGAAAAGGAGAGCAGTCTTTGTTGGAAAAATTCCTTGGTAATTGCTTGGGGGTATAAGCTGGTAACTGAGGGGTCTGGATTTTGGTGGACTAAGCTGCAGAAGGAAAGCGATGGTTTTGTTGGTTGCTCCACAGAGGGAGGGAGAAGAGGAAAGAAAGACAAAAGAGGTAGAATTGGGACCAGGAAGCGTGAGCTCCTTGCTAGGTTTATCATTTGGGGGCAGGAGGTGGCTTTAACATCATTAGAACACAATTTCAAATTTTCTGCCTCTTAAAGTGACCACTGCTTTTATATGCTATTATCTTGGATGGACTCTGTAATAGTTGAATTGCCTGCTGACCCCACAGCCTCTCCTCTAGTGACTCCTAAATTCTTAAGCTAACAAACAAACAAACAAACAAACAAACCCCTACTTAATGTGAGTGGATTTTTTTTTTCTACAAACTGATAACGAAGCTAAGTTCTTTGTTTCAATATGTGCTTGCTAAAAGAAGATGAATAGCTCTTGAGGATAAAGACTACAGAAGAGGTCAGACACACATACTAAGAGCAAACTGCAGGAACTCACAAACTCACAGGTATCATGAAGACTGTCTTTGGTGGTTTGACACTGTATGTACCCCAGAAAATCATGTTCTTAAACTTAATCCATTCTTGTGGGTGTGAACCCATTTTAAGTAGGACCTTTTGATGAGGTTACTTCAGTTAAGGATAGGCCCACCTCAATCAGGAAAGGTCTTAATCCTATTACTAGAGTCCTTTATAAGCAGAATGAAATTTAGACAAAGAGAGAAAAAATGCCACAGAGGGAACAGCTAGAAGTTCACCATTAACAGAACCCAGAAGAGAAGGGAGAGGCCAGGTGAAGCCACCATGTACATTGCCATGTGACAAAGAAACCCAGGACCCAGGAGCACCAGCAGCCAGCCCCAAAATGCCAGTCTTTGAGAAGAAAGCATCACCTTGATGATGGCTTGATTTGATTTCTATTAGCCTCAAAACCATGGGCTAACTAAATTCCTATTGTTTAAGCCAACCCATTGTATGGAATTTGCTTGAGCAAATGTGACTAAAACACTGTCACTACCCACAGAAGTAGATTTCTATTCAAGTCAACCAAATATTCAAGGAGTTGGGAGCCCCCAGCTGATAGATTGGCTATTTCATATAATTATCCATATTGCTTTTGAGTGAGATTTTTAACACAAAAATCTGAGCATGCCATTTCTGTGCTAAAAATGCTTCGATAATTTCCTATTGCTTACTAAATTTTTTTTTTAAAGGAATAAAAGAGAACCTTTGTGAGGTACTTATGGCCTTTTCCAGCTTCTTACACCATGCCCAGTGAGCAGTTGGAGCTCCAAACACTTGTTGCATATGCGACTCTCCTGTGATTCTCCTACTCTCCCAACCTGAACTTTACACTCCAGTAATACTGAACTACTAGTTTCCAGATTTCCCACACCTTCTCTCATTGTGTCATCTGTATTTAGAATATTTCCTGCTTGTCCCTGTCTCCCCGACCCCTCCCAGAAAAGCACACCCCCTTGTCAACTAAACAAGTTACTACTCATTTTCTCCCTGCCTCCTACCACCTCCCAGAGTAAATGGGGAAGGGTGAGAGGTGGGGTTATGTAGCCTTGGAGAATAGCTTATCCAAGTTCTGTGTTCCATACTCTGGATTTAGGCTCCTGATGCAAAGGCCTACTTATTTTGTAGGTTAGGGATAAAGAAGTAGGCCTATCCCCACTAATCTCCAAACTCAGACTTCATTCTCTCATGGTTTGGATATTTCTCCTAAAGATTTGTGTAGCTTATGATGCATGCCAGTGTAGTTACTTCTCTAGGACCATAGTTTGGGTGAACTGTGATTCCAGAAGAAGCTGCAGAATGGAGCAGATCTCCAAAAGGTATCTGAACAAACAGCATCCCTATTCTGGGATTAGTGCTCAGAACACCTAAAGTTTTACTCTCCCTCTCCAATCTGTGCTTCTATTGTTGGAATAGGGACTTCAACCCCTCCAAATCTGACTCCCCGTCAGTGGCTATGAGGAGTGTGGTGGTTTGGAACTGTATGTACCTCAGAAAGTCATGTTCTTAAAGCTAATCCATTCCTGTGGAAGTAAACCTATTGTAAATAGGATCTTTTGAATAAGTTACTTCAGTTAAGGCATAGCCTAGAGTGGGTCTTAATCTCCTTACTGAAGACCTTTATACATGGGATGAAGAGAGAGAGAGAGAGAGAGAGAGAGAGAGAGAGAGAGAGAGTGAGTCATGGATTAAAGAAGCTAAAAGCAACGAAACCCAGAAGAGAAGGGAAAGATAAGCAGACACTGCCATGTGACAGAGGAGTTCAGAATCTCTGGCAGCTGGTCTTCAGGAAGAAGGCATTGCCTGATGATGCCTTGATTTGGAAATTTTTCTCAACAGTCTCAAAGCTGTTAGTTTGTAAGCTAATAAAATTCCCATTGTTAAAGCCAATGAATTCCATGGTATCTGCTTTGAGCAGCTTAGCAAACTAAAGCAAGGAGTGAAAGACTATTTCATATTTGCCATTTCCTAATGTTACCATATTGAAAATAGAGATTTATGCTTCATTGGCTCAACCGTTCTTCCTTTTTGGTAGATAAAAACATACCAACATTAAAAACTAACAATTATTTATTGTCATTGAGCCTTGGAAAATAATTATTACTGTTTTAGTAAAAAGTTGCTTACAGTCAAAAAATGTGCTTGATACTTGCTCTCCTTTCCTCATCTACTAAGGTGAGACAATTACAATCAGAACCTGAAAAAAAATCCACAATTTAAATTCTTTTCTAATACCTTTTGTACTTAAAAATCTTCAGTAGATGTATCAGGCAATAGATTAGACAATGTATATGGTACTAAAAGCATGAACAACAAAAGAAAATAGATAAATTGGACCTCATCAAAATTTTAAAAATTTGTGCATAAAATAATATTATCTAAAATTGATTTGTTAAAAAAAAAAAAAAGGTTATTATCAAGAAAGTGAAAAGACAACCTACAGAATGGGGAGAATATAGTTGTCAATCATATCTCTGAGAACGGTTTAACATCCAGAGTATATAAAGAACTCCTACAACTCAACAAAAATAAGATAAGCAACCCAATTTTAAAATGGGCAAAAAACTGACTAGACATTTCTCCAAAAAAAGATATACAAATGGCCAATAAGCACATGAAAAGTTGATCAACATCATTAGTCATTAGGGAAATGCAAATCAAAACCACAATGAGATACCACTTCACATCTACTATGATGGCCAATATTTAAGAAAATGGAAACTAACAAGTTTTGCCAACCATGTGGAAAACTGGAAGTTTCATGCATTGCTGAAAGGAATGTAAAATGTTGCAACCACTGTGGAAAATAGTTTGGCAGCTCCTTAGAAATTAAACATAGAATTACCGTATGAGTCTGCAATTTCACACTTAGGTATATATGCCAAAGAACTGAAAGCAAGGACTCATACAGATACTTGCATACCAATGTTAACAGCAGCATTATTCATAATAGCCAGAAGGTAGAAACAATTCAAGTATCCATCATCAAATAAACAAATTGTGGTATATCCATACGATGGAATTCTATTCAGCCATAAAAAGGAATGAACTTCTAATACAGCTACAATATGGATGAACCTTGAAAACATTATGCTAAGTGAAATAAGTCAGACACAAAAGGATAAATATTGTATGATTCCACTTACATTAAATATCTAGAATAAGCAAATTCACAGAGACAGAAGGTAGATTAGAGGTTACCAGGGGCTGAGAGAGGAAGACTGAGAAGTTAAGGAATGTGTAACCAGTAAAGAGTTTCTCGTTTGGTTGATGAAAAAGTTTTAGTAATGGAACGTGGTGATGATAGCACAGCATTTTAAAGGTAATTAATGCCACTGAATTGGACACTTAAAAATAGTTAAAAATGGCAAAGTTTGTTATATGTATGTTACCACACACACAGACACACACAAATCTTTAGTAGACCTCAGCATCTTACTATTCAATAATGAAGAACCACCCAAGCCTGTAACTGTACTACAACACTTGGCCTTAATTGTCTCTACATAAATTGTTGAAACACCTGTAATTTGGGAAATAGTAATGAATTGAAAATACAGGTCTGTTATCAAACTGCCAATGTTCAAACCCCACCCCATCGTTTATCAGCTGTGTGATGTTATTTTACATCTCTAAGCCTCATTTTTCCCAGCTTAAAATGGGATCCTATCACTCCATAAAGTTGTTGTACACAACGTAATAATAATAAACAGCTAACATTTGCCGGCTTACTATATATAGGTAATATGCTGAGCACCTTACAAGCATTTCATCTAATTAGAGCAATTTGAAGAAGCTAAGACGCTGGGCACAGGGCTTTGCACATTGTAAACAACCAAAATATATGGAATGAATGAGGCTCAAAGACGCTAACAAGGTCTGCAGCTGGCAGGTCGTTGATAGAGCCGAATGTGGAGACCAATTTTGTCTGACCGCAAAGTCCATGCCCCTGACCTCCACACTATATTACTCCGACAATGTTCGAAATGCTGAGGACAGTCTTGGCATAGAAAGCTCCTAATACATGGCGTTTGGGCTTTCACCGGCTTCTGCATTAGAGAGGACTAGCTGAGGGGCTTCCAGTTGGCCTTGAGAGTGTTGGCCTGGGTTACAGGGTTTCACTGATCGAGGTTTAGTGTTGAGCCGAAAAATGCACCCATTTTTGACTCCTATGTTCTCTCTCCCCAGCACCTGAGCTGCAGGGTGAGCGGCACAGGGCTTGGGGACGCGCCTTGCATTCCTCTTTCCCTGGGAACCCGCCGGCCGCACCGAGGCGCCCGCGGCCCTAAGACGGAACGAGCTTGTTTCCGGCCGGACCGCGTCCCTGAGCGCTCCCGAACCCCGCGCCTGCGCGCTCAGCCCATCGCCGCGCCGGCCTTCCGGATGTTCGCTTTCCTGGTTCGCGGCGCCTCAGCCCGGAGATGTTCGACTGCATCGTCCCAGCCAGCTCCAGGTGCGTGAGGAGGAGTTGAGGAATCCCGGAGCGAGGTGGAGCGGCTCTCGGGGAGTGTCGGGCCTGCCTCGACCCTGTTCAGGTGCCCCGGGGCCCAAAACGGGGGCGCCACGACCGCAACTCCTTTTCCTATCCCACCTCCCGGCCTTTGGTGCTTCTCTCGGGAATAAGGACTCTGAGAGGAAGGCGCAGAAGGGACACTTCACCTCCTGCGGGTCGCATCACATATAGCTTTCCCCCACCCCCTTTCTGCGGCCAAAGCAGTATTCACCCTTGCTATTCTTTTCCTGATGTGGGGTTTTGCAGTCTCTGGATTCTGGGGTGCTTATTGGTTGTGGACGATTAAAACAAGGACCGGCCGTTGGAGTCATCTCTGTTCAGTAGTCTCACTAGGACAAGAGAGGGGGCGGGGATAGTGGGACAGAAAGAAGCTAGAGGGAAAGGCTGTGATAAATAGACGTTACTACCCAACTGAAGGTTGTCTAAGTTTCTTTGAGACCTTTCTTTTCTTGTTCACTTGCTTTTATGATACCTCTTTTCGTGTTATTGGTGTTAGTTAAAACCGACAGACTTTAAGCATTTAGGCAACATTGGATTTTATTGAGATCAGTTTTTACAGTCTTCCACGAATCTATCTTGCTGTTGCCAGTATAATTTTCTTGTTGAACCGTTGAGCTGGTTTACTATTTTTGTTTGTTTGTTTGTTTCAGTTTGGCAGGAAAAATTACAGTCTTGAGTTTGCTGTTTAAATGGTATTGACAAAAAATAAGTTAAGGAAACAAAATTGGTTAAAATGGGTTTTGGAGAGGAGCGGGTGTAGCTCATTGTTTGAGCGCCTGCTTCCAATGTCCGAGGTTTCGAGTTCAGTACCCCCCAAATGGGATTTGGAGCACTATCAAATTAATGTGCGCCCTTGTATAAGTACATGGGGGGGGGGCTGCACTTGTTCTGGGGATCCCTGAGCTGACATTTATAAAAAGAAGCTGAGATCACCACATGCCACCAATGTCTCTAATAATACAGCAACTAGTACTGCTTTCCCACATGGTGAGGAGACACATAACAGTAGTATCCAGTCTTCGAGCAAGTGATGCCCAGAAACTGTAAGTAGCCAGTCCCTGTTATAATCAGAGATGGTGGTCATATGTGTGGGATTTTTTTCATGAGTGTTCCACAGAAACATTATTAAAGGGAAAGAGACATGTAATAGGAATTTACTCCTGAGCCAGGTCAAAATCCCATGTGTGACCTTTCAGCCCCAAGACAGGCAGTTATAAAGCTTTGCCTGGCAGGCCTCATTGAGGGTGGAGGTGGGAGCTGCAGACTTATTGTGTGCATTGCAGTTTTCTGGAGGGAGTTGCCTTTCCCAACCAGCCATGCTCATATGCATATTTGCATTCAGGACCCAGGTACCTCCTTTGGGAAGCCTCCTTATAGGCACTTTTCTCCACTTTAACTCGGTATCTTTCCACTCCTAGCCATTCATCCTCTCCCTTCCCCCAACCCACTGGCCCCTAGCGGCAGGAGTCTTTTGTTCAGTGTTCCTCAGTGAGACAATAACTCTTGTCTGGGCTGCATCCACCTGACCTTTACCCAGTGCAGTTCTGTAAGGAAAAATGGAACATTGGGGAGTGGCACCTCCTTTTGTCTCTTGCTTTCACTGTTGCAGTGAGTGAATAAAGTCTTGACTGTTACTTTCTTTTTGGCCCCTTTTCTTAATGGGCTCACCTTGACACCTCGTTGCTGGACAGGAATTAAATAAATTGCCAAGCTTTGGCTGTTCACTGGATTTATGACTTAATTTTAATTCTCATGACTCATGCTGTGTATCAGCACGAATAGGGATTTTGGAGGATGTTCACCAGTAATTTCTCTAACTCAGTATTGTGAAAATACATATTCATAGCATAATAGCTAAGGGTTGCTAAGTTGCATATCTTATATATTGTATTTTATAAATTAAAATATTGGCTTTCAGTCATTATTTTATATTGTATAGATTTGTGTGGCATATTTAGCCACTAACTAGACTTTGTCTGTGTGTAAATATTTTGGGATAATATGGTCCAGTTGAAGAAAACTTAATACTGTTTCTTTCCTTAGTTATCCTGTCTCATCCTGAGGGTCCCAATCTTTATCACCCTTATAAATTACTTGTCCAATTTGAATAAAAATTATTAATTTATTATGGGTTCTTCTGTCTAGTGTTGTGTGAAGAGGTATGCCAGTAACAGCTTTCACAAACTTTTTTACCTCTTCCTCCAGAAGTTTCAAAAAAAAAAAACAGTATTAATTTCTTACGATATGTTATGTGCTCTGATATTTTCATCTGTTTTATTAAACAGAAATGCTGCTCATGATCCATAAGTTGATTTCACAATCCATTGATAGGTAGTGACCTGCAGTTTAAAAAACACTGTGATAGAGCAACTAGTAGAAGATAATAAATAATTTATGAGAGTTTTTCTGTTTCCAATTCAGATAGCTGAAGCAAGCACAGAGTGTTTGTGATTTTTGTGTTTAAGGTACCTTCTAAGAGAAGACAGTAGACAGCATATATGTTGGATGTTCACCAAATTAGCTGACAAAAAAAACTCTGGTAGTTTTTGGTAGACTTACCAACTCTCTTATCTCAAGTAGAAGATACAACATTAGAATTAGAGGGCTAGAAGAGCAATTAAAAAAAAAAAATCTCTGATTTCCTTAAGAGCAATGCAGTTAGTAGAAGAAAATTTACTTCTCTGATAAAAGAGGAGATAGGGATAAGATGGTTGTGAAAGTGCCTGGGAAACTGTTTTTTTTTTTTTGGGGGGGGGGGTAGGTATCCTACAGAGTAAAAAGGGAAGGCATTTTTATCTTTATATTAACTCTTAAGACCAAACCGACCAGATAGGGATAAAGTTTTATAACTTCATTAGCATTGAGCTAAAATATTACCTTACATTTATATATTGCCCACCACACACAGTCTTGTGTGGTGGGCAAACCAGGAGGCATTTTCCCCACCACTGAAATCATAAAGTGGCAAACCCAGGACTAGAACCCAGTTCTTGGACATTTTCTCCCAGTTGTCCATGTAGTCCTTGTTGGTATAAAGAAGTAACTGAGAGTAAAGAGTATTAATGTTATGGCTAAAAAATCTAATTTTGACAAATGAAATATTCCATTCTCAGTCAGATCATGTTCACAGTATGCTGTAATTGAATGTGAATACATTTAATTTTTAGTATTATATTAATTCTTACAATCCTTTCTAGCCCAATTATTTTTATAAAAAAGATAAAAACCACTATATATTGACAAATCTCCTTAATAGTGAACTAGGAGAATTAGAGTAAAAGGTCTATTTATTTATTTATTTATTTATTTATTTATTTATTTTTTTTTTTTTAAGATTTTATTTATTTATTCATTTATCCCCCCCTTGCTGCTTATGCTCGCTGGGTCAGCTAACCACGCCGTGCGGGCTTGCCTTCACCAGGAGGCCCCGGGAACCGAACCCAGGGCCTCCCATATGGTAAACGGGAGCCCTACTGATTGAGCCACAGCCGCTTCCCTAAAAGGTCTATTTAATGTCAAGAAGTTCAACTCAGTCCCCTTTAATGTAGTATCTCAGTTAATTAAAAATATAGCATAGAAATTTTTATGCTAAATCGAAAGACTCATCATTTCTCTATGTGTGAAATTAGTTTTATAAGTCTAAAATGGTTATTAACTGACTTTTAAACATATGAAAAGTCCATATTCTCCTTTACTCTTAATATCTTTAGCCAAAGGACAACTTAAATTATTTCTTTTCATGTGTATAAAGAATTTTTATATTAATACATTGTTTTATTTTTTAATTTCTAGACATCTGTGGAGTTTAAGAATGCTATGGAACTCATCAGAGTACACTACTGAAGAACATGATGGCTGAAAACAGTTTTAAAATGCTAAAGATTCAACAATGCGTAGCCAACAAACTACCTAGAAACAGGCCATATATTTGCAATATTTGTTTTAAGCACTTTGAAACGCCATCAAAATTAGCTAGGCATTATCTTATTCATACTGGTCAAAAGCCATTTGAATGTGATGTGTGTCATAAAACCTTTAGGCAACTAGTTCATCTGGAGAGACATCAACTAACTCATAATCTGCCTTTTAAATGTAGTGTTTGTCAACGCCACTTTAAAAATCTGAAAACATTTGTGAAACACCAACAACTACACAATGAAACCTACCAGAATGATGTTAAACAGGTGAGAAGATTGTTGGAGGCCAAACAAGAAAAGTCACTTTATGGAGTGTATTGTACTTTTACCACAGAGGAGAGATGGGCATTACACCCATGCTCCAAGTCTGATCCCACGTACAGCCCTACAAAAAGAAGAAAGAATATTCATGCATGTACGATCTGTGGCAAGACGTTTCCGTCACAATCAAAACTTGATAGGCATGCACTTATTCATACTGGTCAGAGGCCTTTTAAATGTGTCCTGTGCAGTAAATCTTTCCGACAGTCAACTCATTTAAAAATCCACCAACTCACACATTCAGAAGAAAGACCTTTTCAATGTTGTTTTTGTCAGAAAGGATTTAAGGTTCAAAGCAAACTTCTAAAGCATAAACAAATCCATACTAGGAATAAGAGTTTTCAGACTCTTTCTTTAAAGGTAAAGAGTCCAGAATCATGTCCCCTGCCTAATAAATTAAATTCAAAGCAGGATGGTTTTGAAAATATTGATATGGATGAATCTGAGGAGAATAATCCACTTGATGTCCACTCTATTTATATAGTCCCTTTTCAATGTCCAGAGTGTGAAGAGTGTTTTGAATCAGAGCAGACTCTCAATGAACACAAGTGTTTTCCTACCAAAGGTGGCAAAATTCCAGGCAGGGTCAAAAGGAGGTACAACTATAAAACCATTGTTAAAAAAATCTTGGCCAAGCTTAAACGTGCTGCGGTTAAGAAATTAGGTAACTTTCGATCTGAGAAAAAAGTATTTAAAACAAGCTTCTTGAAAAATTGTGATCTTATTTCTAGCGAGCAGAGCTCTGAGCAAACGCAGAGAGCATATAAGGATTCCCTTGGCAAACATGGAACATATAAGCAGGTTGGCAATAAAAAGAAAACATTGACTTTGCCGTTATCTTGGCAAAAGCAATTCCAGAGCCAAAATGTGGGAAAAAATTTGAAAGGTATCCATACAACAGAAAGCATGTTAACTATGGATAATTCAGTGACTAATAAAGACATAAATATCTATGGCTCATCAGGTGAGGAATTCTTTAATAACTGTGAAGTGCTTCAGTGTGGTTTTTCAGTTCCAAGTGAAAACATACATACCGGACATAAAATGTGTCCTTGTGACAAATGTGAGAAAGTATTTCCTTCTATATCCAAACTACAAAGACACTATTTAATACATACTGGACAGAGGCCTTTTGGCTGTAATGTTTGTGGGAAATCTTTTAGACAGTCAGCTCACTTAAAAAGACATAAACTAACTCATATTGAAAAGATTCCTTATAGAAGATCTCTTTGCCAAGTAGAACTTGAAAATTTCAATAAACTTTTCATTCATCCCAGTGATAATGTTAACTATAATGTTTCCCAACAATGTCAGGCTCTTGGTTTTCAAAAATATGAGGTCTCAGAGTCAGATCAAATATCGGAAGTAAAAGTAGAAGCAGAATCAGAGGATTTAATTCTTGATACCCACTATAAGAACAGGCAGGCCTATCTGTCCAATGCATTTCTGGAATCAGAGCAGAGCCATTATAGTCATTGTTGCAGTTATTCGGAGCATACTGAGAAGAATGATGGCCTCCTTTACCAATGCAGTGTTTGTTATAAAAGTTTCAGATCTCCATCTAAACTGGAAAGACACTATCTAATTCATGCAGGGCAAAAGCCATTTGAATGTTCAGTTTGTGGCAAGACGTTCAGACAGGCTCCTCACTGGAAGAGACATCAACTTACTCACTTTAAAGAATGACCACAAGAGAAGGTGGTTGTCTTAAATTCAGTTATGTAACTGACAACCACTAGTACATTTGTGGTCTCTCTGGTAGTCTTGTTCTTAAAACCTGTATCATTTAAGATGTATTTTTATCAAATGGCCTTCATTAGATTGAATGACTTCATAGGCAGTTGTTTGTCCTGCATGGTAAAGATACAAAGAATACATGGTAAGATACAAAGAAAATTAATACAATATTTTAGAGACAGCCAAATTAACTTTTAAGACAGAACATGATGCTATAAAGTAAGCATTTTATTTGAATATTATATACTTTGTATTATAAGTATAATTCTGTGATGCTGTACAAATAACTTAGCCTTATTCATTTTTTAAAAGAAATTATTCTTTAAGACATGTGATCTTTTAGATCTACTCTGAGGACTGAGAAGTGAAAATTGGTTCTTAACTGTAGCAAATAGCCCCATATATTTCCTTTTACATTCACATGAAAGCATAGTTTTGTCCACCTGTAGCTCAGATTCCATTGTGGATTTCTTGTAAGTTTAAAAAAATACATAGGTAATAAAATTGAAAATGGATGAGAAAGATATAGCACTATTTTCATTAGTCTCTTCAAGGTCACTTAGTCTTAGGGCTATGTGGTAGTTTCACCGTCCTTTTCCTCAGGTGATGAGAACTGTATTTTTGTCCAGGCTGCTGTTTCCAAAAGAATTTTAAAAGTAGAGACACTAGGATGTACTTACCTACATTTACTATGTTCAATTACCAGGAATATTTTCCGAGTGCCATAATATTTTTGATAATGTGTATGCAGAGATATAACCTATTTGCTTGTTAATAGCTGACTGCAATAGTTGCAGACTTAAAACTCATCTAGAAATTTGCATCCCCACCCATAAAACTTAAATTTACTGTAGTAAATCTTTTAATACCTCTAATGGAGTAGTCTTTTGACTTACCTAAGCCCATCTGTTAAGTTTGATCAAATGGTAATGACTAAGTCTGGTTTTGGTTTTTATTCCTTTATGTTTTTGCAAGACTGTAATGCTAAAGAATGTTATTTTGACCCTTACTAAATTATTCTGATTAGAAAGATAATTATTTAATCATTCCTATGGAGGAATAAGATGCTTATAGACTTGAGAGTATCATTCTTTTTAACAGAACTGCCATGATTTGGTATATATTTCATTTAATCTTAAACTATAAAAGACATAATTACAAATTATCCTTCATATTTGCCATTGATTATAAAATCTTTAACAATGACAATTTTTGGAAATAAAAGAAATTAACTATATTTCTAAGGTGAAAGGAAGAACAGGTGTGTATGGGTGGGTGGCATCTGCTTATTTCTTTTACCATGAGTGAATTTAAGTCACTTAGGTTTAATTTACAGAGATGAAAAATGATAATACATGTAAAATGCCCAGTGAGGTACAATTATGCCTCTACTTTTAGAATTCAGATAGAGATATCCCACTAAAGCAGAGAATAAGTATAGACTTTATAGAATAATTTCTCATAGGTTTCCTTGAAATATGTTTTTCCAGTGCAAGCAAGATAATGGTTTACAGAATTTGCTTTACATAAACTTTTCAAGAGCATATCTATTATATAAAAGCGAGGAATGACTAGTTCATATTTTCCAAGAATACTTAAAGGTTCAAGGTTTTTTTTTTTCTTAATATGTCTGAAATTATGTATTTTTGGCATTTTCCTAAGCTATTTATGTAATTTTATTTGAAGGAATTGTATTGTATACTCCTTTCCCAAACTACACAGGGAGAATCCTAACAGTGTTGTGCTTGTATAATTATGAGACTTTATTTGTCCAAGTGATACTATTATTTACCTGGGGGGTGGGGGGGTGGGGGGGACCTTGCCTTTTTAAGCTGTTTCATATTGAAAGTTGGAATATTGTAAAATTTTGTCTAAGATGTATTGTAGTGCTATTTGAAGTACCTGTAACAAAATACTTATTTACCCTTATCATCATTGCAAGCTTCTTGTGGCAACTTTATAGGAATGAAAATAAACTATACATCCATGTCAAGAAGATAAAACATAAGGTGTTAAACAATGGTCTGCTGCATGCGTGAACAGTTAATATTTTTAATCAATTATTCCGGTTTTTTTTGAAAAATAAACTTTATAAATATCTTTAAAGAGAACTAGAGACTTTTTTGTGTGTGATTCCAGGCTGTATCATGATTATTTACTGAGGTAGTTTGGTTGAGTTAGTGGAATTATTTTTTGTTTTCTAGATTAGGGCCTTCCATTTTAGAATGAAAATGTGTGTTTATTGAAGGGAATCGTAGATGATGGCTAAAATTCTTGAAAATTTTAGAACATTTTAAAAATAAAGTTTCAAATCATACTATTTGGATTTTTCATTTTTTAAGGGAAAATCACAATCATGGAACACGGTACTGATTGCCACTTTGGTTGGTCCCATTCAATCCACCTTCCACACTGAGCTTCCTAACATTCGATACTTAATCATTTAGTTCCTTGTTCACAGTATGTTTCTTTGTCATTTGATCTACCTGCTTACCCATTTATCCTCCTCTCTGCTTTCCTCTCCAGAGTTGTACTAAAGAAATACAGAATTAGTTCGTCCAATACATATGATTCCTGTTATTCTTTTTTGTCTTCATCTTGTCTACATGGTATTAATTTAAGTTAGACACAGACTCTCACACTATTCAAAGAAGAAATTTAGGTTTTACTCGTTTTTCTTTACCTCCATGATTATGGGAGTAAATAGAAATACCAGTGACTTTTGTTTAAAACTGACCTGCAAGAAAACATAGATTTCAATTTACTTATATAAGACAACCATTTAAAATTACAGGCATTTTTAGGATATAGTAAACATCTTTGAAATCTGGGTATTTTACAAGACTCCTTCGTTAGAAATAACATTTGCAAGACTGTTTGATGATGTAGAACGGTATCTGCTTTTCAGAAAATGCAGGGAAAGAGTGAACACTTAATCCCTGTCTTGTTGAGATATCTCCAATTGCCAGTTAGAAGAGTTTAGAGAAAATACCAGAGCTAATTGCTAGAATTCAGTTAGTGCTAAAGAAAAAGGCAACTTAACTGGAAAGAAAGATGATTGAATGGTAATACTAAATGGAATATGCAACAATATTTTGCATCTACATTGACAAGCTTGTATTCATTTATTGAAGTATGAGGTTAAATACTACCTCTGGAAACCTTTTTGAGTTACCCAGGAATTCCATCTCTTGTACTTACCACTACTTTTTGCTCATAGCACCATTCACTGTCACTGTTCATCTTCAACTAGACTAGCGGTTTTCAATTTTTAGTGTGTATTGGAATCATCTAGAGAGTTTGTTAAAAGCATAAGTTGCTGGCCCATAGCCTCAGAGGTTTTATTTAGTGTTGAGTTAGGCCTGAGAATTTGCATTTATATCAAGTTCCTAGGTGATGCAACTTTTCTTGTAGTTAGATTACACTTTGAGAACCACAGGGCTAGACTACATGCTTCTGGAAAGCAAGAGAATGCACCTTTTTATGTTTTATATAGAGGATTTGAAACAATGGCAAACATGTCCTCAAATGTATATTTAATGTGTGAAGGAAGAAATGAATAAATAGGGCAATTATTCCAAACCTTTTAAATTCTCCTTAAAACCATACCTTCACTTAGATCTTTTCACTCTCAGGGATGAGTTTACCATCTACTTTGTTTAGATCAAAGCCAATCCAACAGGAACTCCCTAAACTTCCCTCCTTTTCACCTAAAAGTGTCTCTATTTTTACCCTTTCTCCTCTTCTATCAGAATAATAATGCTCCTCCACCTTTTTGAGGCTAGCATTGCCTTGCCCTCTTACCCCTACTGAGAACTCATCAATAGTCTTTTTTTCCTGGCTTCTTTGTTGTTTTTTTCCTTTATAAATGGTTCCTTTCCCTCTACCTAAAAAAGCTGCATGTGCTCCCTATTCAGTTATGGATGGTTTAGGCAGCAAGTGAAAGAACACCTGACTCAAATTGCTTAAGAACTAAGGCCCTTTATTAGTTTACATGACTTTAAGTCCAGGGACTAGATAAGCTTTAGAGTTGTTGGATCATGTAGTTCACTTCATACTGGTTCCTTACACCTGCTCTGCTTTTCACAGTGAAAATGTGATCCTAAAACTGTTTCCCTAGTGGTTCTAGTATGGATGCTGTTTGCAATCAGGACCAGAGGAGGTGAGTGAGAGATCCAGAAACTCCCACACAAAAGCAAGAAACAACTTTCCCAGAAGCCTCCAAAGACTCCAGAATGTTCACACATCCTGAACCAACCACTGACAAGGGAGATAGGATTACCTGGAGCTGGGTCTGGGGCTCAACTTTCTTTTTAAGTTGCATGAGAGTGATATGGACACCTGATAAAATTTGAAGTTCTATTTGGAAGAAGAAATGGATAGGCTATCAATGATGTCCACTGCACCTAGCTTAATAAAAGGTGGGAGTGGGGACAAACAAACCTGTTATTCTAGCTACTGTCATTTTACAGTTTTTCTCTTTTATGGTTAGAGTTGGTGAGAATTTATCTTACACTTACTGTCCCTATTACCTCTTCACTTAATAACAGTCATTTCTTAGCTGGTGTTTTCCTCACCACCCCAAGAGAGCTGCTCTCTCAATGGCCATTGTAGTGAGCATTGTTGCTTGCAAAAACACAAACATTCATTCCTTCTCTCCTTCACTGTATCAGCCAGGTGGGCTGGGTAGGACTGATCCTAGTTGCATTCTCCAACAATGGGTCCTGATTAGTAGAAGTCCTTCAGAATACTCCAATTTCCTTTGCCATTATGACTGTTCAGGGATGGAAACCCAGGTCTAAGCCAGTCCATGCATATCATTACCTTGGCCAGAATAACTGGCTAGGGACTGAGCACTCAAGTTGATCTGATCAGAGTGAAAACTTGTATGTATTTCAATGATTGAGGAACCAGAATTTTGTGTAAAAGAAAGAACCATAACTACAACAGTCATTTTGGTAACATGAGGGATGCTGGTTTGAGAATTATTATACAGAGAAGGTGGGACAAACCAAAAGAATCACAGGAAGCCTGATCAAACTGTGCCTGAAGCCTAAGTTATCATTACACTTTTTATATACCTTTTCCTTATTGTTTAAGCCAATTTGAATAAAATTTTCCCAACCAATCATGGCCACCAATGGTATCATAACTGACAAATCTCATGGTCTTTTTGCAGTTTTTTTCCTTTTGGATTTCACTGAAGTTTCCCTATAGAACCCTGACTAATATAATTACCTAAACATTTCCATCATTCCAAATAGGAATCTTGTACATTTTAAGTCTTAACTTCACATTCCCTATCCCCACCCCACCCTTGTGTATTAGTAGGGTTTTCTAGGGAAACAGAACTGACAGGAGATATCTGTAAATAGTATGGGATTTTATAAGATTGTCTCATATGACCAATGGGGATGCATGAGTCCAAATTCCATAGGGCAGGGTGCAAGCCAGGATCTCCAATGAAGATCTTCGATGAGTTCCCAGGAGATGCTGGCTGTCTGAAATAGAGATGGAAATTCTCAGAATGCTAAAATCACTTCTACTTTTAAGGCTTTCAACTCATTGGATGAAACATCACTTACTGCTGAAGGCAATCTCCTCAGGTGATTGTAGATATAATCAGCTATAGATGTAATCACCTTACTGATGATTAAAGACCATGATGTTCTTTATTACAATTAGCCCAGTGCTTGCTTGACCAAACAGTTGGGTACCATGACGTGGTCAAGTTGACCATCATACCCTGGTAACTTAAAATCTATATTCTAGCTCTATAGTTTGCTGAATCTAATTTCAAATCAGTGAGATCATATAATATTTGCCCTTTTGTGTCTGGCTTCTTTCACTCAACGTGATGTCTTCAAGCTTCATCCATGTTGTCTTATGTATCAGAACTTCATTCCTTTTCATGGCTGAATAATAGTCCACCGTATGTATGTACATTTATTAATCCATTCATTGGTTATGGGCACATGGATTGATTCTATCTTTTGGCAATTGTGATTAATACTGCTATGAACACCAGTGTGCAAATATCTGTTCAAGTCTCTGCTTTCAGTTCTTTGGGGTATATACCTAGTAGTGGGATTGCCAGGTCATATGGTGTTCTAAACTTAGCTTTCTGAGGAGCTGCCAAACCATCTTCCACAGTGGCTACATCATTTTACATTGCCACCAGCAATGAATGAGTGTTCCTATTTCTCTGCATCCACTCCAATACTTGTTATTCCCATTTTTTTTTTAATAGCATCCTTTCTAATGGGTATGAAATAGTATCTCAATGTGGTTTTGATTTGCATTTCCCTGGTGGCTAATGATGTTAACCATCTTTTCATGTACTTTCTGGCCATTTGCATATCTTCTTTGGAGAGATATTTATGCAAGTCTTCTGTCCATTTTTAAATTGGATTGTTCAGTTTTTTGTTGTTAGGTTGAAGATGGCTTTATATATTCTGGATATTAAACCTTTATCAGAGTACATGATTTCCAAATATTTTCTCCTATTGTGTAGGTTGTCATTTTATTTTCATGATAAAGTCCTCTGAGGCAAAAAGTTTTAAATTTTGTTGAAGTCTCATTTATCTATTTTTTCTTTTGTTGCTGTGCTTTGGGTATAAAGTCTAAGAAACCATTGCCTTACACAAGGTCCTGAAGATACTTCCCTACATTTTTTTCTAGGAGCTTGATGGTTCTAGCTCTTATATTTACAAATTTGATCCATTTTGAGTTGACTTTTGTATATGGTGTGAGGTAGGGGTCCTCTTTCTTTTTTATTGCAAACAGAGATCCAGTTTTCCCAGCACCATTTGTTGAAGAGATTGTTCTTTCCCAATTGAGTGTTCTTTGCCCCCTTGTCAAAACTCAGTTGGCCATAAATGTAGGAATTAATTTCTGAGCTCTCAATTCAATTCCATTGATCTATATTTCTGTCCTTTTGCCAGTACCATGTTGTTTTGATTACTGTAGCTTTGTAATAAGTTTTAAAATCAGTAAGCATGAGTCCTTCAACTTCATTCTTCTTTCTCAAGATGGCTTTAGCTATTCAGGGCTCCTTACCTTCCATATAAATTTGATGATTAGCTTTTCCATTTCTGCAAAAACAATTGTTGGAATTTTTATTGGGAATTCACTGAATCTATAAATTACCTTGGGTAGTACTGACATCTTAATGATATTTAGTCTTCCAGTTCATGAACATGGAATGTCCTTCCATTTATTTAGGTTTTCTTTGATTCTTTCAGCAATATATTGTAGGTTTCTGTGTACAAGTCCTTTACATCCTTGGTTAGATTTATTCTTAAATATTTGTTTATTTTAGTTGCTATTGTGAATGCAATGCTTTTCTTGGTTTCTTCTTCCAATTGTTCATTATCTGTGTACAGAAACACTACTGATTTTTTTGGGTGTTGATCTTGTACCCTGACATTTTGCTGAATTCTTTAGATCTAGGAGCTTTGTTACAGATTTTTCAGGATTTTCTGTATATAGGATTATATCATCTACAAATAGGAAAAATTTTACCCCTTTCTTTCCAACTTGGATGCCTTTTCTTTTTCTTGCCTAATTGCTCTGCCAAGAACTTCCAGTACCATGTTGAATAACAGTGGTGACAGTGGGCAACTTTGTCTTGTTCCTGATCTTGGAAAGCCTTCAGTCTTTCACCATTAAGTAGGATGTTACCTGTAGGTTTTATGCCCTTTATCATATTAAGTTTCCTTCAATTCCTATCTTTTGAAGTGTTTTTATCAAAAAGGATGCTGGATTTTGTCAAATGCCTTTTCTTCATCCATAGAGATGATCATGTGATTTTTCTCCTTAGCTTTGTTAATGTGATATATTACAATGATTGATTTTCTTGTATTGAACCACCCTTGCATATCTGGGATAAAACCCACTTGATTGTGGTGTATAATTTGTTTAATATATTGTTGGATTCTATTGGTTAGTATTTTGTTGAGAATATTTGCATCTAAATTTATTAAAGAAATTGGTCTGTAATTTTTTTCTTGTAGCATCTTTATTTGGCTTCGGTATTAGGGTGCTGTTGGCTTCAAAGAATGAATTAGTTAATATTCCATCTTCCTCAAGTTTTTGGAAGAATTTGAGCAGGATTGGTACTAATGTTAGGTAGAATTCACCTATGAAGCCATCTGGCCCTGGGCTCTTCCTTGTTGGGAGGTTTTTGATGACTGTTTCAATCTCTTGTGATTGGTCTATTGAGGTCTTCTATTTCTTAATGCATCAGTGTATGAACAAGTGTGTTTCTAGGAATTTATTTCATCTAAGTTGTCTAACTTGTTGGCATACAGTTGTTTATATTATCCTCTTATGATTCTTTTTATTTCTGTGGGATCAGTGGTGATGTCCCCCCTCTCGTCTCTGATTTTATTTATTTGCATCTTATCTTTTTTTTTTTTTTTTTCTTTGTTAGTCTAGGTAAAGATTTGTCAATTTTATTACTCCTCTCAAAGAACCAGCTTTTGGTTTTGTTAATTCTATTGCTTTTTTTATTTTCAATTTCATTTATTTCTGCTCTAATCTTCATTATTTCCTTCTGCTTGCTTTGGGATTAGTTTGCTGTTCTTTTTCTAGTCCTCCTTCAACCATTTTATCCTTAGGCTTAAAAAAAATTTTTTTTAATTAATTTATTTAACTCATTAACATTGCAAAAATGTGATGTGCAACAAACCAGGACACAAGTTATTATATTCCTAACAGGTCAGAGGGAAATAAAATACTACATCTCCTTAGCAAATCAAGATCAACTCTAGTATTTCTTGCAGGGACTACATCAGCATCTTGCACACAGTCATCAGAACTGAATTTCTCACACTGTAAATGACAGTATAGTCCTTAGGCTTTTATATGTTATATCTTATTTTTGTCTCTATTTTTACCCTTTCAGTTACCTTTAATAATAATCTTCATTTCTACACTCTTCTCCACACCTCTCTGACCTGTTTTTTCCCCTCATCCTGCAGAACTCCCTTTAGTATTACTTGTAGGGCAGGCCTCTTGTTTACAAATTCTCTCAGTCTCTCTTTATCTGTGAATATTTTAATCTCTCATCTTTGAAGGATAATTTTGCTGGATACAGAAATCTTGGCTGGTAATTTTTCTCTTTCAGTACCTTAAATATGTCATAATACTGTCTTATCTCCATGGTTTCTGATGAGAAATCAGCACTTAATCTTATTCAGCTTCCCTTGTATGTGATGGATTGCTTTTCTCTTGCTGCTTTCAGGATTCTGTTCTTATCCTTGGCATTTGACAATCTCATTAGCATGTGTCTCAAAGTATTTCTGTTAGGATTTATTCTGTTTAGAATATGCTGCGCTTCCTGGACATATACATCCATGTCCCTCATAAGAGTTGGGAAGTTTCTAGCCATTGTTTCCTGAAACACTCCTTCTGCCCCTTTACCCTTCTCTTCTCTCTCTGGGACTTGCATAACGTGTGTGTTTGTGCACTTTGTGCTATCATTCAGTTCCCTGAGACCCTGCTAATTCCCCCACACACACCCTTTTTTTTTCTGTATCTGTTCTTCTACCTGTGCGATTTCAAATGTCCTATCTTCTAAATCGCTAATCCTTTCCTTTGCCTGTTAATTCTGCTGTTGTGTGATTCTGTTGTATTTTTAAATCTCTTCTATTGCACCTTTCATTACCATAAGATTTGTTATTTTACTATGTATGTTTTTAATTTCTTCTGAATGCTCACCCATTGTCTTCTTAATATCCTTTATCTCTTCCCTCATCTCCTTGAATTGATTTAGATTTGTATGGACATCTTTGATTAGTTGTTCCAAATTCTGTATCTCCTTCGACTTATTAATTTGTTCCTTTGATTGGGGCCATATCTTCTAGTTTCTTGTATGGCTTGTAATTTTTTGCTGGTGTCTAGGCATCTGCTTATCTTGATGAGTTTATTCTGATGATCAGTTTATCACTCTTGTCTAGGATTTTATTGTTGTTTGGTTTTGTAATAAGGCTCTTTTTGACACTTGTTTCAGCTTATTCTAATTCCTTAGACTTACCCATCTTTAACTGATTAATACTGGATCAGGGATCCATAAAGGGAACACAGATCAATTCCAAAGAGCCAGTTCCTGAGACCCTGTTCCTCTCTGGCAGCCTCTCTCAATCTCCCTGTCCAGCTTTTTCCTTGATGTTGTATCAGAGGACCCTGGCATCCAGTGTCCAAACATCAGTCTGACTTCCCCCTGCATCCACCTGCACCTGCCTGTGCCCAGCAAGACTTCCCTCATGGCCGTCTGCACTGCTTCCCCACTGCTCCCCATGCACCCGGCAAGGCTGCACTCACAGGCTGCCTGCATTGCTCCCCCTACCATCCCCCCTGCCCTGCAAGGCCACTCTCATCACTCATCCCATCCTTGCTGCTCCCCTTACGCGTCACTCCCCATCCCTATCCACCAAGGCTGCCTCCCTGGGCAGACCACACTGCTCCTATGCCACTCCACCCTGTGCCGGTGGGGCTGCACCCCCACTGCTTCCCCCACTACTGGTGGGGCCACCTACCTGGGCTTCCCGTGCTGCTCCCAAACTGTTCTCCCACCACTCTCCCCATGTCTAGCAGGGTCACTCCCCCACTGCTTCCCCCACTACTGGTGGAGCTGCCCCTGTGGGCTGCTGGTGCAGTTCCCATGCTGCTTCCCTGCCCTTTCCCCATGACTGGCAGGGCCACCCACACCGCTCCCATGCCATGTCCCTTATGCCCAGCAAGTATGCCTGTCATCGTGGTTTCTGGAGGACTAGTGCATCCCTCTGATCTCTACTCAGCCATATTGGCTTTCCCCCACACTCTACATTTTAATGTTTTAAAATGTTAACTCTGGGATTTATTTCCTGAGATGTCTGCTTCTTGGTTTTAGCTGGAGGCAAGACAGGGGTTTTCTTGAACTTCAGCCCTCCTAATAGGTAAGTCTGTCCAAGGTGATTGCAGTGTGCAGGGTTTTTCCTGTCTTTCTGGGTCACTGTCTTGTCTTTGGCTTTTGCTTGTTAGTTGTTTTGGAGTTCCTGTTTACAGGAGTTTGGTTGTTCTCTTTGTTTCCCAGGAGACAGATCTCCCTTTCCCAGATGTTTGAAGCCAGCAAGACTTTGTCTCAGACTATCCACCTCCATAGATTTTTATACTCTGTTTGTTGTCTTAAGCTGCTTTTGCCTGGAAGGCAAATTCTGGGAGGAGGGCACAATAGAGGGAACTTTTCCAATTCACTCTTTCCCCGCAAAATAAGGCCAGGGGCCCAGGACGGGGGCACCGATTGGCTCTAATGTGCACTGGAGAGGGGATCAGGAAGGGCACCAAGAGCTTCTTTGATGGGTCTCCAAAGCTGAGCTTTCCTGGCCTCTACAGCAAATGCAGCCTTTCAGATAACTGTCCCCTGCTGCCCTGAGGAAGCACAGCATCTTTAACTCTCTACCACCACCATTCCTGTCTGTGGCAGTTGAAACAATGGCTGCCCCCACCCTTGTCCAGGGCAGTTTGATGCTATGACTATCACTGACTTTGTCCAGGGTGGGTTGAAACAATAGCTATCTTCTGAGCTGGGCCCCCAGTGTATCTGAATTCACTAATCAAAAGTCATGCCATGTATATTGTGTAATATATTGTTTGATTCACAAAAAAAAAAAAACACAAAAAAACAAAAAACAAAACAACAACAAAAAAATTTACATGTATCCATTACATTTAATTGAGAAATGTATATATTTATCCATCTGTGTTTACTTTTTAGTTTTTAATTGCTTATATTTTCAATTATTAAATGTACAAAGTAAAGTTAAAAAAAAAAAAAAAAAAGTCATGCCATGCCCACTCCTGTTCTTGGGGAAGAGGATTTTTCTAGTCCATCGCCTTAACCACTCGGCCACAACTACTGCTAGGGAAGAGGATTTTTATGTCCCTTTCTGTGACCAGCAGCTAGCCAGGAATTGAACCCAGCAGTGGCCTGCTGCAAGGGTGGAGGGATGGACGCCAGAAGTCACCACACAGAGAGAGTAATTTATTGTTCTTTACTGTAATTTTTCAGCCTTTTCCTTCCACTCTTCCCTGGATGCTGTACATTGTTCTTCTGGCTTTCAGAGTTTTAAAATTGTTGTTTCAGGAGCTGATGTGGCTCAATGGTTGAGTGTTGGCTTCCCACATATGAAATCCTGGGTTCAATCCCTGGCCCCAGTTCCTCAAAAAAAAAAAAAAAAAAAAAAAAAAAAAAAGTTGTTTCAGGCAGTTCCTGTCTATTTAATAGTTGTTTTAGTGGAAACTCTAAGTCCTGAGCTCCCTACTCTGTGATCTTCCCACAATCTTCCTCAGGATCAGCTATTCTTTTAATTATTTGGGATGAATTTCTCTTTTTTTTTTAAAGGCTTAACAATTTCTATTGTGTTGATGCCAATTACATTATGTGACTATGAACATGACTCTAAACCCAATGCAGTATATCATTTAGAAGTAAAGATGGCTTGGCAGCAAGACACAGGTTTACATTTCCATGGTAAATGCTTTCTCTTTATTCTGTCTTTTCAGTGTTTTCCACATTTATTCCTTCCCCTTCATTTTTACTGCCAGAACTCAAAATTTAGGACTTTTTACTTTTGCCTTCGATTTACAATAGTCTTCTGGCTGGTATTTCTATCCCCATGTTACTTACTCCAACCCATCTAACATAACTCTGAAAAATCATCTTCTAAACTAGATTTCCAAGTGGTTTCCTATTGCCTTCCACAATAAATACAGATTCCTTTCTTTAACTTTCAAGGCTTTTGACATGTTTTGTGTCAAAATAACTGAGCCTTATTGCTCAGTCCCAACATTCCAGCATGACCTGCCTCCAGGGCTTTATCTGTGCTGTATCTATATTATAAATACTATCTCCACTGTTTGTACTTGTCATAATCTTATTTATCTTTCAAGACTCACTATAAAAATCATTTAGTTACTTACTGTTTAATGAACACTATATTTGGAAATAAAATGTCTCTATATATTATATATGCAAAATCGATTGCATATAAAATTGTGATAATTTGTGCAAATTTTCATTTATATCTCTATAAACAAACTTTATACAATAGCCTATAAAAAGTAAAAAAGGACTCCACATTTAATTTCTATATCTACAGAATCTTTTTTTTTCTTTCACAACTTTATTTTTTAAAAGATCTCTATGTTACAAAATTCAAAAGTTACTAAAGGATATAAAATGTAAAATAAATCTCCCCCTACTCCTACCTTCCTTCCCTTCTCCGAAGAAGAAATACAAAAGGCAAAAAAACACATGAAGAAATGCTCCACATCACTCAAGATTAGGGAAATGCAAATCAAAACTACAATGAGATATCATTTCACACCTATCAGAATGGCCACTATTAAAGACAGAGAACTACAAGTGTTGGAGAGGATGTGGAGAGATAAGAACACTTTTTCACTGTTGGTGGGAATGCAGAATGGTACAAGCACTATGGAGGCAATAGTGTTACCAATTTCTTGAGTTTGTTCTTCCAGGGATAATTTGCTAGAGATACATGTTTAATTTATATATGGATTTGGGAAAGGCAGTAGTGTATATTCACGATGTAGGAGAGAGATATTCTGCCGCCTGCGCCACCTCAGCTCCTGGCTTCTGGAGCTTTCGGAGCATCTCGTCTTGTCTCTCTCCTGTTACGTCATCATCCTGCTGCATAGCTCTCGGGCCCGACAGCTCAGCGGCACACAGAGCCTGGCAGCCCATGCGCCTTCGGGAGGTCCCGGGAATCGAACCCAGGTCCCTCCATATGGCAGATGGACGCCCAACCATTTGAGCCACATCCGCCCCCCAATCAGACACTCTTGAACACATTTGCTTCCATTTCTTCCAACAGCTGAAATGAGTATTATGAGCACAATTTTAGAGTCAGGGCAACTGAACTTCAAAAAGATTTAAATATTAAGTTATTTGTCCCAGTAGTACATAAGCTAATAAGTGGCACAGCTGGCATTTGAGCTCAGATCCACCAGCTTAGAATGTGTGTTTTTACTATTATGCATTGTCTTTCATGTTGATTCTATGTTAGACATTTTTAGCCTCACATGACTTATAGATTGAATAACAACACTTCATGGGCTTGACTGACAGCTGGAAGTCACTTTGAAATAACTGTATGAAGTCTCAGTAGACTTGCAAAGGTGTTCTATTATTTTCTTTATTTTCTAAATGCTTCATTAATGTGAGTCACAAAGTGTCAATAACTTATAGAGAAAACTCTTTTTTTCCTTTATACATGTGAATTATCTCCCCACTAGGCTGAAGGGCAGAAACCATGTCTTACCTATCTCCTCCATCTGTCAATGAACTAAGTCATGTGAGATTGATCCTGGGGAGCTTGACCTTTGAAACCTAGAACACCTGCCCCAGGATAGGCTGACAGTCCTGGTAGTGTGATAGGTATAGGACATGCAGTTACCTCCTTGTTAACCCTTGTAGAGAAAACTCTTGATACCAATATTGCTGGGAATAATTCACATTAGGTCTCACTATTCTAGAATACCCTATACAATACATTGTAGGTCTGATCAAAGTTGTTAGAGACTTTTCAACACTCATCTCTACTAACATTATATCATTTTTTTTAAACTTGAAGGGGCCTTAGGCACATTTAATCCAATCCTTAAAATAGCTCTCTTACATAAGATTAAGTTAAAATCACATGGCCACATAGCTATTAGTGTCAAAATAAAATTAAATCATATACAAAAAAACTCAAAATGGATCAAATATCTGAACATAAAACCTATAATTATAAAACTTACACAAATATAATACAGGAGAAAATCTTTATGAACTTGGGTTAGGCAAAGATTGGGTTTCTTAGACACCAAAATCACAATGTGTAAAAGGAAA
This sequence comes from Tolypeutes matacus, assembly GCA_026826555.1. NCBI lineage: Eukaryota > Metazoa > Chordata > Mammalia > Cingulata > Chlamyphoridae > Tolypeutes > Tolypeutes matacus. Next base: position 5,936,701 of record JAKSZT010054393.1, read on the forward strand.
AAAATTGATACATCCATTGCCACGTGTTGGAGCAAGAATTCATAAAATTAAGAGTTTTCCTTTAAAGACAATATTAAGAAAAACCACAGACGGAGGAAATATTTGCAAATCCCTATCTGATAAAGGACTTTTATCCAGAATATACAAATAACACCCCAAGCTCAATGATAAGAAGACAATGGAATTTAAAAATGGGCAAAATATATAAACAAACACATCCCAAAGAAGATATATGGATGGCCTATTTGATAGATTGAATTATGTACCGTGACAAAAGTCATTTTCTTAAACTTAGTCGGCATCCCTCTGGGTGTGAACTCATTGTATCCTTGGGTCTGAGGTGAGTTTCTTATAAGCAGCATATGGATGGCTCATGTTTTTTTATCCATTCTGTCAGCCTGTATCTTTTGACTGGGGAACTTAATACATTCACATTCAATGATATTACTGTAAATGCACTATTTACTTCCTCCATTTTATTTTTTGGTTTTCATATGTCATCTTATTTTTGTCTCTCTTTTTACTCTTTTGGTTATCCTTTCTGCTATTCTTTTTTCTGTACTCTCCTCCAAGCCTCTCTCTCCTGTCTTTTTTTTCAGGTTCTAAGGCTTCCTTTAATATTTCCTGCAAAGGTGGATTGTTTTTTGCAAACTCTCTTAGTTTCTGTTTGTTTGTGAATACTTTATACTCACCTTCATATTTGAAGGACAGTTTTGCTGGATAAAGAATTCTCGGCTGTCAGTTTTTCTCTTTCAGTTTCCTAATTGTATCATACCACTGTCTTCTCGCCTCCATGGTTTCTGAAGAGAAATCTGCACTAGGTCTTACTGGACGTCCTTTGTACGTGATTGTTTGCTTCTCTCTTGCTGCTCTGAGAATTTTCTCTTTATCTTTTATATTTGACATTCTGAATAGTTTATATTTTGACCATACATTTTAAAAGATTTTGATGAAGTTTGATGTGGTCTGTATCTATCCTTGAAAAGATCATGTAGAACAATTCCATTGCCCCCAAAATGTCCCGTGTCCCATCTATTCTATTCTTTCTCCCCTCTACCCTCAGGGTCCTCGATAACCATGAAGATTAACTCATTAAAGGACCAGATTCATAGTTATTTGCAACAACATTGATGGCTTGCTATACTGGCCTGCCCCCCTATATTAGGCACTGCCTATGCTCTCAAGAGACTGCCACCCCTCTTTTTGAGATCCTAGAAGCACTCCCCAGGATGGGAGTCCAATACCTTCCCTCTTATTATGTGAGTCTCCACCCACAGATAAAACACACTATGACAAGATAAACCCTACACACTCCCTCTAAGCCTGCCCCAGTTGCACAATGTTCCACATGTCCCCCACATCCAACATCTTAAACCAGTAACCCTCCCATGCCAATATTTGCCAAAAGAATATTCCTAATGTTGTAGTTTCAACCGTATACTCACAAATCCCCAGAGTTCACCTCCTTCCTCCCTCAACACCCCCCTTCCATGGAGTTTAACCCACCCTCCCTTACCCTACTATCCTCACAGACCAGCACCGCCCAGCCCAATTGTATCACTGCACCACTGTTATGTCCATCCACTGCACAACACACCCTTCCACATTATCATAGATTTTGCCCATATGGGCATTGACTCACAACTGTCTTCTCCTTCTCTGTCTCCTATAAACTTATCTTCCAGATGCTAGCTCTGGGAGCCCATTCAATTTACTTATTTCATATCAGTGAGGTCATGTATATTTGTCCTTCAGTTCCTGGCTTGCTTCACTCAACATAAGGTCTTCAAGATTCATTCATGTTATCCCATGTGTAAATACTGCATTCCTTCTTACAGCTGAGTAATATTCCATTGCATGTATGTACCACAATTTGTTTATCCATTTATCTGTTGATGGACATTTGGGTTGTTTCTAACTTTTGGCAATAGTTAACAATGCCTCTATGAACATTGGTGTGTATTTATCTGTTCATGTCCCTGTTTCAATTCTTCTGGGTATATACCTAGCAGCTGGATTGCTGTATCATATGTCATTTTTATAGCTAGCTTCCTGAGGAACTGGCAAACTGTCCTCCACAATGGATGCACCTTTCTACATTCCCACCAACAATGGATAAGCATTCCTATTCTTCCACATCCTCTCTAACACTTGTAGACCTCTGTTTTTAAATAGCTGCCAGTGTAATGAGTGTAAGATAATATCTCATTGTGGATTTGACTTGTATTTTCTTAATAACCAGTGATGTTGAGCATATTTTATGTGTTTTTTAGCCATTTGTATTTATTCTTTTAAGACATGTCTATTCAAATAACTTGCACATTTTTAAAATGTGTTGTCTTTTTATTTTCAAGGTGTAGGATTTCTTAATATATGCTGGATATTAGGTTGCTGTCAGATATATGGTTACCAAATATTTTTTCTCATTGTGTAGGCTTCCTTTGCATTTTCTTGATAAACTCCTTTGAAGTAAAAAAGTTTTTAATTTTGAGGAATTCCCATTTATCTATTTTATCTTTTGTTGCTCATGCTTTGGGTGTAAAGTTCATGAAACCATTTCTTAATAAAAGATCCTGTAGATACTTCCCTACATTATCTTCTAGGAACTCTTTGGTCTTGGCTCTTATATTTATATCTTTGATCGATCTTGAGTTAATTTTTGTATAAGGTGTGAGGATGTTTTCCTTTCTCATTCTTTTGGATATGGATATCCAGTTCTCCAAGCACCCTTTGTTAAAGAGAACATTTTCTCCAAGTTGATTGGGCTTGGTGGCCTTTTTGAGTATTAGGTGACTGCATATGTGAGGATGTATATGAGAACTTTCAGTTCAGTTCCATTTGTCAGTATGTCTATCCTGGTGGCAAAACCATGCAGTTTTGACCACTATAGCTTTGTAGTATATTTTTAAAGTCAGGTAGTGTGATTCCATGAGTTCATTTATCCTTTTCCATATATCTTTGGCTATTTGGGTTCTCTTGCCTTTCCAAATAAATTTCACAAATAACATTTCCAATTCAGTAAAAAATGCTGTGGTAATTTTTATTGGGATTCCATTAAATCTGTAAATCATTATGGGTAGGATAGACTTCTTAAAGATGTTTAGTCTTCTTATTCATGTACAGGGAATATTCTTCCATTTATTTAGGTCTTCTTTGAATTCCATTAACAGTGTTGTGTAGTTTTCTGCATATAAGTCATTTACATCTTTAGTTAAGTTTATTCCTAGGTATTTCATTCTTTTAGTTGTTATTGGAAATGGGAGTTTTTCCTTGATTTCCTCCTCAGCTTGGGCATTATTGGTGTACAGAAATGCTACTGATTTTTGGACATTGATCTTATAACCTACCACTTTGCTGAACTCATTTATAAGCTCTAGAGGCTTTGTTGTAGATTTCTCAGGGCTTTCTGTGTATAGGATCTCATCATATGCAAATAGTGAAATTTTTATTTCTTCTTTTCCAATTTGAATGTGTTTTATATCTTTTGTTTGTTTGTTTGTTTGCCTAAGTGCTCGAGCAAGTACTTCTAATACAGTGTTAAATAAGAGCTTTGAAAGTGGGCATTTTGTCTTTTTCCAGATCTTAGAGGGAAAGCTTTTAGGATTTCATCATTGAATATGATGGTTAGCTGTGGGTTTTTCATATATACCCTTTATCATTTTGAGGAAGTTTCCTTCTAATCCCATCTTTTGCAGTGTTTTTTATCAGGAAAGAGTGCTGTGTTTTGTCAAATGCTTTTTCATTTATAGAGATGATCATGTGATTTTTTTCTTTTAATCTGTTTATGTGGTGTATTAAATTGATCTATTTTCTTATGTTGAACCATACTTGAATATCAGGGATGAAACTCACTTGGTCATGGTGTACAATTTGTTTGATGTGTTGCTGAATATGATTAGCAAATATTTTGAGGGGGATTTTAGTATCAAGGTTCATTAGAGAAATTGGACTATAGTTTTGCTTTCTTGTGGCATCTTTCTTTGGCTTTGGTATTAGAGTGATGTTGGCATCATAGAATGAATTAGACAACGTTCCATCTCCTCCTATTTTTTGGAAGAGTTTAAGCAGGATTTTTGTGAATTATTTCCAGAATATTTGGTAGAATTCACCTGTGAAGCCATCTGGTCCTGGGCTCTTCTTACTTGGAATGTTTTTGATGACTAATTCAATCTTGTGGCTTGTGATTCATCTATTGACTTCATGAATTTCTTCTTTCATCAATGTAGGCTGCTTGTGTTTTTATAGGAATTTAGCCATTTCCTCTAAATTATCCATCTTGTTGGCATACAAATTTTCAAAGTATCCTGTTATGATACTTTTTATTTCTGTGGGGTCAGTGGTGATATTCCCTTCCCCGTTTCTTAATTTATATATTTTAATCTTCTCTCTCTCTCTCTCTTTTAATTCTAGCTAAGGGTTTGACAATTTTATTAATCTTCTCAGATAGCCAACTTTTGGTTTTGTTTATTTTTTCTAGTGCTTTCTTATTTTCAAATTCATTTAGCTCTGCTGTAATCTTTCTTATTTCCTTCTTTCTACTTCCTTTAGAGTTAGTTTTTTGTTCCTTTTCCAATTCCTCCACATGTGCAGTTAGGTCCCTGATCTTAGCTTCCTCTTCTCTTTTAACATAGGCGTTTTTTTTACTAGGAATTTTCCTCTCAGTACAGCTTTGCATGCATCCCATAGGTTTTGATACATTGTGTTGTCATTTTCATTCATGTCAAGGTAGTTAATGATTTCTTTTGAGATTTCCTCCTTGACCCACTGTTTGTCTAAGAGTGTGTTGTTTAATTTCCATATTTTTTAGCCTAATTTGATTTTCTGCCCCTTACTGATTTCCAGCTTCATTCCATTTTGGTCAGAGAAATTACTTTGTATAATTTCCATTTTCTGAATTCATTGAGTGTTGTTCTGTGGCCTTGAATGTGTTCTATCCTGGAGAATGATCCATGTGCTCTCAAGAAGAATGTATATCCTGCTGTATTTGGCTGCATTATGGCTATTAGATCCAGATCCTCTAATGTATTATTCAAAGTCTATATTTCTTTATTGATTCTTTTTTGAGATGTTCTATCTAATGATGATAATGGTGTATTAAAATTCCCTACTATAATTGTAGATGCATCTATTACTCCACTTAGTTTTTTCAGTGTTTGCCTCATGAATTTTGAGGTGTCCTGGTTAGGTACATAAATGTTTATGATTGTTCCTTCTTCTTGGTAGACTGCCCTTTTTATCAAAATACAGTGTCCCTCTTTGTCTCTTATAATAGTTTTGCATTTACAGTCTTTTTTTTTTTTCTTCTGATATTAGTATAGCTACTCCCACCTAACAACTTAAGTTATTGTTTGCATGTAAAATTGTTTTCCAGCCATTTCACTTTCAGCCTCCTTGCATCCTTGGGTCCAAGGTGGGTCTACTATAGACAGCATATAACTGAGTCATATTTCCTTACCCATTTTGCCAATCTGTGTCTCTTGACTGGTGAGTTTAATCCATTAATATTCACAGTTATTACTCTCAAGGAATTACTTACATTAGCCATATTTTCTTTAGGTTTATGTATGACATATGTTGTGTTTATTTCTTTTTTCATCTTTTTAGTGTTCTTACATGCGCCTCCAACTCTCTCTCTTCTGTTTTTTTCCTTTTGATCTGCAGAACTCCCATTAGCATTAATTGAAGGGCAGATTTCTTACTGACATACTTTCTTTATTTCTGTTTGTGAATAATTTTGAACTGTCCCTCATTTTTTAATGCCAGATTTGCTGGATAGAGAATTCTTGGCTAGAAGTTTTCTTTTTTCCTTTTAGCACCTTAACTATGTCATACCACTGCCTTGTTGTCTTGTATTTTCAGGTGAGAAATCAGTACTTAATCTTACTGAGCTTCCCTTGTATGTGGTGAATCTCTTTTCTCTTGCTGCTTTCTGTATTCTCTATATGTTTTGAGCATTGGGCAATTTGACAAGTACATATCTTGGATAGACATATTAGACGTTTTACTCTTTGGGGTGAACTGTGCTTCCTGGACCTGTACATAAAGGTCCCTCAATAGGGAAGGGAAGTTTTCAGCCATTATTTCCTCCAACACATGTTCTGTCCCCTTTCCCATCTCTTCTCCCTTTGGGATGACTATAATGCATATACTTGTGCATTTCATGTTGTCATTCAAATTCCTAAGTTCCTGCTGGATTTTTTCTATCTTTTTAGCTATCTGTTCTACTATCTGTCTGATTTCAGATGCACTGTCTTCCACATAGCTGATTCTTTCCTCTGTCAGTTCTAATCTGCTGTTATGTGCTTCTAGTATATTTTTGATTTCTTGCATTGTGCCATTCATCACCATCATATCAATTATCTTTTTTTGTATGTTTACAATTTCTTCAGTATGTTCTCCCAATGTTCTTAATATCCTTACTCTCTTCCTTCACTTCCTTATGTTGATTCATGATATTTGTTTGGACATCTCTGATTAGTTGTTTCATGTTCTGTACCTCCTCCTGTATTTTTAGTTTGTTCGTTGGACTGGGTCATGTCTTCCTCTTTCGTAGTATGGTTTGTAATTTTTTGTTGATGTCTGAGCATCTGTTTATCTTGATGGGTTTATTCAGTTGATTAGCTTCTCTTTCTACTCTAAGGTTTTATTTTGCTTTTGCTTTTGTGTGTGTGGTAAGGTTTCACTTTGACACTTTTACTCTTATTCTATTTCCTTGCTGTTGTCTATGTTCCCTTGAAAAAAAATTAGGACCAGAGAAAAAAAAAAGAGATAAGAAGAGAAGAAGAAGAATTGTGATAATAATCTTAAAACACGAAGAGGAACCATACAAGACCTAGGCAAAATGAATTAACATGAGCAGAGTAATGAGGATAATAAAATGGAGTAGAAACAATGAAATGAGAAACAGAACAGAGAGAAATATATAGAATGAATTAAAAACCTAGAATGATGAGAAGAGAGGAAAAGAAAAGAGAAAAGAGAAAAAGAAAAAAAAACAGTAAAAAAGAAAGAAAACAGAAAAAAGGAGAAATAAAAAGAAGAAAAATTGAAGAACAAAGAAAAAGAGGTGAAATGGAAGAACAACAGCAGAAAACAAGATAGAGAAAAGATGAAAAGAAAGGAAATAGCATAGGTACAAAAAAATCTATATAAAAAGAAACAAAAGGGAAACAAAGAACGGGCAAACATAACAAACAAGAAACAAGACACCAGCAGCTAATTTAAAAAAGGAGAAAAAATAATAAAAGAACAAAAACAAAAACAAAAACTAAACAAGGAAAAACAGCCATCATAGGCCCCTATAGATCTTCTCAGGATGCAGTTGTTCATCAATCACCCTGCAGACTGCCCTCTGTTGAACTGGGTTTTAGTGAGTAAAATAAGGAAAATAAAGAAGGAATCTTTTTTTTTTTTTTTTTTAAATAAGAGATCAAGAAAAACTAATACAAGAAAATGTCTATATGTTCCCTGTCAAAGTATCAGCTGGATGCCTGGTAACCTGGTAAATCACTCCTCTAAGAAGAGCCAGGAATCAATCCAGGGATCTTGTATATGCAAGGCGGGAATTCCTCCACTGAGCTAAAGTGTCTCCTTAGTTTAGTTAGCCTCCTAATCTGGCAGTTTAGAGTCTTAACAGTGCCAGAGAGCTAATTAGGTACCTGTCTGTCCCTGTCCCCTCTCTAATCTAATTCCTCTCTTTACTGGGGTGTCTGGGTGTGACAACCCATCTGAGGATATCCCTTTTTCCTCTCCCTGTTGGGTCGAGGTCCCTTCCAAGATTCAAAGGGGTCTCAGCAAGTCACACTCACCACAAAGAATCCACTCTCCAACCTCCCAGACTCTTCCTCCCAGGGAATGCCCCTTCACACTCTGTTCACAGTAGGGAGCCAGTGGCTCCACCCAGGCTATTTGCCCTGAGGGCAGGGTATAGGTGCCACTTCCAGCAACAGGGGCAAGGAACTATGGTTTTCCTTTGGCTTCACTATCTTTCCAGTGCCATCCTAGAAAACTTAGAGCACCTTCTTGTTAGATATATATTTGAGGAGGCTGGCAAGGAGGAAGAAGTCTGCTTTCCTCTCAAATAGCTGCAGTGCACCAGGAGTTTTACTCCTGTTTAATAGCTCAGGGGTGGGGGAGTGGAGCCCTTCCCAGTGATTGGGAGGTTTAGTAACTCACGGTTTTCTGTTTTGGCTTCTTCCTTTCTCTGTCCCTCACTCTCCTGGGAGTTGTGAAGCACTGTCCCTGTCTGCTGAACCCCAAAGCAGGTCCCCAATGCAGCCTTTGACTCTCTGTTGTTTTACTGACACCTGAACCTTATCTGCCCATGTTTCCACAATCAACACAGAGTTATTTAGTAGTAAAAGTTAATCATGTCTTTAACTTTTTCTCCACGATGCTTTGAAGCTCTCTAAATTCTGGACCCCAGAATTTATGTTCTTAAAGCTAATCTGCTCCTGTGGGTATACGCTTTGAACATAGACCTTTAGATTAAGTGACTTAAGTTAAGAGCCTTTTGATTAGGTTACTTTAGTAAGACCCAATGTGGGTCTTAATCCTCTTAATGGAACCAATTATAAGAGAATGCAATTCAGAAAAGGAGGGAGCTTTGGAAACCAGAATGGGAAAGCAATGAAACCCAGAAGAGAAAGAAGAGACCAGCAGATGATGGCATATGCCTTGCCATGTGACAGAGGAGTTCAGGATCATAGACAGCTGGTCTTCAGAGAGAAAGCATTGCCTGATATTAACTTGACTGAACATTTTTCTCAACCTCTGACTGTAAGCTTGTAGGCCAATAAATCCCCATTGTAAAAGCCAACCCATTTTTTGTATATTGCCTCTCATCTTAGGAGAATAAACTCTATCCGAGTTCCTAAAAAATAAATTTATATATATAATACACACATATATATATACACACACACAAACATTACATTTTTATATTATATAACATGATTTTATAAGTGCATGACTGTACATATTTATAAGCATATATATCTATATGCAAATATATTCATTAAATGCATGTCTATATTACTTAGATTTTATATACATATACAACTCATATTATATATTAATATAAGATTAGAGCAAAAAATCTAACTACCTACATGCAGCAACTTCAAAATATTATGTGCAAGTGCAAGTTGAAAATTAAGGGAGGACATTACAGAGAAAAACTTAAAAACATTGTTAGGGTTATGAATTATAATTTGAATAAGTAGAGGGATATATCATAATCATGAGTGGGATGACCTAACACAGCAATGATGCCTATATCATCATATAGATAAGTGTGTGTGTGTGTGTAATCTTAAACAGGCTTTTTAAAAAACTTGTAGTAAACTTACCTATTTTGGATCCAATGTTAGAATTGTTTTTGAGGTCAGTGTTTTATATTTGTTATAGCCCCAAGAGAGTACATCCCAGCTGTCATATTCCCTGGTTTTATCCCACAAACTAGCTGGCCTATGTATAATATATCTCTATGTTGAATCTCATTCCCATTGCTTTTCATCACAAACTCCATTATTTGTGAGAGCACACTGTAACCGTTGGGGAATTTGATATAATTATGAATTCCAAAAATATAATTGAATCATGCTTGTAAACTGATCTGTTAATCTGGGCATGATTAGGTTAGTATTAGGGCGTTGAGCCCCACCCCTTGGTGGGTGGGGAATTGAATATAAAAGGTAAGGCAAAGGACAGTTGAAGCAGTCTTTTGAGAAGTTTTGATGTTGAAAAGAAGTCCCCAGGAGAAGAGAAGAAAGCCGTTTGCCTGATCGTCTACAGCTGACCTTGTGGAGGAAATAGGAGCTAAGCCCGGAGAAAAACGCAGCCCGGGGAAGAGAGGAACCCAAAAGCCTAAACCCTGGCAAACGCCGGCAGCTGTCTTGCTCCAACACGTGGCAATGGACTGTGGTGAGAGAAGAAACTCAACACTTTATGGCCTAGTATCTGTGAACTTCTACCCCAAATAAATACCCTTTATAAAGACCAACCCATTTTTTGGTATTTCACATTAGCACCCCTCTGGCTAACTAATACACACACTTCAGCTATACTTTCTCCAAATGCTCTTTTCACTTAAGTCATTTCCTTGGGGAAGCCATTAGGACCTATTTATTTAAGTGCCTCCTTCTCATTCTAAATATTATCTCTTAACCAGAGCTTTGGAGGTGGAAATGAGGAGAAATCCCCTTTCTAAGAGCTGAGCACTCAGTGGTGGAAGGTTTGTGGTGGCCGAGGTGGGTCCACCTTGTCTTTGCTGGCACAGAAACATCACGTCAGAGCAGGGAACAAGGTGATCAGCGTTTTGGTCTTCTTGGTATGCCATGGCCAAGCTAATGACTCTGTTCCATGAAGGGGGCTGGATGGCAGAAAGGAGCCTCCACCTTTCAACTGTATTTGACAGATTTAGCTTCAGCAAAATGTAGCTGGACACGGATGGGAAAGCTGACATATTGCTCCTCCAGTAAAAAAGCTCCCTGACTGGAAGCTAATAGAAGACTGAGCCCTCTGTTCTTGGTTGCAGTGGTCAAGTATGGATTTTCTGCCTTAATGAGCTGAGGAGATAAGTAAACTGTTTTGGTTAAAATTCCACAGAATCTCATCTTTCTTGCCAAATCTTTTTTTTTTTTTTTTTTTTTTTTTTTTTTACCAGGAGGTACCAGGGATCAAACCCTGGTCTCTCCATATGGTAGACGGACGCTGAACCTCTTGAGCCACATCCATTTCCCCAAAATCTTAATATATGGTCTTAAAAATATATTTCTTGATTTACTTCTCACCCCAGGACGTTTTCAGAGGATTTAGTGCTTGTACCATTCTGCATTCCCACCAACAGTGAAGAAGTGTTCTTATCTCTCCACATCCTCTCCAACACTTGTAGTTCTTTGTCTTTAATAGTGGCCATTCTGATAGGTGTGAAATGATATCTCATTGTAGTTTTGATTTGCATCACTCAACATCGTGAGTGATGTTGAGCATTTCTTCATGTGTTTTTTTTTTTTTTTTTTGCCATTTGTATTTCTTCTTTGGAGAAATGTCTATTCAAGTCTTTTGCCCATTTTTTATATTGGGTCATTTGTCTTTTTATTGTTGAGTTGTAACATCTTTTTACATATCCTAGATATTAAACCCTTATCAAATATGTGATTTCCAAATATTTTTTCCCATTGAGTTGGCTGCCTTTTCACCCTTCTGACAAAGTCCTGTGAGGTGCAAAAGTGTTTAATTTTGAGGAGGTCCCATTTATATATTTTTGTTGCACGTGCTTTGGGTGCAAGGTCCAAGAAACCACTACCTACTACAAGGTCTTGAAGATGTTTCCCTACATTTTCTTCTAGTAGTTTTATGGTCCAGACTTTTATATTTAGATCTTTGATCCATTTTGAGTTGATTCTTGTATAGGGAGTGAGATAGGGGTCCTCTTTCATTCTTTTGGTTATAAATATCCAGTTCTCCCTACACCATTTGTTGAAAAGACTGTTTTTTCCTGTTAGCGTGAGCATGGTAGGCTTGTCAAAAACCCGTTGACTGTATAAGTGAGGGTTTATTTCTGGGTTCTCAGTTCTATTCCACTGATCGATGTGTCTATCTTTATGCCAGTACCATGCTGTTTTGACCACTGTAGCTTTGTAATATGTTTCAAGGTCAGGCAGTGAAATTCCTCCCACATTGCTCTTCTTTTTTAGAATGCTTTTCGCTATTTGGGTGCACTTACCCTTCCAGATGAATTTGGTAATTGCCTTCTCTAATTCTGTAAAGTAAGCTGTTGGGATTTTGATTGGTATTGCATTGAATCCATAAATCAGTTTGGGCAAGATTGACATCTTCACACTATGTATTCTTCCAATCCATGAACACGGAATGTCTTTTCCATTTGTTTAGGTCTTTTTAAATTTCTTTTAGCATTGTTTTGTAGTTTTCTGCATATAGGTCCTGTACTTCTCTGGTTAAATTAACTCCTAGGTATTTGAGTCTTTTTGTTGCTATTGAAAATGGAATTTTCCCCCTGAGTTTCTCCTCAGGTTGTTCAGTACTAGTGTACAAAAACATTACTGATTTTTGCATATTGATCTTGTATCCTGCCACTTTGCTGAACTCAAGTAGCTTTGTCGTGGATACTTCAGGATTTTCTAAGTACCGGATCATGTCATCCACAAACAGTGAGAATTTTACTTCCTCTTTTCCTATTTGGACGCCTTTAATTTTTTTGTCTCGTCTAATTGCCCTAGCTAGAACTTCTAGTACAATGTTGAATAACAATGGTGACAGTGGGCACCCTTGTCTTGTTCCCAATCTTAGAGGGAAAGCTTTCAACCTTTCCCCATTGAGTATGATGGTGGCTGTGGGTTTTTCATATGTCTTTTATCATATTGAGGAATTTTCCTTTTATTCCTATTTTTTTTGAAGAATTTTAACAAAAAAGGATGTTGGATTTTGTCGAATGCCTTTTTACATCTATTGAGATGATCATGTGTTTCTTTTACTTCAATTTGTTAATGTGGTGTATTATACTGATTGATTTTCTTATGTTGAACCAGCCTTGCATACCAGGAATAAATCCCACTTAGTCATGATGTATAAGTCTTTTGATATGCTGTTGGATTCGATTTGCAAGTTATTTTGCTGAGAATTTTTGCATCAATGTTCATTAGAGAGATTGGTCTGTAATTTTCTTCTCTTGTGGAATCTTTATCTGGCTTTGGTATTAGGGTGATGTTGGCTTCATAAAATGTGTTGGGTAATTTTTCCTCCTCTTCAATTTTTTGGAAGAGTTTAAACAGGATTGGTGTTAATTCTTTTTGAAATGCTTGGTAGAATTCACCTGTGGTCCTGGACTTTTCTTTGCTGGGAGATTTTTGATGATGGATTCAATCTCCTTAATTGTGATTGGTTTGTTAAGTTCTTGTATTGTAGCGTCAGTGTAGGTTGGTTGTGCATTTCTAGAAATTTGTCCATTTCACCTAGGTTGTCTAGTTTGTTGGCATATAGTTTCTCATAATATCCTCTTATGATTCTTTTTATTTCTGTGAGGTCATTTGTAATTTCCCCCCTTTCATTTCTGATTGTATTTATATGCATCTCTCTCTTCTTTTGTTAGTCTAGCGAGGGGTTTGTCAATTTTAATGATCTTCTCAAAGAACCAGCTTTTGGTTTTGTTGATTTTCTCTATTGTTTTTCTGTTCTCATTTTCATTTATTTCTGCTCTAATCTTTATTATTTCTTTCCTTCTGCTTGCTTTAGGATTGGTTTGCTGTTCTTTTTCTAGTTTCTCTGGTTGTTCAGTTAAATCTTTGAGTTTAACTCCTTCTTGTTTTTTAATATAGGCATTTAGGGCCATAAATTTCCCTCTCAAGACTGCCTTCACTGTATCCCCAAAATTTTGATACGTTGTGTTCTCATTTTCATTTGTCCCAATATATTTACTGATTTCACTTGCAATTTCTTCTTTGACCCACTGAATATTTAGGAGTGTGTTGTTCAGTCTCCACACATTTGCAAATTTACTTTTTTCCTGTCTGTTATTGATTTCTAGTTTCATTCCATTATGAACTGAGAAGGTGCTTTGTACAATTTCAATCTTTTTATATTTGTTGAGAGCTTCATTGTGACGTAACATGTGGTCTATCCTGGAGAAAGATCCATGGGCACTTGAGAAGAATGTATAACCTGCTGAGTTTGGATGCAGTGTTCTGTATATATGTTAGGTCTAACTTGTTTATCATATTGCTCAAGTTCTCTGTTTCCTTTTTGATCTTCTGTCTAGTTTTTCTATCTAATAATGTGAGAGGGGTGTTGAAGTCTCCGATGATTATTGTAGAAATGTCTATTTCTCCCTTCAGTTTTGCCAGAGTTTGTCTCATATATTATGGGGCACCCTGGTTAGGTGCGTAGATAACCTATATCTTCCTGGAGGATCGTCCCTTTTATTAATATATAATGGCCTTCTGTATCTCTTATCACTTTTTTGCATTTAAAGTCTGTTTTGTCTGATATTAGCATAGCTACCCCTGCTCTTTTCTCTTTACTATTTGCATGGAGTATCTTTTTCCAACCTTTTACTTTCAGCCGGTTTGTATCCCTGGGTCTGAGGTGAGTTTCTTATAAGCAGCATATGGATGGCTCATGTTTTTTTATCCATTCTGTCAGCCTGTATCTTTTGATTGGGGAATTTAATACATTCATATTCAATGATATTACTGAAAATGCACTATTTATTTCCTCCATTTTATTCTTTGGTTTTCATATGTCATCTTGTTTTTGTCTCTCTTTTTACTCTTTTGGTTATCCTTTCTGCTTTTCTTTCTTCTATACTCTCATCCAAGTCTCTCTCTCCTGTCTTTTTCTTTCAGGTTCTAAGGCTTCCTTTAATATTTCCTGCAAATTGGATTCTTTTTTGCAAACTCTTGGTTTCTGTTTGTTTGTGAATACTTTATACTCACCTTCATATTTGAAGGAGAGTTTTACTGAATAAAGAATTCTCAGCTGTCAGTTTTTCTCTTTCAGTTTCCAAATTGTATCATACCACTGTCTTCTCCCCTCCATGGTTTCTGAAATGAAATTTGCACTGTCTTACTGTTTGTGATTGTTTGCTTCTCTCTTGCTGCTCTGAGAATTTTCTCTTTATCTTTTACATTTGACATTCTGAATAGTAGGTGTCTTGGCATAGGTCTATTTGGATTTATTCTCATTGGGGTATGGTGTGCTTCTTGGACCTGTAAGTTCATTTCTTTCATGAGAGTTGGGAAATTTTCAGCTATTATTTCCTCAAATACCCTTTCTGCCCCTTTTCCTTTCTCTTCCCCTTCTGGAACTCCCATGACACATATGTTGTTGCATTTTGTGCTGTCATTCAACTCTCTGAGCCCCTGCTCAAATTTTTCCTTTCTTTTCTCTCTCTGTTCTTTTCTCTCTTCAATTTTAGCTGCTCTGTCTTTGGTCTCACTTATTCTTTCCTCTATCATTTCAAGTCTGCTGTTGTATGCCTCAAATTTGTTTTTGACTTCATCTATTGTGTCTTTCATTCCCATTAACTCCATTAATTTTCTGTTCAGGGTTTCAAATTCTTCTTTGCTTTTGCTCAATGTCTTCTTGATGTCATTTATCTCTTTAACTATATTGTCTTTCATCTCATTAATTTGATTTTGGAAATTTGTGTCATCTCACTGATTAGTTCTCTCAAATTCTGCATCTCTTCTGGGACTTTGCTGTATTCTTTTTCTTGGGCCATGTCTTCTGTTTTCTTAGTATGGCTCGTAATTTTTTGCTGGTGCTTAGGCATCTGGTTAGTTTGTATTTTACTTAGATGCTCTACCTCTTTTTCTTTTATGGGGTTTTAGTGGCAGGAGGCTGTGAGTTACCACAGCTCTTTGATTTTTGGCTCAACCTTGATTGTTAGGATTGTTCTGCTGGTTGCTCAATACTGGGCACTGGACCCAGTAATTGGTTGTAGAGTCGTTTCCTAGGGCCTTGGGCAGGGAGGCTATAGAGGCCAGGAAAAGCCTCTCTTACTTATTAATTTTCTTATGTGCACTTCCTTGGTCTGCCAGGAGATGGCGCTTGTTGGCAGCTCTCAATTCAATGCCTGGTCGGAGCATATTTGTTGTGACACAGACCAGATCAATGTGATAGAGCTTCCTGTCTGGGGGCTAAGAGCCCTCTGATTCAAACTTTCTGAGAGAGTTCTCCAGACTTCTCTCATAGCGCCCCCCTTTTCCCAGCTAGGAAATATTTCCACTCCCTTCTGAATCCTCAACAATCAGTCCCTGTTAGTAGAGGAGGAGATTGGGAGGTTTGTATATCTTTAGCCTCTTGCAGGCTCCAAGGCAAACAATGGCGCAGCCCCACCCGGCCTGGAAGGGCTCTTGGGACAGGGCAGACCAAACCTGGGAGTCAAAAGCAGGTCAGCCCTAGGCTCTCTCTCCCCTCTCCCATGGAGTCCTCAACAATTAGTCCAGGCTAGAAGAGAGGGAGGTTTCAAGGGTCGGATTTCTCTAGTCCTTCCTAGGCTCATTGGGCAAACCACTGTGTGGAAGGGTCCATGGGGCTCCGCAGCCCAAATTTACAGGTCAGAACCTGAGTCAGCCTAAGGCTCTGTCCCTCTCTCTCCCCTTTCTGGGAGTGGTAGATCCCTGGAGCCCCCTTTGTCTGTGCTAGCAGGCCCAGAGGCCCGAGAATTCTGACGAATGTGGGGGAGGGTGCCGGCAGCAGCAGAACCTGCTACTTCCAACTCACGGTTCTGTCGTCGCGATTTCCCTCTTCTGTCCCTCTCTCCTCTGGGTGGTGTACAGCCTTCACCTGCTGTCCTAAACCCTAGAAGATCTTTTTCGGGGCTGTTTCAGCTTGTCCTCTAGCTATTTTTCTGGAGAAGAGATTCCCATGTCTTACTAGTCCGCCATCTTCCCAGAAGTCTAAACTCATTTTAAATAGGACGTTTTGAAGATGTTATTTTTAGTTAATGTATGACCTAACTGAATCGGGGGGGGGCGGGGGCGCTTTAATCCCTACTACTGGAAGCCTTATAAAGAGAAGTCAGAGAAACATAGTAGCAGCCAGAAGTCCTAAGTCAGCAGAAAATATGAGATCAGACAGAAGTAGAAAGAGATGGCTATGTGATGGGAGGCAGAGATGCAAGCCAAGGAACCCCAAGGATTGCAGCAAGCCAGCATCAGAACTTTATAGACTTTGGAGAGAAAGTATGGTCTTGCCAATGTCTAGATTCTGGACTTCTAGCCTCTGAATTCATGAGTCAATAAATTTCTGTCATTAAGCCAACCCCTTGTGTGGTATTTGTCATAGCAACTAGGCAAACTAAAACAGCAAATAAGCACATGATAGGTGCTTAAATCATTAGCCATTAAAGAAATGCAAATAAAGCCACAATGAGATGCTATTATAAACCTATTAGAATGGCTAAAATTAAAAAAAAAAAAATGATCACACCAAGTGTTAGAGGAGCTTTTATATGCTGTTGGTATGACTATAAAATGGTATGAACACTTTGGAAAACTTGCAGTTTCTTAAAAAGTTAAACACACCTACCATATGATACAGCCATTCCATTCCTAGTTATTTACTCAAGTGAAAAGGAAGTATATGTCCACATAAATACTTACATGTGAATGCTCATAGCAGCTTTATTTGTAATAGCCCCAAACTGGAAACAATCCAAACGTCCATCACCCGATGAACTGATAAACACACTGTGGTATATACCTTCAATGGAATAATACATAGCAATAAAAAGGAAAGGACTGCTGATACTTTCAACAACATGATGAATCTCAAAGTTATGTGAATGTATGTCAAGGTTTTCTAGGGAAGCAGAATTGACTCTACATATGTGTGTGTATATACATATATACAATGTAAATATTTTGTGATTTTTATAAGAAGTGTCTCATGTGACTCTGGTGATGGGCAAGTCCAAATTCTATGTCAGGTCACAAGCTGGGACCTCCAATGAAGGTTTTTGGTAAATTTCCCCAGAAGAAGCTGGCTGGCTGAAGTAGAGATGGAAATTCTGTCTTCTGACTGCTGAAATCATCACTTCTTCTTTTAAGGCCTTCAACTGATTGGATGAGACTTCTCTCATTGTTGAAGGCAATCTCCTCTGTTGATCACAGATGTAATCAGCCAAAGATGCAATCAATTTACTGGTATTTTTCACTCCATGAAGTATCCTCACAGTAACAATCAGGCTAGTGCTTGTGTATTAGTCAGCCAAAGGGGTGCTGATGGAAAATACCAGAAATTGGTTGGTCTTTATAAAGGGTATTTATTTGGGGTAGAAGTCCATATTTATCAGGCCATAAAGTGTAAGTTTCTTTCCTCACCAAAGTCCATTGCCACGTGTTGGAGCAAAACAGCTGCCGACATTTGCCAGGGTTCAGACTTTTTGGGTCCCTCTCTTCCTGGGGCTGCGTTTCTCTCTGGGCTTAGCGCCCCTGTTTCCTCTACAAGGTCAGCTGTAGACTATAAGGCTCTCTAGGCTTCGCTTCTCTCCACAAGGCCAGCTGTGAACTCTCAGGCGAATGGCTCATCTCTATCCTGGGGCCTTCTCTCCTTCCTCACGATCAAGCTCTCTTACTTCCTGGGGCTCCAGCTCAAGACTCCAACATCAAAACTGTTCTCTTTGTCTTTTGCCTTGCCTTTTATATTTGATTCCCCTACGCACCAAGGGGTGGGGCTCAATGCCCTACTGATGTGACCCAGTTAATGCCCTAATCATAACTTAATCATGCCCAGATTAGCAGACCAATTTACAAGCATAATCCAATATATATTTTTGGAATTCATAATTACATCAAATTGCCCAATGGCTACAGCTTGCTTGACAAAACAACTGGACACCATAATCTGGCCAAGCTGACATATGAACTTAACCATCACAGTGGAAAAGCTATACAAAAAGGGTATATACTGTATGATTTCATCTATATAAAATTCTAGAAAAAGCAAATTAGTCTACACATCTATAGTGACAGAAGGCAGATCAGAGATTGCCTGGTAATAGGATTGGTGGGAGTGACAGAAGGGAGGTATTACCAAGGGGCATGAGGAAACGTTTAGGAACTTTAGGTATGAACATTTTCTTAATTGAGATGATGGTTTCACATATGTATGTACATATCTAGAGGTATCAAATTCCATAAGTCTACTCATTATATTTAGTTCATATCAGTGAGACCATACAATATTCAACCTTTTGTGTGCTGGCTTATTTCACTCAATGTAATATCCTCAAGGTTCCTCCATGTTGTCATGTAATTCCCTAATTGATTTCTTCTTACAGCTGAATAACATTCCATCCTATGACTATACCACATCTTATTTATAAGAATAGATTTATAGAGTTGGACTATGAAATATAGGTTGGTGGAAGATGGGGGATAATATGCTGGATGTGTATAGAATGTTTAATAAGGTCAAATATAAATATATGGTAATTGTTGGACTTGACTGTAACACATTATAATGAATGTAACAAACAGTATTGATTTATGGATGTGATCGAGGCTGAAATGTGTAGTCTAGGAAGATTAATATTAGTTGGAGGACAGCTGGAAGATAATATTGGGAATGTAAAACAATGATTTTGGAAATAGATAAGGATTGTGGGTAATAATATAAATACAGGAATGTTCTACAGGGTGTTAAGAATGTGGTGATATATGGGAAAACTATAACTAATGTAATTTATGGACTATAGTTAACAACAACATTGCAACGTTTTTGTAGCAAAAGCAAAGTTGGTACTATATTAATTCTAAAGTTTGAAAAAAAGAATATGGAAGCGGACGTGGCTCAAGCAATTGAACTCCCACCTGTCACATGGGAGGTCCAGGGCTCTGTTCCTGGGGCCTCCTGGAGAAGACCAGCAAGCTGGTGCAACAGGTTGGCGCAGCAAGCTGATGCAACAAGATGATGCAGGAAGGACACAAAGAGGAAACAATGAGAGAGACAACAAAGTGGGAGTGTTGGTGGCTCAAGCAACTGAGTGCCCCTCTCCCACATGGGAGGTCCCAGGTTGCGTTCCTGGTGCCTCCTAGAGAAAAAGACCAACAGACTCAGAGAGCGCACAGTGAATGGACAAGTACAAACAACGAGGGGATGGGGAATAAATAAATAAAATCTTTAAAAAAAAAAAAGAATATAGAGTTTGGCTTTGTCAGATATGAATATGATTAAGTATATTTTTTCTCTTCTTCATTTTTTTTCCCATTAATAAGGAGACCTTGACTATGTCATTTAACTAATCTGTGTTTATCTGTGTATCTTTCTGAACACTAGAGGAACAATTGAGTTAGTATTAGAATTAGATGAGATAAAAGTGCCTGAAAAAGAACTGTTTAGGAGTAATGTTTCCTTAACTTGTTGAACTGCCTTTTTCTGTTCTTTTATTTTTGTGAATTTGAAATAAAGTTGCTAATAAAAAAGGATAAAAATTTAAAAAATCTAAGATTTAATTGATATACAATTTGCCCAAAAAGTATCAAATTTTAAATTCTCTATATGTGCATTTTTTTTGTATGTCAATTTATGCTCCATAAAGTTGTTAAAAACAAATATTTAAAATCAAACCAACAGGCTAATTAAAACAAACACAAACCAAACCAACAGATTCCCAGTCTATGCTTTTCCCACTGCAACTCTGTTTAGCGTTGCAAGAACGCGGAGTTCCCTGCCCTTGGTGGGCTAACAAGGTGAAACTCCCATCCAAATAGAACCACAGCACCAGCCTGGTCTCTCCCTGCGACCTCAATTCGACCTGCTGAGTGTTTTCTCTCTCTTGCCCGTTAGAGGGCGGGTGCGAAAGACGTCCAAACCCTTGGCTTTCTAGCTTCCACCTAACGCCAGCATTGACTTCCGGTTTCGTTCTGTTCCGCTTCCGGGGGAATATACGGGCTGCTGTACGCGTTCCTAGTGGGACCGTGAAGACTGGAGGCTATCACGGCAGGTGGCCTCACGCCTCTCCGCATTAGGCAGCCGCAGGTTAGGGGAAGCGCGCAAGGCTCGTCGCGGTCCCGGCGGTCCTTTTGTTTCTTCCGAGAAGAGGGAGAGTGCTGCCATGACGGTCCCTGCGCAGCCCAAGAAAATCGTGGCCCCTACGGTGTCCCAGATCAACGCCGAATTCGTGACCCAGGTGAGCTAGGGGAGAATCTGGAGTTTGTGTGAGGCGGTGAGGCCGCCAAGGCCCCGAGGTTGGAGGGTGGGATTGGGTATTTTTCTCGGGACTGGGAGCACCCAGAAGGCATTAGTTCATAAGTTCATTCACTCGAGTCTTTACTGTGTGTATGCTGTTTGCCCGCCACTCTGCTAGGTGTTGGAGATACCACGGTGAAAGAGACCCTCCTGCCCTCAAGGAAGGAGTTCATGATTCAGGGAAGACAGGCACACGAAAAGAAAACTGTGTGAACTTTGCTGTATTGGAATTGGTCACAGGAGCAGTGGATTCAGAGAAGTCTATCTGGAATTGACAGGGAATCTTCGCAGCAGAGGAGATGCTGACTGACTTTTGACGGAGGAATAGGCTTCTTCCTGGCCGTAGAATAACCTGTGTTTTAGCGCGGAGTGGCAAGAATCTGACAAGACACCTGACCTAAGTAGATCTATCTATGAAGATACTAATTTTGCCATCTGAGAGGGTTCATATGTAACCTCTTTATTGTGTTGCATTGTGAGCCACAATTGGCTTTGAATAGGGAAACAGTTTCGTAGCCCGCAGCAAAACTCCTAATCCTTTTTAGTTCCTGTGGGAACTGGGTAACAGTGTAAAAGCAGAAGCATCTCTCCGC
>JAKSZT010054393.1:5958108-6222470 GCA_026826555.1 Tolypeutes matacus
CAGAATGATAGCAATAATGATATAGAAAACCACCACCAATCAACCGACCCGCCGCCCCCCCCCCCCCCCCCCCCCGCCCCGGCTTCTTTCTTCTGATCCTTGCCTCAGTAGATTTGCAAAGACAGAAGCCAGGAATCATTTTGAATCCTCCCTTTTCCCTACTCACATTTCTAAATTCTGAATATCTTTTAATTCTTTCTAGTGTTCTACATCTTTATTGCTATCATTCTGAACCAGCCTTTCATTGTTTCCCTCGTGGACCAAGGCACCCTAACATATTTCCTATCTTTCCTTTTGTTTTCCTCCAGCTCATTCTTCATATTGCTGTCTAAGAGTGATTTTGCACAAGTGCAAATTTGATCATATTACCTGCCTCCTTAAAATCGTCAAAGAATTCTGATTGTCCTTAGGATAATGAACAGAATCCTTCAAAGTGTTTTGTGATCTGCCCTATGCTTATATTTTCAGTTTCCTTTCTTTCCACTTTCCCTTTTTAACTTTGTGCCTTAACCTTACAGAGCTCCATTTGTTTGAATGTGCCATATTATCCTTCCATCTCCTGGTCTTTCAACATTATTCTCTCTACTTGAAATCCTCTTTTTCCCCCCACCTTCCTTTATTTGATTAGTTCATTCTTATGCTTTTAACACTACTTTCAAAAGGCTATTCCTGACAAACTAGATTAGATATCCCTTTTCCCATACACCTGCATTTTTAATTTGTGTGTGTGTGTGTTAAAAGTTGTTTATTAGGTTCCTGCTATCAAGGAGCTTGCATTTTAGAGAGATCAATCAGACAACTGAATAGGATAGTTTCAGAGAGTGGTTAAGTACCATAAGGAAAATGAAGCAGGGTGTTGCGATGATGACTGGAGTGGGAGCCTTATGAAAGGCTATTTTAGATTGAGGAGCCAGGAAGTCCTCTCTAAGGTAACATTCTGAATGTAGAGCAGTAATACTTAATGTTGATTGACTGTGGAAGGGTGGGGGAAATAAACAAATTGAGACTAGCTTGAACAACTTGGTGAATGGTTTGCACATTTACTGAGATGAAAACTGGAGGAGAAGAAGCTTTAATGGGGAAGAGTCCTGTTTTGGCCATGTTAAATTTGAGATACCTAGTAGACACTCAATTGAAAATGTGAAAAAGACGGATGAATGTGAGTCCAGAGCACATTGGCAAGATCTGGACTTGAATATAAATTTGGGAATTATTGATCCATAGATGGTATTTAAAACTATAGGCTTGAATGACTTGTCACAGAGAATGTTCCTAGTAAACATATGATATTTATTATATCACCTATTAGATTATAAGCTCTGAGGCTAGGGACCATACCTGTTTTATTCCCTGTTGTACTCCCACAACCTAGCATTGCACTTACTCATCATGTGATTAGTAAGTGTTTGTTGAATGAAAGAATGAGTAAATTAATGAACAAATGTACCGGGACCATTAAGAAGTAGTGGGAGAAATGAAAGTCCTCAGCCATCTTGGGCCATGATAGCAAACATTAATGTTTCATATTTGCCAGATAATGTTTTGGGCTTCTCTATACTGCAAAGATGAATGAGTTGTGATCCTTGTCTTCAGGGAGTTGACAGTTTGTGGAAGAAGACGTTAAGAGACTTAGAGAATTCAGTGTATTTCAATGTGATAAGTGCTATTATTGAGGTGTGAGGGAATAGCATTGAGAACTGAATTTTAAATGATTACATTTGTCCAAGGAAAGAATTTTGGGGAGGGCCTCATTGGGAAGGTGTGGTTTGAAGTCAACTTTGAAATGTAAATAGGAAGGTGAAGGTGGGAAATAGATTTTCTAGGGTGAGTGGACAATTTGGACTTAGGTTTTTTTTCTTTTTCTTTTTTTTTAATTAATTTCTAAGCACCTGGCACACTTGGACAGTAAATAATTTTTAATTTTTATTAAACAATTATTAATTTTAATATAACTAAAATTTAGTTTTACAATCAGAGATCTGAACTTTGTGACCTCACTTTTTTATGCTGCTGTATCTTTATTTCCTTTTTGTCTTTTAGCGAATTTTATTTTGAAATACATATGCTGTTATGAGCTGTACTAAGTGGAGAGTGGAAAGAGTTTTTGTTCTACATGAGACTAGAGTGTGTGGAGGAAGGAAATATATTCTTGAACGTGGAGGTGTTTGAGATATCACAGATTAGACCCTAAGGAAAAGGAGAAACTCTGGGAGAAAGAAGAGACATGCTAGTTCATTACTCAAGTAGAGATGTATAGTAAGCAGTTTGGATCAGAAGGCAAGACTTAAGTATTTATTTAGGCGTCCCTGAATCCATGAAAAAAGGTCAGACTCAATGTTCTTAAGGTATGGGGATGGCTGAGCTTATGTGATGCCCCTAAGGGGCAGAATGAGGAAATGAGAACATCACCGAATAGTTGGGAGTGAGGTGAGGATTTTTTATTGTGTTGGAAAGTGATTGGTAATTTGGGAAAGTGTCATTAAGCAGATAGTTACCCTAATGTTTTTGAGAGGTTTCTCTTCAGAGCCATTATCTAATTGCTTGGGAGGCTGTTTAAGTGTACTGAGCTATAAAACAAACAAGACATATATCCTACCTCTTAAACATTCCACAGCAACTGTCAGGAAAAATAGATAAGCAATCAATTAATTATATTAGAGAAAGATAAAAACATAATAGAGTTATTTACAAAATGAAGAGAAGGAAGAAGTAATTATCATCTTCAGGTAGGGTTGAGGAAAGCCTCACAAGAAGAGATAACATTTCAGATTTTACTTAATTTATCTGTCCATGCATCAAATATTATTTGAGTGCGTCTGGTGTGCCAGACACTGCAGATTCATCTTTTTACAAATATATTAATGAATCTTTGTCCCTACCAGAGTGTTCCAGTTTTTAAGATATTGTAGTTTAGTTTATGAAAAAAAGATCATGTTGTTCCTTGAATGTTTCTAGAATGCTAAATGATTAAGCATTTTTTCTCTTCTTCATTTTTTTCATTAATAAGGAGAACTTGACTATGTCACTTAACTAATCTGTGTTCTGTGTATCTTTCTGAACACTAGAGGAACAAACAATTGAATTAGTAGTTGTAATTAGATGAGGTAAAAGTACCCGAATGAACTTTTTAGCAGTAATATTTCCATAACTTGTTGAGCTGCCTTTTCCTGCTATTTTTTTAAAATTTGAAATAAAGTTTTTTTTTTTTTTAAGTCTAGGTATTTTCTAAGTAAAACCTAATTTGGTGAAATAGACTATACTAACTCCTTTATTTTCTTGTAATAACCAGCTGATAGACTACAACAATTTTTGAGGTTGAATGTGTGTGATGCTGTGTGCATTAATCATTTAAAGGTTTATTATTTTACAAATCAACATTCATGAAGATTTGAATCTGGTTTTGAATACTGGCTCAACTGTTAACTAATCTTGGGCAGCTCACTTAAACTTTCTGAATGTGGGTTTCCATTTTACTGTGTTGAAGATGTTTAAGCCTGTGGTCATTAACTGAGCTGTACTGTTTCCCTGCGAACAATTGGAAAAGTATGCTTGTTTTTAACTCTTTAACTTGAATTTTTATAAAAAGAAAAGCAATGACAGAAAATTTCATTTAGATTAAACGAGACTTGCTTGCATCATTGCCTTCCTCCCTCTACCAAAAACAAAACAAAACATTATAGTGTACCATAAAATAATATATTATAAAATTATATTACATTGCGCCCTGTTAAATGGGATTTGGGGGTGGAGGAGCAGTGCAGAGTACTACTGGCATTTAGTGGGTTGTTACCAAGTTTGCTAAATGGTCTGCATGCCCATACAGTCTCCTCAAAAGGAAGAATTACTCTCTCCCCCAATACCAGTAGTGCTCTGTTTAGAAACAGCTTGTCGGTAATGGATCTTAGTCTTCTAGCTCTAAAGGGGTTTGAATCTGTGACTTACTGTTTATATTTTTACTCTGCAGTTAGCATGTAAATACTGGGCTCCCCACATCAAGAAGAAATCACCTTTTGACATAAAGGTAAGTATTTTTGGTTTGCAACATACATTTTGAACAGATTTTAAAAAAAAATCTATTTTCTAAGGATTAATGCAATAAAAGCTTTCCATAAATTTTTAAATGGTGGAAACGTATATCAGTTATTTTTTTTTAAGTTAAAAATATAGTTTTCTGATTCTCAAATTAATAATTACTTATGTCAGAAAATTTAAAATATATAGATGTTACACATAAAAAAATAAAAATCACCACCCAGAGAGAACCTATACTACAATTTTGTTTTTTGTTGTATTTCCTTTAAGCTTTTTCAAAATGTATGTGTACATAATTCATTTAAGCATTTTCCTGTTTATAAATTCTTAGATTGTTTTTAATTTATTGCTATTATAAATGACCATATAATGAGCATCTTTGTAAATATACAGAAGTTTTTTATACAAGTTTTAGACAGTTCATTTAGGATAGAATCTATTGTTTTCCTTTGTATTTTTTGGTTGATGAACTGAAGATAAAAGTCTTTAATCACGCTGAAAGAAGTTGTAGTTGTTTAGTTTAGATTAGCTGACCAGTAATATTCAATAAGGGAATGGATTTATTGTTCACTTGAAGCAATTTAGAATAAAAGAAAAGAAAAACTCCTAATTATAGTGTTAATTCTCATTAGAATAGGTTACTAAAGAAAGGTCTTCTGGTGTAACACATATTGTTGACATATTGCATGTCAGGAAACAAATAATGAATATATACTTTAAGTTCAGCCATTATGAATTAAATTGCAATTCTTTTGGTACCCTTGGTAAAACTGAACTTCTTAACCCAAAATGTGTTACATTATTTGAGCTTGTATGTTTTATTTATAGATATATATATAACTTCTTTCCAAACATACAGGGCAGTTACAAAAATAAAAACACAGATCTTATACAGAGAATTCTAACACACCCCTACACACCACCGCTCCCCATTCTGACACCCAGATCCACCAATTATAATACCTTGCCACATTTGCTGTTTCCTTCCTTCTATCCATTCATCTCGTTATCTGTTCATCAATCCACTTTCTGAACTCTAGAGTGTAGGCTTATACATCATGATCTTTGAACACTTAATACTGCCATGTACATTTCCTAAGAACATGGGCATTCACTATTTAATCACCGTAAGTGCAGTTATCAAGTTTAAGAAATTTAACACTGATATAAAGCTTACAGTCTATATTCCAGTTTTTTTCATATGTCCCAATAATGTCCATTTGAGCCTTTTCTCTTTCCTTGCTAGATCCTATCCAGGATGATGTAATTGCATCTAATTGTCATTGTCTTTTTAGTTGCTCTTTCTTTCTTTCTTTTTTTAAAATGTGGAAATATGTATGCAACATAAACTTTCCTATCTCAACCACTCCCAAGCATACCATTCAATGGTATTAGTCATATTCACAATATTGCAGTACCCTCACCACTTTCTATTACTAAGACTTCTCCATTTCCCAATGTTGTTACCCTCACCAGAGATCTTTATTTCTTCATGCAACTTCTATTTATTATCTATTATCCTTTTCTTTCAACCTGCAGAACTCTCTTTAGCAACTCTTGTAGGGCTGGTCTAGTGGTGATGAACTCATTTATTTATCTGGAGATATCTTAATCTCTCCCTCATGTTTGAAAGACAGTTTTGCCAGGTACAGAATTCTTGGTTGGCATTTTTTTTAGCACTTTCTGATGAGAAATTGGCATTTAATCTTATTGAGGCTCTTGTAGGTGGTATGTTGCTTCTCTCTTGAAGCTTTCAGAATTCTATTTTTGGCATTCAGCAGTTTGATTATAATACGGTATATTATATTGTTGGTCTATTTAGGTTTATTCTGTTTTGGAGTCCCTTGAACATCTTGGATGTGTTTATTCACATCTTTCATTAAATTTGGGGAGTTTTCAGCTGTTATTTTTTGACTATTCTCTTTGCCCCTTTCTCTCTTCTCCTTCTGGGACTCCCATGCTGCGTAAGTTGGTAAGTTGGTATGCTTGACGGTGTCCCAGAGGTTCCTCAGGCTCTGTTCTTTTTTTTTTTTTTCCTTTCTTTGTTTTGCTTCTCAGACTGAATGATTTCAATTGTCTTATCTTCGTGTTCTCTGATTCTATCTACCACCAGCTCAGATCTGCTGTTGAACCCCTCTAGTGCATTATTAATTTGTTACTATGGTCTTCAGCTTTGTTTGGTTCCTTTTTATAATTTCCACCTCTTTATTGATATTCTCTTTGTGTTCATCTGTAATTTTTCTGATTTCCTTTAGTTCTTTGTCCATGTTTTCCTTTACTCTTTGAGCATATTTAGGACCATTTTTTAAAGAGTCTTTGGTATATCCTAGGTCTGATCTTATTCATTGATGGCTTCTAAAGCTTTAATCCTCTTTCTCTCTCCTTTTTTTTTTTTTAATTTTTAAGCTTTATTTTGTACATTTAATAATTGAAAATATAAAAATTAATTAAAAAAATAAAAAGAAAACAGTTGAATAAGCACATACATTTCTCAAATGTACTGGATTTACATTAAACTTTTTTTTTTGAATCATGCAATATGTTACACAATATATTTGGTTCATAGTAATGCAATCATGCAGTATTTGTCCTTTTGTGTCTGGCTTGCTTCGCTCAACATAATGTCCTTCAGGTTCATCCATGTTGTCATATGCTTTACGACTTCATTTCTTCTTATAAGCTGCATAATATGCCATTATATGAATAGACCACAGTTTGTTTATAGATTCATCTGTTGCTGGACACTTGGGTTGTTTCCAACTTTTGGCAGTGGTGAATAATGTTGGTATGAACATCAGTGTGCAGATGTCTGTTCGTGTTCTTCTGGGTTTATACCCAGTAGTGGTATTGCCGGGTCATGTGGCAAGTCTATGTTCAGCTTCTTTAGGAACTGCCAAACAGTCCTCCACAGTGGCTGTACCATTCTACATTCCCACCAATAGTGAATACATGTTTCTATCTCTTCACATCCTCTCCAACACTTGTATTTCTCTAACTTTTAATAGTGGCCATTCTGATAGGTGTGAAATGATATCTCAATGTAGTTTTGATTTGCATTTCCCTAATCATTAGTGGTGTTGAGCACTTTTTCATGTTTTTTTTTTTTTTTTTTTTTTTTTTTTTTTTGCCATTTGTATTTCTTTGGACATATGTCTGTTCAAGACTTTTGCCCATTTTTTAATTGGGTCGTTTGTCTTTTGTTGTTGAGTTGTAACATCTCTTTATATATCCTGGATATTAAACCCTTATCTGACACGTGATTTCCAAGTGTTTTCTCCCATTGAGTCAGCTGCCTTTTCACCCTTTTGACAAAGTCCTGTGAGATGCAAAAGTGTTTAATTTTGAGGAGGTCCCATTTATCTATTTTTTCTTTAGTTGTGCGTGCTTTTGGTGTAAGGTCTAAGAAACCAGCAACTGCTACAAGGTCTTGAAGATGTTTCCCTATATTTTCTTCTATCATTTTTATGGTCCTGACTTTTATATTTAGGTCTTTGACCCATTTAGAGTTGATTTTTGTACAGGGAGTGAGATAGGGGTCCTCTTTCATTTATTTGGTTATGGATATACAGTTTTCCCAGCACCGTTTGTTGAAAAGACTGTTTTGTCCCATTAACATGGACTTGGTAGGTTTGTCAAAAAACAATTGACTGTATAGGTGAGAGTTTATTTCTGGATTCTCAATTCTATTCCACTGATTAATGTCTGTCTTTATGCCAGTACCATGCTGTTTTGACCACTGTAGCTTTGTAGTATGTTTCAAGGTCAGGCAGTGAAATTCCTCTCACGTTGCTCTTCTTTTTAAGAATGATTTTGGCTATTCAGGTGCACTTTCCCTTCCAAATAAATTTGGTAATGGCCTTTCCTAATTCTGTAAAGTAGGGTGTTGGAATTTTGATTGATATTGCTGGCAGCAGCAGCCTCTGGTTTCAACTCACAGTTCTGTTGTCAATGATTCCCTTCCTTTGGTCCTTTCTTTTCTGGGCAGTGTCCAGGCGTTGCCTGGTGTCCTAAACCCTAGATGATATTTTTCCAGGCTGTTTCAGCCTATTCTCTTTAAAGATTTTATTTATTTATTCATTCCCCCC
This sequence comes from Tolypeutes matacus, assembly GCA_026826555.1. Lineage (NCBI taxonomy): Eukaryota > Metazoa > Chordata > Mammalia > Cingulata > Chlamyphoridae > Tolypeutes > Tolypeutes matacus. Next base: position 5,966,226 of record JAKSZT010054393.1, read on the forward strand.
CCCCTGCTGCCTGTGCTCGCTGGGTCAGCCAACCACGCCGTGCGGGCGGGCCTGCCCTCACCAGGAGGCCCCGGGAACCGAACCCGGGACCTCCCATATGGTAAACGGGAGCCCCACTGATCGAGCCACAGCCGCCTCCCTCTCCACTGCTTAATGGCTCCCATGTGGCCTCCACAGCTCCCATAGCCTAGGAAATGACAGGAAGGAAGAGGAGGGAAAGAAAGCTCCCCCTCAATCTCTCTTGTTTTCATCAGGATGGAAAATCCTCCCAGAAGCCTCTCAAGAGAGTGCCCCTGAAAGGCTCATTGACCAGACCTGGGTCACCTGGCCAGCCCTGGCTGCAGCAAAGAGGCTGGGAGAGAGAGTATCCGGCATTGTTAGCCTTTCTCCTGGGGGACAGGCCCTGTGAGCCAGCCTATTCTCTAGCTATTTTTCTGGAGGAGAAGAGAGTCCCATGACTCTTACAGTTAGAATATTCTCTTTTGCCTGGGCTGTCACTTCCTGTTTCTTGGTTTTGTAACCTTTTGTTCAAACCGGAACATTTTGGGTTTAATGTATTATTTTTGTAATTTAGACTCTGAGACCTCTGTTCCTTAAGCTTAAATCCAGCTGGTGTTATGAAAAAGCTTTCCTTGAATGCTTAGAATTAACCAAAAAATAAAAAATAAAAAAAAAGGGGGAAATTAAGACATTTTTCTCCGGCTTTGCAGATTGACCAGTGGGAATGCTCTCCTTCAGGATTTACCCATGCAGTGAGTTGAAAGTATAGCTCTAGGCCAAAACAAAGGGACTCCTTGATCCTTTCTGTGTATGCCTTTTGTCATGGGCATGTGCCTGTACAGGTCCCAGAAATTCCCTTGTTTACACAATTCCAAATGTCATCTCTTCCTTAGGCAATAGTTTCCTCATGGTCCCAGGCACTGCATTGTATTTTCTGCAGTCAGCAATCCCTTACTTCAGGCAGCAGTACTGGACTGCTCTCCCCCAGCATTCTGTAGGTGAGTTCCAATGAGCTGCCTTTTACATGAAGGGCAAATTCTGGGACAGAGAGTTCCTCAGGCTATTACTAGATAGATTGGGCCAGACATACAAGCTCTCAGTATGTGCACTGATGGTTACTCTGCTCCTTCTAGAACCAAGACCAGGGATCCACACACTGAAGCATGGACTGGCCCCACACCAAGCTGGTGAGGGGTGTGGGAAGGGCCATCCAGGGTGCCGTGAAATTCTACCTCTTTTAAATTGCCTTTTTCTTGTTTTGGCTCTTGTCCTATTACTGCAGTCCTTTAACTGTTTTCTGGAGCTTTGAGAAAGATGTTTCTACTAGTTCTTGCTAGTTGTTCAAAGCTTATGGGGGTTACAGATCTTTCTGAAAGAGTTGGGACAGAGCCCTAAAGAACCTCACTTTGCCATCTTCATCAGGGTGGGGCTTATAAATATATTATTGTTTTCCCAGTAATCTCATTTTCTTATTCATCAAGAAGATATTTGTAAACATGGCATACATTTGTCTTAATTATCAGCAGGGTTGTTCTGTCTTAATATATGTTATTTTATATTTCTGTGTTTTATGTGTTGGGGCTAGGAGACACTAGGGTCATTTTTCATTAATAACAAAAATATTCTGGTGACACTACCAGATGAGTTAACCTAATTAGGTTAAGGATTTTTTGTGTTTTTTTAAAGAGTTATTTATTTACTACCCCCCCCCCAAATTGTTTGTGCTCGCTGTCTGCTCTGTGTCTGTTCATCGAGTGCTTGTCTTCTTTTTAGGAGGCTTTGGGATCCGAACCTGGGACCTCCCATGTGGGAGGGAGGTGCCCATTGGCTTGAGCCACCTCTGCTCGCTGTTTGTTGTGTCTCTCATTGTGTTTCCTCATTGTGTCTCTTTGTTGCGTCAGCTCTGTGCGCCAGTCTGTTGCGTCAGCTCCCTATCTTGCTTAACTTCTTTAGTAGGCACTGGGAACTGAACCTGGGACCTCCCATGTGGTAGGTGGGTGCCCAACTGCTTGAGCCACATCTGCTTCTCAGATTAAGGTTTTTATTTTTTATTTTTTGTGTTTTTCAATTAATTTTTTAAAATATATTTTTTAATTTTTCAAAAGATACTTAGATTACATAAATGTTACATAAAAAATATAGGGATTCCCATATTCCCCGCTCCCTGTACCTCCCACATTTTCCCACATAAACAACATCCTTCATTGGGGTGGTACATTCATTGCAATTGATAAATGCATTTTGGGGCATTGCCACTGAGCATTGATTGTAGTTTACATTGTAGTTTACACTCTCTCCCACACAATTCTGTAGGTTGTGGGAAGATATATATAATGCCTTAAATCTGTTGTTGCAATGCCATTCAGGACGATTACCAAGTCCCAAAAATGCCCCCGTATTACACCTATTTTTCCTTCTCCCTGCACTCAACCTCCATTGGCCACTGCCTCCACATCAGTGTTGTAATTTCTTCCATTGCTAGAATCATAATAGGTCTATAGTAGAATACCAGTAAGCCCACTCTAGTCCATAGTTCCTTCCCCAATCCTGAGGATTCTGGGATGGTGATGTGTATTCCACCTCTAATAGAGAGGGGGCTTTGGTCCCATACAGCCCATCGATGGGGCTCTCTTGCTTGCAGTTGTAGGCTCTCTTGTTTCCTTGGTATGGTGGTTGTCCATCCTCACCTCATTGTTAGTTGTCCTGGGTGAGTCCAATGAACTGGAGAGTAGGTGTAGCAACTTCTCTGAAGCTCTGGGCCCAGCTAGCACATGGACAGCCCAAAGATTTAAGTCTCTTGGGTACACCTACCAACTCCAGCACCAACTATAGGTTCAAATAGAAGGGACAGATGAACCATGTGTAGGGAAGCCATAACTGAGTCCAACTCTGTCACTCTCAGGAGCACAAACTCCAAAGTAGGCCCACTTGCAAGGCACCAAACTCTGGAGCTGTCTGCCCTGACCATAGGACCTGGGTGTCTCCAGAGCCCTCAGGAACCCTGCTATTTGGGGTAGTATCTACTTTGGCAGTCTATGAGATCCTGCTGAGATGTGCGTAAGTGTTACCTCTGGGATGACCTCCCGACTCACTTTGAAGTCTCATGTGGTAGGTGGGTGCCTAACTGCTTGAGCCACATCTACTTCCCGGGTTAAGGTTTTTAAAAACTATACTCATCCATATCATTTTAGTTAGTACTAGTGATAATTCTAGATGAAGCTCTGATGACTATTCAGAAGAACTTTATTATAGGTTAGTGTTTAAAGAAGATTGTTTCCTTCATTTTATTATTTAATTTGAATTTTTATAAAAGAAATTCATTGATAGAAAATTTCATCTAGGCTGAACAACACTTACTTGCTTCATTGCCTCCCTCCCTCCACCACCCACAAACATGTATTTGACAAATATACTTTGAGCAATTAAAAGACGTTATATAAGATTAAAAAAACACACACACACACAAAAAGAATAACATAAAAGACATTATAGTGTACCAAAAATTAATATATTTTACCATGATAAAGTACTTAATAGTTTTGTAGTAGGGTTTTAAAATTTTTATTACTATTCTGACCAGCACTATTATTACTTCTACTACTATGACTAAAGGCTATTACTGAAGGCTCACTATGTGCCAGGCCTTGTACTAAATTCTTTACATGTGTTATTTTATCTACAGCAACGTTTTGGAATAGTTTGCATTATTAGATCCCTTTTGTGGATTGGGAAATTGAGAGGTTAGGTACTTGCACAAGGGTCCTAGCCGTCATCAGTATTGGTGGATGATTTGAACCAGGCTTGCAACTCGAGAGCCAGAATTCCCTAAGTATTATTACACCATCCTACCTACCCTAACTCAAATGAATGGACGCTCTGAGGCTTTATCATATATATTTGCATAACAGGATGGAATGAAAGTTTTAAAAAAATCCTGAGCTTGTGAATTTTTATTTTCCCTAAAAATGTTACAAACTCATCATTTTAATAACACTCTAAAAGGCTCTGTGTTTTTGTAGATACATTTTATTATCTTTTCCTACCCCTTTACTTTCTTTTATTTCACATTTTAAGTAATGTAATGGGATTATTTTAAAAATCTCTTAGGTACTGTTTCAATAGAAGTAATATTTGATAATTTTCTTAAACCAATTTATTTTATATGCACTCAGAAATTAAAAACCATCAATTTTGGGTCTGAAAAAGAGTTGTTTCAGATATTAAACATTTTTATATTTTTGTTAACAGGTCATTGAAGATATATATGAGAAAGAGATTGTCAAATCAAGGTAGGAGCAAATTTAATTTTCACATGTTGAGATAAGGGGTGGATCAGTGAATATCATCTAAACTTTTAAACTAAATGTGATTATAACTTGGGACTTTTTTTTTTTTTTTCTTTCTCTTTTAAGTTGGTCATCAGAAAGATAATGGTTAGAGAAACTTTATATCTACGTGCTGAAGAGTCATAAATTATTTCTTTGTCTTCTAATTTTTGGCCAAGACTAGAGGGATCACATTCCCTAGGGTTTATTTGTTTTTTCGGTTTCTTTTAGGAGGTACTGGGGGTTGAACCCGGGACCTCCTACATGGGAAGCGGTCAGTCAACCACTGAGCAACACCCTCTCCCCTGTTTGGTTTTTGAAGGAATGCAGGGAGAGTAAGCATAAGGAGCTTTTATTTCAGTTCAACTAATACTAACTTTCTGGTAAATCTTTTTAAAAAGAGTACTTAAAAATCATAAAAGTGAAACATATGAAATAGTAATAAACCATAAAATAATAAAATACATATTTTATACATTATAAAACAGAAATCAAATAACCAATAAAATCTATTTTTGAAAAATAAGGAGAAGCAGATAATTTTCAGTAAATCTCTCTCCCTTTTCCTTAACCGCCAGTTTATCTATGTATATGTCCATTTCTGTTCCCTGCCTCTGCTCTTCTTTTTTTTTTTTAAATATAAAAGTGTTTATACTCTACATGCCATTCTACATCATGCTCTTTTTTTTTTTTTTTTTTAATTTAGCAATATGCCTTGGGCACCTTTCCATATTTGCCTCTGTAGACATGTATGCCCAGTGAGTATTTTAGAAGGCTGAATGACTAAATGTTTTAATATGAAGTAGAAGCATTTATGTTATGAATGTTATAGACTGTAAAATTTCAGATTTGATAGTTTTCTTCTATTTGAGTCTCAGGAAGTAATTTTGCTAAATATTATGAAGGCAAATCAATGGCAATGTCAAAATAGAAGACTAGTATTTTGTTTTAATGATTGATTCATGAGCCTGTAGAGGTAGGCAGGGCCAAAGGGCCTTTTTAAGGATTTTGTTCCTTGTTTGAAGGACAGTAGGAAGCCAATGAAGAGTTGTAAGCACAATGGTGATATTTTAAAACGAGAGTTTGGAAGGGGAGAGGAGGTAGGAAATTAGGTTAGGTAAGTATTGTACTGGTCAGATTCAAGACAGTTGTGGTTTGGACTAGGGTAGAGTTGGATTGGAGAGGATTTACCAGATTTGAGAGAGAAGTGAAATGCTGTGATGGTTGATGTGGCAGGTGACAGAATGAAAAGAAACATTGAGGAGACAATGGAAAGAATCATTTTGACCAGATGACCTTCTGGCTTAATTTACTAGCCATTACTAATTTTTGCTATTGTTGTTGGGGGTCAGATTGGGGCTAGATCATTAGTTCACTTTTGGATATGTTGAATTCTCGGTGCTTAAGGGTTAGGCAGATGGAGATAGAGTAAAAGCAGTTGGGCTGTCTGGGTATAGAGCTCAGAAGAGAGAACTGGGTTGAGTTTGTATCAACCACCATTTAGATTCCAAGGTAGAACAGCCAACATGATGAATAAATTCCCTACTGTCATTAGGCTTACGTTCTAGTGAGGAAGACAGACAAGAAACACACAGATATGATGTATTGTCAGGAGACAGTAAGTGCTGTGAATAAAGTTTAGGGGATAGTGACAAGGGCTGCTATTTTAAAGATTTATTTATTTATTTTTTATTTATTTATACTCCCTTGCTGCTTGTGCTCTCTGTGTCCATTTGCTGTGTGTTTTTCTGTATCTACTTGTCTCCCTTTGTTGGGTCATCTTGCTGTGTCAGCTCACTACGCCTTGCAGGCTGGCTAGCCTTCACCAGGAGGCCCCGGGAATCGAACCCAGGGCCTCCCGAACCCAGGGCCTCCCATATGGTAAACGGGAGCCCAACCAATTGAGCCACAGCTGCGTCCCAGGACTGCTATTTTAGATAGTGTGATAAGGTAAGTCCTTTTGGAAGAGATAATATTTGAGCAGATATATAACATGACTTGTTGGTCTAAGAGTAGTTTTGGATAAAATTGCCTGAGGAAGCATTAACCAAAGATAAGTGAATAAAGTACTAGTTCTTTTTTTCTTGTATATCAATAATTTCTAATATCTTTTTTCTGACATAAGAATATATCAGTCTGAAAATTATCTTGAACCCTCAATACTGTTTCTCTGCTTCTTTTCAGATCAAGTTTTCAGTCCAGTGTATAGTAATTGCTTGTCTTGTTTTTCTCCCCTCATTTGAAACTTTGCTATAAGATTTATTCTTTAAAAATATATTTTTTAAAGCCGAGTAGACTTGGCTGTTTTTTTTTTTTTTTTTTTTTTTAGCGAGTTACCAGGGATTGAACCTAGGACCTTGTACATGAGCAGGTTCTCAACCACTGAGCTACACTTGCTCCCTTGGCTTTTATTTTAACTGCTGAAAGAAGTAACCTTCCTTGGCTGGGCTTACTGAGATTTATCATGGCACTCTTCTTTTTTTTTAAAAAAAAGATTTATTTTATTTATTTATTTCCCACTCCCCTCATTGATTTGCGCTTGCTGTCTGCTCTCTGTGTCTATTTGTTGTGTGCTTTCTGTGTCTACTCTTCTTCTTTTTAGTAGGCACCGGGAATAGAACATGTGGCAGGGAGGTGCCCAATCTCTCGAGCCACTTCTCCTCTCTGCTTGTGTCTATCATTGTGTTTCCTAGTTGTGTCTCCTTGTTGTGTCATCTTGATGCATCAGCTTGCCACACCAGCCTGTTGCATCAGCTTTCTGTCTTGCTCATCTTTTTTAGGAGGCACCAGGAACCAAATCCAGGACCTCCTGTGTGGTAGGCAGGAGCCCAACTGCTTGAGCCACATCCGCTTCCCTAATGGCACTCTTAACAGCTAGTTTTTCAACCTGCACACAATTTTGAATACTTGAATAAAAATGAACTGATTGCATTCTGCCCCTGTGTCTCAAAAATCAGTGTGCTTCTATAACACATGAACTGTAGTGTATTTAAAATTTTAAATGATTATTTTTCAGACTGGTGCATGAGAAATCTGGTTTGCTGAGCTGTGTGCTTTTAGCACCTCTGCTTTTAGGGGTATGGCTTGATGTGAGATTTATTAACTTGTTTGTAGGCTATCAAAGTAGGTAGTTTATAGCTATACTTACTAGTATATATTAAGGTACTTGTATTATACATTTTTTTTTGCATGCCCATCATATTTCCTCAGGAGGCATCTGGAAAGTAAATTAATCAGTTTTTAATATTCTTAAGGTATCATGTTCACTTCTAGAATCTGAAAATTAGATAGATATTAAAAGATCATAGTGCCCAAACACCCATGTAATGTGTAGTATATTACATATTGATTCACATTTGCTATCCTTGCTATGATCAGATTTGGCAAGCTAAGTATTTTTATCCAAGTTTTATTTTAAAATATTAATAATAATAACTGATATTTATTAAATGCATACTATGTTACCAAACTCTATTCTAAGTACTTTGCATATATTAATACATTTATCCTCACAACAACCCTGTGAGGTAGTCAGTGTTGTTATTCTCATTGTTTAGATGAGGAAACTGAGGTATAAATAGGTTAAGTAACTTGCTCAAGATGCTTCCCAGTAATAAATCCTGGCTCTCTGCTTATCCAGTACTCTTCTTAAATAAGACAGGATCCATTGCCCTCTAGAACTCTCTTATCCAGCATACTTTATATGATTATTTCTCCTGTTATGAATCCACCCAAGTGGGCTTTATGCTTTAAAAAAAAATAAAAAATTATTCTTTTATAGAGCAATTTACTTTTTTCAAAGTGTTTATATCTATTTTTATTCAAAATGTTATAACTCCTTTATCATGAAATATAATATAGAAGAGGGCATAAAACAGTAATGGATAGTGTTAATGAATTATAAAGCAAACACCTGTGAAATACCACCCAGGTCAAAAAAAAACATAAGGTTGCTAGCATCCCAGAAGCCTCCCTGCTTGTCCCTTCTTTACTGTTTTGTTATGTAAAAATGCAAACACAAACACCATAGTTTAGTTTTGCTTGTTTTTGAACTTAAAATAAATGGAATCACAGAGAATGTATTCTTTTGTGATTAGCTTCTTTTGTTTATTTATTTATTGTTTATTTAACACTAAATCTGAAAGTAAGTTGTTCAGGAGTTCACAATGTCAGGACCCTTGTCAGCCTCTCAACAATTTTTTTTTGTTTTGGCTTTCCATATGTGGTTGCCAGGGAGCTGCCATAGTTCCAGACCTCCAGTATTTTCACACAACCATATCCCAAGAGAGGAAGCAGGGGTCAATAACAGCAGAGCAATTCCTTTTTGCATATCCCTTCCCTCCTTTTTTTTCTTATTAAATTTAATGATCCAGTTAGTAGACCTATTTTATTATACATATATTATCCAGCTTTGGGAGGATTTAATGAAATGTATATTAAATCTTTGGCATGATGTCTGTCATAAAGCAAGCTCTCAGTAATTGGTAACTTAAAAAAAATAACCATCTAAAAATCCTTTAAAATATTTCTATTTGTCATCATTACTATTACTTGTAGCTTTTCATACTTTTAAAGTTCTTCTGGCCTGATGTCTAATCCCTAGACCAATTTTTTATATCTGATGTATACACTTTTTTTTTTTAAAGATTTATTTTTATTTATTTATTTATTCTCCTCTTGCTGCTTGTGCTCTCTGTGTCCATTTGCTGCACATTTTTCTGTCTGCTTGTCTCCCTTTATTATGTCATCTTGCTGTGTCAGCTCACTGCGTCGCACAGGCTGGCTTGCCTTCACCAGGAGGCCCCGGAAATCAAACCCGGGGCCTCCCATATGGTAAACGGGAGCCCAACCAATTGAGCCACAGCCGCTTCCCACGATATATATACTTTTATTTAAGCTCTTTACTGTATTTGTCTCAGAGAGTTCATTGGCAGAAGCATAAAACTCCAGATTTAATGAATGCGCATCAAGATTGCTAAAAGAGAAATTGAGTGTTTTTAAGAGTGTGCTTGCTTTTATCTTGACCTACCAAGATTTTTTCGTTTGTCCAGTCATCCAAAAAAAATTTAGATATTAGGAAACTGAGTCTCAGAATATTTAAAAGATTTTGCCAAGGTAAAACTGAGTCAAAACTAGAATCCTGTTCTATTTCATGAGCCAGGATTTTCTCTCCTTTATCACGGGGTCCTATTGTGGCTGAAGAAACTGTTTTTTTAAAAATATAGTAATCATATTTGGTAAGAATTCTTAGAATCTCATAAAATCTCCCTCCAAGAGTATAAGCTCATATTAATTTTTAAGAGTAAATTATTAAAAAAAAAAAAAAGATAAATTATTGAAGATGATTTGACCTTTATCTTTTTTTTTTTTTAAAGATTTTTATTTATTTATTCATTTATCCCCCCCTTGCTGCTTGTGCTCGCTGGGTCAGCTAACCACACCGTGCGGGCGGGCTTGCCTTCACCAGGAGGCCCCAGGAACCGAACCCGGAGCCTCCCATATGGTAAACGGGAGCCCTACTGATTGAGCCACAGCCGCTTCCCTGACCTTTATCTTTTTCTCTGATCACTGTCTAACCTTACGCAAAGGAGGCATTTAATTGTAACTATTTTTGTTATACAAATACATATCTATTATAGGAAAATTAAAAAAAAAATAAGTGAAAACACTCATAATTTCATGCCCACATGCCACTGGAGTTGACATTTTGTTGTATGTGCTTTTAGATTTTATGTGTACAGGTGAATAAATTTTTATATGTATTTATATATATACACCCTTGTAACTACAACCCAGATCAAGATATAGGTTTCCAGTATCCCAGAAGGCTCCCTCCTGAACCTTCCCGATGGGTGAACATATTCTTTCCTATTATCATGGATGAGTTTTGCCTGTTCTTGAATTTCATTGAACATGCATACTGAATGAACTCTTGTATGTGGCTTCTTTTGTTTATCATGTTGGTGAGATTTATCCTCTTGTGTATAGCAATGATTCATTCTTTTTCCTTGTTGGGAAATATTTCATTGTATGAATATACCACAGTTTATTTATTCAATTTACTGTTGGTGGATATTTGGGTTTTTTCAATCTTTTACTGTGGTGAGTAATAACTCTTTAATTATTGACTTAGAAGTTTGTTCATAAAAAACTAAGAAATTATGTTTGAAGCTATGTCAAGGTGATATTAGAGTTCAAATAAGGACAATTTTTCTTTCATCAGTTGATTTCAGTTTTAATTCAGAATCGCCAATAAGGTTTAAGTCCATAAAATAATTTGTGATTTTTTTCCCCTGTAGTTTGTACACTTAGTGATTTTGTGTGGTTTGTGTGATTAATAGTGATCTTGCTTGGTTGCTATAATAGTAGTGTACCTCTCACCTTACGAATCATTGCAGGGCTCAATCGATTATCTTTAGGAGAAGGGATTAAGGGTAGCTGCTACATGAAAGCCTAGGAAGTTTAATCCTAAGAGAAGTTATCATTTTATTTCCCAGGGTACCATTTCTTTATTGATTTAATTTTTTTTCATTTATTTCTTGCACATCTGTTTGCAAGATTAGATGATGTAAGGGATAAAAAGGATTAATTAGAAACAAATCCTCGTCTCTAGAATGCTGTAGTGTGGGTGATAGGATATTTAAATAAGTACAAGGTATAAAGTGTTTTCAGGTCAAGTGTGGTGGGAGGCTTTGTGGAAAAGATGACATTTGAAAGACAAGTCTCCTTTACACCAATAGAACAAAACCTCAACACAAACAGAGGAAAGTAAAAGGTGTTCAGATATGGTATAGGCAAAAAGTTATTGTTGTAAATTGCTTTGCTGTTAAACTACTCCCTTTCTTCCTTAATTCCTTTAGTCACAAAAACTTGTTGGCCTTGTAAAATATCTGTCACTTAGACTTAATACAAAAAACCAGACTGTGAGATATCTCAATGTTCAAAAATTGAGTAAATGTTGAAATGATAGTTTGGATATTTTGGGTTAAATAAATGTGGCTACTAGGAAATTAAAAATTACACATGTGCCTCTAATTCCATTACTTTTGGACAATGCTGATCTAAAACGTATAATGTAAGGTTTTAGTAAGATTTTTTAAAGGGTGCATTGACAATTGAGAAAACAAAACAAATTTTAGTGACTTTCAATAATCATGCCACCCATACAGTGTGGTGCTATGTTAGAGAAGAGAAACTTGTCCTGAGCAGTTTTGTGCACAGTGGGCACTGAGTGAATAATATTGTCCAATATGCAATTAAAGTGAATTGTCTGCAGCTGGAGATCTAGAGTGTTTATCACTCAAGATGTCATAGCCCCTCAGTGGTCTGGTTGATTGGAGAAGCCAGTGCTTTGGCAGTGTTCTAACTTTGTGCTTTTATGTAGTAAACCCAACAAGCCTTCTTTCATTCTCACTAAAGTTCTGTGACATTGCTTGCTCAGTGAAACTATTGAAGAGATCAGAAATCAGTTGGAATAGGATTTTGACAGGATAATGGTCTCCTGGGGTATTATAAATGCATAATGTCCATACATTTAAGTTTTAAAGCTGGAGATTATTATGCAGTGGCAGTGCTCTGGTATGGCTACTTTATTTTCAATATGCAAAGTGATAAAACTAAGTTAGTGGTCACTTGAATCTGTCTTTGAAGCGCTACCTCATGATGTGAATATAGCATTGTTTATTTATATAGAACAAAGTGTTTCTATTAGAAAGAGAGAGTATAATAAAGAGAAATATCTGATATTCCCTCCATGATTTTCTAATATTTTGGACTTAATATTGTGACTAAGGAGCATATAAAAAGTCTGACTCCCACATTTACAAAATAGATTCATGTGTGCCATGTGCTTTTAGAAGGGCATGACTTTTTTTTATTTTTTTATTTTTTTTTAAGATTTTATTTATTTATTCATTTATCCCCCCCTTGCTGCTTGTGCTCGCTGGGTCAGCCAACCACGCCGCGCGGGCGGGCCTGCCCTCACCAGGAGGCCCCAAGAACCGAACCCGGGGCCTCCCACATGGCAAACGGGAGCCCCACTGATCGAGCCACAGCCGCCTCCCTAGAAGGGCATGACTTTTCACTAGAATGTTTCCATTTGGATGTTAAATGAAAGAATGTTGGCCAGTGCTTAAGAAATTGAGATAGGCTAGCTATTGGCAATTGTGATCCAATATTATGAATATTAATGACACTTGTTTCTTAACTAAAATTATTTTGGCTTATTAATGTATATGTTTCTTTCCCCAGTATGTAATGGAGCTGATTATGTTTGTTACTTAGATAGTATCTTATTTTGCCAGGTTTCTATGACAAGTACCATGCAATGGGTTGGCTAAAACAGCTGGACTTTATTGGCTTACAGTTTTGGAGTCTACAAGGCTTGTTTCCTGGGGTTTATAGTGTTCTGGTGCTGGCTTGCTGCAATCTTTGGAGTTCCTTGGCTTGCCTCTCTGTTAGGTGGTGTTGTCCACTCCTTTCTCTTCTGGTTTCTGCTGTCTTCTGGCTTCTTCCTGCTGACTTCCCTGGCTCTGGCTTCTGTTTTTTCTCTTTGTAGTAACTATTAGTCAGGTAAAGGGATGCTGATGCAAAATATCAGAAATTGGTTGGTTTTTTTATAAAGGGTATTTATTTGGGAGTAGAAGCTTACAGTCACAAGGCCCTAAAGAGTCCAACTTAAGGTACCATAAGAGGTACTTTCTCACCCAGAGACTGTTGCCATGTGTTGATGCAAGATGGCAGGCGATATCTGCGAGGGTTCAGTCTTCCTTCTCCTCCCAAGGCTTCGTGGTCTCAGCTTCTTCCAATCTCAGTCGTAGGCTGGGATAAGTCTCATCTCTTCCCCGAGGCTCATTTCTCTCAGGGCTCAGCTGCTCTCCTCTCTTCACAAGGCCAGCTGTAAACTGTCAGGTAAATGAATGGCTTGTCTCTCTTCCTGGGGTCTCTGCCTCATCTAATGGAGCCTTCTCTCTTTCCTCACATATCTGCTTCTCTGGTGCTACTTCCCGGGCTTCAGGATCAAAACTCTTAATTTTCTCCTCTGCCATGTCATTTTCTCTGTGAGTCCCTGTCTACCAAGGGGACGGGGGCTCAATGTCCTACTGATATGGCCCAATCAAAGCCTCAATCTTTATTTAATCAAGTAAAAGTAAAACCTCTAAATCCAATACAATCTAATATGCCCAGAGAAACAGACCAGTTCACAAACATAATATCATATTTATTTTTGGAATTCATAAACAATATCAAACTGCTACAGTTACTCTAGTAATCCAGATTAAGGCCCACCCTGCTTCAGTTGGTCACACCTTAACTAAAAGTAACATCTTCAGAAGGTCGCATTTACAATGGGTTCACACCCACAGGGATGTAATTTAAGATTTCACTAAAGCAAATTTTCTTGGATAATTTTTAAAAATAAAGTAAACCACCCTGAAACAAAATAATACAAACATAAAAAAATCTATAGTAAAATTAGCTTTTTTTCCCCCAGTGCATATTAAAATATGATTTTTCTGATATGTGAGTTAATATTAAAACAAAAGATTTCAAACTGCATTTACCTTAATAACTGAAATGTTTGTATATTCTATTAAAATAATTTAATTATTTATTTTTGTTTTTTGTATTTTTAGGTTTGCCATCAGAAAAATAATGCTTCTGGAATTTAGGTGAGTTAAAAGACTTCACTTTGATAAAGATATTGTGATTTAATGCTTAGCTAAATTTTCTGTATATTTTTGTAAGTGGTTAAGAAAATAATTCTACATTTGTGAAGATTTTTATTTTTGTGATTGGCTTATTTTGGAATAGGTGTATAATATCCTTTGTTTTTAAAGATGATGTCACATTGTCTGTATAACTTGTATTTTGAGTTGTTCTCACTAGTTAAGATAATGTGTCCTGAGCAATTTCTAAACTCTTACTAGGTTCCTCTGGGAATCAGTGGCAGTAATTTGAAGTGCATTTTGTAGCCATTTTTTATCTCTGCCAAACTAAGCTTTCAATTTTGAAATTACCAAGGCAGCCTTAATTTGACCTAGCCACTGGTAACATAGATATTTCAAACAGAAGATAGTGTTTGTACAATTTTTAGATTATGAAGGGTAAGTGTTTGTTACAACCAGGTGTGCCCAGTAGGCTCAAAATAAAAGCCAGAGTTTGTTGTTGAGATAATATTTGCCATTTATTGAACATTTGCATTGTGCTAGAGGCATTTTACATATAGAAAACTTAGAGCAACCCTGCAAAAGAAATATTATCCTCTCCATTTAATGGAAGAGGAAACTGAGATCTGAGAGGTTAAGTAATTTGTTCAAAATAAAATTAAACAATTGGCAGAGCTGAGATGCCAATGTCTGATGCCAGTGCTCATGATGTTTCTGCCTCTCCACACTGCCTTGAGATGAGATCAGAGCCTGTGTGTGTTTTTTTAAAACAAATCAATTCTATTAATATATATTAATAAAGGATACAATCCATAATCCATGCTGTATTAGTCAGGCAAAGGGGTGCTAATGTAAAATCCTTTTTATACTTTGCTTAGAAAGATTTCAAGATGAAATTTCCCTGTGGTATAAGGCTAGGGGTATAAGGGACCAGGAAGCAGAAAACTGGGCTAATAACCTCCTCTCCTCCTCCAGGCCCCTAGGAGACAGTAAGGGAACCCATACCTTTTCAAAAGTTGGGAAACGGATGTGGTCAAAAGTAACACAGAAATCCTGGTTAGACTGGGGAGCGGAGAAGGCTTCTCTCTAGGCCTGTGCTCAGGCTCCTGGCCCCTGTAGGCCACTCCTTGCTCCTGCCATTGCCCTGCTTGAGAAGGGGTCCTAGAGGCACCATAGCCCATGAACCCCATGGAGAGTGGCTTCATCTTCCCCATGTGCATGCCACACAAGAGAGGTCCTGCCCCGATGCTAGACTTCATGCGGTTACGAGGAGAGGGGCTGAAGAAGGGACTCCATGACCCATCATTTCTGTCCCAGCTTCGCCGCACTCCTCACACAACTGTGGTGTCAAACTGGACCTGTAAGCATAGGTCACAGGTCTCTTTCACCCAGCTCTACCGCCTCACACCAACCCAGCAGCTTCCAATCCACAGCAGACCCTCTTCCCTATTAATACTACCATTCTGTGGGTAAGTTAGCACTCCAAGCCTGCTCCTTTCCCTGCCCATATCCCAAATGATGAGGTTGGGCCTGGCTTTTGTCCCATCTCCTCTCTCCCTCCCCAATCTGCTGCCATTCTTTTAAACCTCAACTCATCATCCCTCCACATGCTCCCTGCCCCTGTCCTGCCATCAGAGCCAAGATGGCAGCAGCCTGGCCCCCAAACCTCTGGTGTCATGCCATCCACCCCCAGCCCTACCACCCTTCTCCTTCTCCTCCTCAACCGCACCCAATCCCCACATGTGCCTTGGACTGGACAGTGCTCTGCCCAGAGGAATGAGACCGCATTACACACTTACTCTCAAACATATGAGCACACACTGAGTGTCATCCTAAAGACTTAAGAATTAAAGTGAAACAATTTAGGAGCTATACCATCTCCTCTGCTCCCCTTGTAGGGATTAAAGTGCTTTGACCATCTGAGGGTAAGCAAATGAATAGGTGGTTCCCCTGGCCTCCTTTCCCAACCTCTTGGGTCCATGTTCAGCCCAGGAGCCCAGTCCATTCTATGACCACCCCCAGGGAGTCTCTTTTCAAAAGGCAAAAAGAAAAGAGCAAAAAAAAATCAGAAAAATCAGAGCCCCAAGTCCCACCCCAACCCCACTCTAAGCTACTCCAAGTCAGCTACTAGGGGAAGCAATGGGATTAAACTAGGGCCCAGAGGCTCAATCCCCATCTCTTGCAGCATCAGGGGCTTCTTTCTTTAGCATCCAGCACAGGCTTTCTACCCCTCTCCTGCCATCCTGGGCAGGGAGAGGGGCTATACTCTCAGTGCTTATTGATTCAAAAAATCCGGACTCCATGGAGCTGGGACAGCTTGGGGATGAGCAAGCTCATCAAGGACATGGTGTTGAGGATGAAATGGATCTGTCCTAGAAGCTGGTAAGGAAGTTCAGCATGATAGGTGTTGTATTAGTCAGTCAAATGGGTGCCGATGCAAAATACCAGAAATCTGTTGGCTTTTATAAAAGGGTATTTATTTGGGGTAGAAGCTTACAGTTACCAGGCCATAAAACCTAAGTTACTTCCCTCACCAAAGTCTGTTGCCATGTATTGGAACAAGATGGCTGCCGACATGCAACCTTCCTCTTCCTCTTAGGGCTCCATGGTTCCTGCTTCTTCCAATATCAGCTATAGGCTGGGATTAGTCTTTTCTCTCTCCCAGGGCTCTATTCTCTCCAGGCTCAGCTGCTCTGCTCTCTCTGCAAGGCCAGCTGGGAACTGTCAGGTGAATGGTTCATCTTTCTTCCTGGGCCTTCTCTCCTTCCTCACGACCATCTCTGTGTGCTTACTTCCCAGGGATCCAGCTCAAAACTCAAACCTCCCTTCTTTGCGGTGTGGTTTCTCTGTGAGTCCCCTTGGTGGGTGGAGACTCAACGTCCTACTGATGTGGCCCAATCAAAGCCCTAATCATAATTTAATCATGCCCAGGTACAGACCAATTTACGAACATAATCCAATATCTGTTTTTGGGATTCATAATGCCAAACTGCCACAGGTGTGATAGTCAAGATCTTGTGAAAGGCGGTGGATTGGACCCCATAGTCCATCTGCTCCCAGTGAGTCAGCAATCTTGCCTTGCTGTGGTTTGGGGTCTCAAAAGTTGTCACCTTCACTGTGTGCATAAAGATGTACATGCCATGTTGTGAATGAAGTTGGTGAGGGTCCAGATGACAGGGACACTCACAAAGGGGATGCTTTGTGAGCAGCACCACGTGGAGAAGCCTGATGGCCAGCACATAGGAGAGCCAGATGCTGTGGCTGTTCATCACCCCTGTGTTGGGTTCACCTCTCTGTGTGCCGTGCCCACATTCATCCTGCCACCTCTCTCCGCTGCTGTTCGTGCAAGGCCAGAGGTTGAGGACCTGGGAGGGTGCTTGGGGCTGGGGGTGGGGGTGGGGTGCTGCAGCTCCAGCTGCTGTAACAACCGGTGGCAGAAGGCACCCTGCTCCGGCCAACAATACTATGCTGTTTTTACCGCTGTAGTTTTGTAATATGGTTCATGGTCAGGCAGTGAAATTCCTCTTCTATTTTAGAACGCTTTTGACTTCAGGTGCACTTTCCCTTCCAAATAAACTTGGTAATTTCCTTTTCTATTTCTGTAAAGCAGGCTGTTGGAATTTTGTTATTGCATTGACTCTATAAACAGTTTGGGTAGGATTGACATCTTCACAATATTTATTCTTCCAATTCATGAACATGGAATATCTATCCATTTGTTTAGGTCTTCACTGATTTCTTTTAGATTGCTTTGCAGTTTTCTGAATCTAGGTCCTGTACTTCTTTGTTAAATAGATACCTAGGTATTTGAGTCTTTTTGTTGCTATTGTAAATGGAATTTTTCCCTTCATTTCCTTCTTAGATTGTTCAATAGTAGTGTACAGAAGGATTACTGATTTTTGTGTGTTGATCTGTTGATCTTGTATCCTGCCACTTTGCTGAACTTGTTTATTAGCTCAAGTAGCTTTGTCGTCTACATTTCAGAATTTTCTAAATATAAGATCATGTCATCAGCAAATAGTGAGATTTTTACGTTCTCTTTTACTATGTGGATGTCTTTTATTATTATTATTTTTCTTATCTAATTGCTCTAGCTGGAACTTCTGGTACAATGTTGAATAATAGTGGTGACAGTGGGCATTCTTGACTTTTTCCTTATCTTAAAGGGAAAGCTTTCAACCTTTCCCCATTGAGTACGATGTTAGCTGTGGGTTTTCATATACGCCCTTTATCATACTGAAGAATTTTCCTTCTATTCCTATATTTTGAAGTGTTTTTATCAAAGAAAGGATGTTGGATATTGTTGATGCCTTTTTTTAAAGATTTATTTTTTTATTTCTCCCCACCCCCTCATTGTTTGCATGTACTTTCGGTTCATTGTGTGCTTGTTTTCCTTTTAGTAGGCACCAGGAACTGAACCTGGAACCTCCCATGTGGGAGGGAGGCGCCTGATGACTTGAGCCACCTCTGCACCCTGCTTTGTTGTATCTCTCATTATGTTTTCCTCCTTGTGTCTCTTGTTGTGTCAGCTTGCTTGTCTACTTTAGAAGGCACTGGGAACCAAACCCGGCACCTCCCATGTGGTAGTTCCATCACTTGAGCCACATCGCTTCCCTCGAATGCCTTTTCTGCATTGATCGAGATGATCATGTGGTTTTTTTCCTTCAATATGTTCTTGTGGTGTATTACGTTTATTGATTTTCTTATGTTGAGCCACCCTTGCATACCAGGAACAAATCCCACTTGGTTGTGGTGCATAAGTGTTTTGATTGGCTGTTGGATTCTATTTGCAGGTATTTTATTGAGAATTTTTGTATCTATGGTCATTAGAGAGATTGGTCAGTAATTTTCTTCTCTTGTAGTATCTTTATCTGGCTTTGGTATTAGGGTGATGTTGGCTTCATAAAAATGTGTTGGGTAATTTTCCCTCCTCTTCACATTTTTGGAAGAGTTTAAACAAGATTGGTGTTAATTCTTCTCAAAATGCTTGGTAGAATTCACCTGTGAAGCCATCTGGTCCTGGACTTTTCTTTGTTGGGAGATTTTTGATGACTGATTCAATCTCTTTAAATGTGATTGGTGTGTTAAGTACTTGTATTTCTTGTAGCGTCAGTGTAAGGTGAATTGTGCCTAGGAATTTGTCCATTTCATCTAGGTAGTCTAGGTTGTTGGCAGTTTCCCATAATATCCTCTTAAGATTCTTTTTATTTCTGTGGGGTCAGTTGTAACTTACCCCCTTTCATTTCTGATTGTATTTATTTGCATCTTCTCTCTTTTTTTCTTTGTTAGTCTAGCTAGGGGTTTGTCCATTTTATTCATCTTCTCAAAAACCAGCTTTTGGTTTTGTTGATTTTCTCTTGTTTTTTTGTTCTCAATTTCATTTATTTCTGCTCTAATCTTTTTTTTTTTAAAACAATTTATTGAAGTATATCATTCATATATGAACATACATAAACTATAAGTGTTCAGTAAACATCGTGATCTTACAAAACAAACATGCATAACATCATACGGGGCTCCCACACATCACCTCTGCACAGACACCCTGCATTATTGTGAAACATTTGTTAACAAATCATGAAAGAGCATCGTCAAAGTATTACTACTAACTATAGTCCTTATCTTCCTCCCCTATACATTTTTTAAGGATTTATTGATTTATTTATTTACTTTTACCCCCCCCGCCCCCGTTTTTGCTGTTTCTGTGTCCATTCGCTGGGCAACTCTCAGTGTCTGTTTCCTGCCCTCTCTCCTCATCCTTCTCCTCCTGTCTTCACTGGGATTTGATCCTCAGAATCTCTGATGTGGGAGAGAGGCATCCTACAGCCTGTGCCACCTTAGTTCCTGGTTTTTCGGTGCGTCTCGTCTTGGCTCCCCCTTGTGTCACCCTCCTGTTACATCATCATCTTGGTGCGTGGCTTGTGGGGCCTGTGGCTCACCTGTGTGCGGGGCCTAGTGGCCCACGTGCCTTCTATATTTTTCTTTTTTTAAAAATTTTTACCGGGAGGTCCTGGGGACCAAAGATACCTAGAGTTACAGTCATTTCCCATACAGGATGATCATGTAATAAATCAGGCTTTGTTTATCACCAGCATTCTAAAAACCAGACCTAGGGAGAAAAACTTGGTTGGGGGCACATGCATGGTTTCTAATATAGCGAATGTTTAGCTTACCCTGATTATCACAAAATCAGGACAGCGAGAATGTTCGCATTCTGCTCTAATCTTTATTATTTCTTTCCTTCTGCTTGCTTTGGGAATAATTTGCTGCTCTTTTTCTAGTTTCTCCAGTTGTTCAGTTATGTATTTTATTTTAACTCTTTCTTTTTTACTATAGGCCTTCAGGGCTATAAGTTTCCCTCTCAGCACTGTCTTTCCTGTATCCCATAAGATTTGATATGTTGTATTCTCATCTTCATTCGTCTCAATATATTTACTAATGTACGTAGAACTCGGGAAAGCGCTATACTTAAAATTTCAGTTTTATTAGAATTAAAAGAATATAAATAAGGAGACAGACATAGGGTAAGGTCTGCAGGTGTCTCAGATGCAAGCTTCCATGTCCTCTTTTGGAGGTGGAAAGCATCATTCTCCTGACATATTTATCAATCATGAAAGCTCTGCTTGAGTTTCGGTGTCTAGAGTTTTTTGTGGTTTCATTAAGTGGAAGCATGATTGTTAAAATCAATGCCTGTGGGGAAGCGGCTGTGGCTCAATCAGTAGGGCTCCCGTTTACCATATGGGAGGCCCCAGGTTCGGTTCCCGGGGCCTCCTGGTGAAGGCAAGCCCGCCCGCACGGCGTGGTTAGCTGACCCAGCGAGCACAAGCAGCAAGGGGGGGATAAATGAATAAATAAATAAAATCTTTAAAAAAAAAAATAAATAAATAAAATAAAATAAAATAAAATAAAATCAATGCCTGTGTGGTTGAACACAGTCTCCTAGAGGTCTGAGGGAGATCTGGGAGATGGGCTGATCAGGCTAATAAATAGGGCTCAAAACCCTAATCCTGAGAGTCTTTTGTATAAACTATTCAGTTGTGCTCTGGGGCCTACCGTAAATAACAAAAGATACTCCTATCACAGGAAATTCTGAAGATTTAGAAGATATTTCCCAGGAACTAAGAAACAAAGACCAGCCAATTTCTTTATTACACTATAGCACTTTAAATACATGATCTCATTTAATCCTCACAGGATCCCACTAAGATCTCCTTTATTTTATAGATGAGAAAATATGCCCTTTCCACCCTTTCATGCCTTCTCTCAGAAAGACAGATAAGAATCAAAAAGGCACTTATATAAGATTGAGATAAAACCAGGAATTCTAGAATTCTGGAAAATATTAGAAGCCAGGAAAATGGCAGGAACTGAAGATGAAAGTAACAGAACAGATTCAAGGTATCAATGTCACTGAATTTTTTTTTTTTTCTTTGAAGTAGGTACCGGGAAATGAACCCGGGACCTCTTACATGGGAAGCAGGCACTCAACCACGGAGCTACACCTGCTCCCATCAGTGAAGATTTTTAAAAATATGTATATTTTTGAAGTATATCATTCATACATGAACATACAAAAACAATAAGTGTATAGTAAAAGTTGTGAACTTACAAAATAAACATGCATAACATCATACAGGGGTTCCATACATCATCCCTCCACCAACAGTTTGCGTTGTTGTGAAACATTTGTTATAAACTATGCAAGGGCATCATCAAAATATTACTACTAACTATAGTACCATATCTTACATTTGGTGTATTTTTTCCCCCAACCCACTCTATTTTTTTAAACAAATCAATTTTTTTGATACATATTAATAAAGTGTAGAATTTATCCAAAAAGTACAATCATTTGTATTTGGTATAATCACATAGTTGTGTGTTCATCACTTCAATCATTATTAAAGCATTTTCATTATTTCAATAATAATAATAAATACAGATAGACAAACAAACAAGGAAATTCCTACCCTCTCAATCTGTTTCCCCTGCTGTACATAGCTGCTTTTTCTGGCTATTCTTACACAGTTATTTATTTGTTTATTAAGCAGTTCTATTGAGATATAGTCACATACCATATAATTTATCCAAGTATATAATCAGTGGCTTTTTTTTTTAGTTGTTTAAAAGACTTTTATTGTAAAAATGTAAAATAAATAGAAAAAGAGATTAAAAGAAATTACAAATTTTACAAGAGAGTACAAAGCCAGGTTAGATTTAATATAATCAATTATAGGAAATAGATAGTATGGCAACAAACATTTATAAATGTAAAAATTCTAATATAATAGAAATTAATTATAACATAAATCTAATTTTTATATTATAGCTCTAACTATTTGACATAATAATCTCTAAGAATGAAATAAATTATTGGTTTAGTTATTTAATTTCCGTTTAGGCCATAATTCTTTCTACATAAACAAATTCCTATTTGGGAATTCTTCACATCTTACTGGAATGAATTACAGCAGATAACAATATGCCAACTCATAATTTCATGAAGGCAGAAAAACTCAATCTTTTTCAACAGTAGTCATGCTAAATCATTATTGAGCCAGATGGATTATTTTAATTAATGAGTTTGCATAAGAAAGGGTTAAAGAAAAATGAAGTATCCAAAAATATATCTTTTCTCCAGTCCTCCTCAATTAAAACTAAGTGTTTATTTTATATGAAGAAACTTACAGAACACTGATCACTGGAGCAATTTGCTAGTTGCACTGAGTAATTATTGTTCATATACTCTAATATTGTTAATTTTACATTTATCTAGTCTATTCCAGCTCTTTTTTGGTTACTGTTTGCATGGAATACCTTTTTCCAACCTTTCACTTTTAACCTGGTGTGTCTTTACATCTGAGGTGGGTCTCTTGTAGACAACATATAGATGGCTCATATTTTTTTTATCCATTCTATCAGTATATGTCTTTTGATTGGGGAGTTCAGTCCATTAACATTTAGTATTATTACTGTAAAGGCATTACTTACTTCATCCATTTTGTCCTTTGTTTTTCTGTTGTCATACTATTCAATTGTCTGTCTTATCCTTCAGTTTACCCTTCCTAATAATCTTCATTTCTAAATTTCTCCATATCTCTCACCCTTGTCTTTTCCTTTCAGGCTGCAGCACCCCCTTTAGTATCACTTGTAAATCTGGTCTTTTGGTAACATATTCTGTCAATTTTTATGTCTGTGAAGACTTTGAACTCACCCTCATTTTTGAAGGACAGCTTTGCCAGATACAGAATTTTTGGCTGGCAGTTTTTCCTCTTTGAGTACCTTAAATACATCACACCACTTTCTTCTCTTTTCCATGGTTTCTGAGAGGTCTGCACTTAATCTTATCGAGTTTCCCTTGTATGTGATGCTTTGCTTTTCTCTTGCTGCTTTCAGAATCCTCTATCTCTGATATTTGTCATTCTGAATAGTAGGTGTCTCGGGGTAGGTCTGTTCGGATTTATTCTGTTTGGGGTGTGTTGTCCTTCTTGGTTATTGATATTTATGTCCTTCATAAGGGTTGGGAAGTTTTCAGGCATTATTCCCTCAAATATTCTTTCTGTCCCGTTTCTATTCTCTTCTTCTCCTGGGACACCAATAATGCAAATGTTTGTGTGTTTTGTGTTGTCAATCAATTCCCTGAAACTGTTCCATTTTTTCCATTCTTTTCTCTTTCTATTCTCCTGTCTTTTCCAGTTCAGATATTCTGCCTTTGAAGTTACTAATTCTGTCTTCAAGCAATTCAAATCTGCTCCTATATACCTCTAATGTATTTTTATTTTTTTTATTCTTTATTTTTTTTATTTTTTCTTTTTCTAATGTATTTTTAATCTCATCCATTGTGTCTTTCATTCCCGTAAGGTCTGTTACTTTTCTTTGCAGGCTTTCAAATTGTTTTTTATTCTCTCCCAGTGTCTTCTTAATATTGTCTACTTATTTTATTTTATTTTTTTAAGATTAATAAAACTTTATTTGGAGACAGTAGAAAGGCTGAATTTTATTCTGATTTGAGCATCTAGACTGGAATTGCCTTGAAAATTCTTTTGAAATATCCTCCAAGATTTGAGTTCCTTTAACTGTAGACTGAAGTCCAGCAGAAATATGACTCAAGAGTTTCCCTCAAATCATTGCTTGAGCTCTAGGCAAGGTGCTGGACTTTTTAGCCAATAAGCTGCTTACTGACACATCCTTTACTTTAGTCATATTTTCTGTAAATTCTTTGAAGTGATTTAGGAGAGTTGTGTGATTATAACTAATTAATTGTCTTAAATCCTGTATCTCTTCAGGATATTTGGTTTGTTCTTTTGGCTGGGCCATCTCTTCTGTTTCCTAGTATAGCTTGTAATTTTTTGCTGATGTCCAGGCATTTCAATATGTTGGTGAATTTACTCTGATGGCCAACTTCTCTCTCTTTCCCGTCCCCCCCCCCGCCCCCACAGCTTTTCTTTGATATTTGGTTCAGCTTATTTTTAGTCTTTAAAATTTCACAGCTTAAGTTTTCAAAATTGGGCCTAGGACTTACTAGTTAGTGGGCCGCAGATTTTCTCCCAGGGTTTGGATACAGAGAGTGAGAGTTTTTGTCCATGCAATTTCAAGACCAGCCAGCAGATGGCACTAGTTAGTGCACCTTTCTGCTGAGGTGTTTCAGTCTCGGCTTTCCCGTATGTTCCTGTGTTGAATCTCCAGAGTAGAGAGTCAAAGTGGGCTCTGCTGGCTGAATTCACTGAAGAACCCACCCCGCTGACCTCCCCTCCATTTTCCCTGGAAAGAGCTTACAGGAAGGAAGTTGTCTTTTCCCCTCAGTTGGCTACAGTGAGCCAGGGGTTTTACTCCAGCTTAATATCTTGGGCATGGGGGACGGGAGCCCTTCCCGGCTGTCATGGGAGCTTGGTAACTCACGTTTGTCATTTTAACTTCTTTGTCTCTCTGTCCCTCACCCTCCTAGGAGTTGTGTATCACTGTTCTGGTGCTAACTCCCAAAGCAAGTCCCTAGGACAGCTTTTGCCTCTTTCTCCATTGTTTTTTTGAGAGCATTCAGCTCTGCCTCTTAGTCTATCACCATCTTCCTATAATCCTGGTATGACTGCTTTATTACTTTACATTTAGATTGTTAATATTCCTAATTGCAAGAAATTTTTTACTTCATTTTAAAATTTGGCTCTAACACGTAAATACTAAAAGTACCAACGAGTTCACCCAGGAAAACACCATTTCCCATTCCAATATCAAGCATGGAGGCATCCAGTGGGATCTTGTGTTTTTTTATCCACCTTATTAATCAGGTCATAATCTTTTCTCCAAACCAAATTTCTCCTGTATCTCCATATTCTTGAAAAATTTGCAGTCCTCTCAAACAGTAACCCAATGCTCTCGGGTCCCCAGCACCAATGGAGCGAAGCCAAACTCTCTGGGACTGCCTTTGCGGGTCCACGCTGTGGGCCCAGTGCCACCACAGTCAGCTCCCTGAAGATTTTAATAACTGAAAAAAATGAGTTGTTAGTTTTCAGGAACGTCTGTGTGATTTCTGTTTGAGAATGCTATTTTCTTTGTGCCAGCCCCAAGATCTAACTTAGTCTAAAGTTTATGGTAGAGGTAACTGATGGTCTCTGACTAGAATGATGGAATGGAGAAAGGTGGTTGGGTACAGGAGAGTAAACTGAAAAAGAAGAGTTAAAAAAATTTTTTTTAATGAAAGTTATTGGAAAGAGATGTTACTATCTAAATCACATTTGCTGCAATTGCCTGAAATAGGATTGGGAATTATTGAAAAAATCCTTGAGTTTGGAGAAAAGACATGTATTTTGGAGTCAGAATCATAATTGTATCATATTGGGCAAGTCATTGACTCTTACTGCCTCAGTTTTCTCATTTGTAAACTTGAAAGAATAGGTTTGGAGTTTGCTGTGTAGTCAGATAACACCCAAGACAAGACATTATTTATTAAAACTTTTGGCAAGCCAGTGATATTCCTGGGGTATCGTGCAGAAACAAATATGAAAATATTCTGGATGGATAAGTATTCCACCTACATTGCAAATAATTCCTATAAACCCGCTGAAGGTGAGTTCACACTCCCAAATTATAGAGCATGTTAGGGTAATAATCCTCTATAAGCAAGAGTCACTTGAAAAATGCCCCTTAAGAACTTCAGATAATTAAATAATTGGTATATACTGGCAGATTGTTATGTTTAAAATTATTATGGACATAAGAGAAGAAATTAAATATTTGAGTAAGGAATAAGACATGAACAAAGAAGGACAGATTAAAAAAATTTGATCATTGAAATTTAAAAACTCAATATACAAATTAAATAGCTGATTAGATACAGCTGAAGACAGAATTATGAACTTGAAATTTAGAACTAACAAAATTAATCAAAGATACCAAATAAAAATAGAGATGAAAAATATGAAAGAAGGATTAATGGATATGGAGGCTAGAAGGAAAAGTTCTAGTGGGAGTTCCAAAAGAGATATAGAGATAATGGAGGATAGACAGTTTAGAAGAGATGATGGTCAAGAATTTTCTAGAATTGATGAAACACATGAATCTTTTAGATTCAGGAAGATAGCAAATCCTGAACATAGCATCTGTAGAGCAACAAAGACAGGTGAAGTGCATAAAATCTATACGAGAGAAAATACAGATTGCTCAAAGAGGAAAATAGACTGATTGCAGACTTTTTAAATTGTAATAATAAAGAAAATAATGGAATGAGACTAGTACAGAGGAAGAAAAAAATCACTATCAACCTAGAAGTCTATACCTAGCTGTACTGTCATGAAATGAAGAATTTTACACAAATATAGATGAATACTATCAGATTGTTGCTGACAGAAGTTCTTAAGGATCTTGTTCAAAAAGAAGCTTCATGAATTTTATTTACAAAGAATTACTCTAGTCTTTTACTTAGAGCCTTTGACTATTATTTTAACCGAAGTCTTGTTTATGTAGTTTCCTAGATTGCTGCAAATTAAGTAAGATAGATTGTTAAAGACTGACCCATAGGAATACCATAAGAGCAGACCCTTGAAACATAAGAGGAAGTAGAAAAACTGTAGCACTGTTGGAGAATATAAAATGCTTACCTATGTGTGTATTTGCGTGTGTGTGTGTGAGAGAGAGAGGGAGAGAAATTATGCATATGGAGTATTTAGTGTGGGAATAAAAAGTCCTGCTTTTTAAACTAGCATGTGGTATTTTACAGTCCACACCATTAATTAGTAGTTTATAACTACTACGAATCATAAGAAATGACAATAAGTTATATTTTGGGAATCAGAAATACTTAAATTTGTTTAGGAATATTTTCACCAAAGTCTTAAAATAAGAATTTTGACAACTGAGTAGAAAATGCCAGTCTTGAAAATTGACTTATGTTGATTACCTTCTAATTTAAGTATTACAAAGCTTTTTTTTAATTGTCTCTTTCTTAGTTTATGATGTTATTTGGTCCTGATGCAAATTAGTATTAATGTGTCAGGTGCATTTATCTGTGAAAGTGCCATCATACCATTTTGTTTTTGAGCTGTTTGTCAGGAACTTTTGTTTTTTCATTACATATAGAACCTTAGATAAGGGAATATCCAGTGGTCTCATGGTGATAATCATGTATGGCAGTAACCTTTGATGCTTTCCCAGTTGAGAGTATAAGACTCATTTCACAAAGCCACCTATTCTGTACATTAGAAGGTTGCAGTATGTAACACTGACCTAGATTACAGGTAAATTTGTGAAGGATTCTCAAATTATAAGTATCGATTTTCAAAATATTTTTAGAAATTTATGAATAATGATGCTTTTCTAGGTGAGTGACACATTGCAGTGAGTGGTATTAATTAATGCAATATTCTGTGCCTTTTTTCTCTTCACAGCCAGTATCTTGAAAATTACCTCTGGATGAATTATTCTCCAGAAGTGTCCAGCAAGGCCTTCTTAATGTCAATCTGCTGTATGGTGAATGAAAAGTTCCGAGAAAATGTCCCTGCGTGGGAGGTAACAGACTTAAATAACTTGTTAGCTTTCTTACTATGCTCACTTAAGCCATTACAAAATAGCTGAACTTTTTACTGATAATAGCTAGTACTTTTAGAGCACTTTGCCAAATTAATTTACTATGTACTGAAAAATTATGCATATGGAGTTATTTTTGTGCTTTGTACTTGAAACAAAGAATGACATAGATTATAAGGACTTTTACATCAGGAGCTGCCAAAGTGAAATTTATATTAATAAGCAGAAATGAATAATAATATGCTCAAGTGAGGTAATATGTCAATGTCTTATTTCACAAAGAGTATATAGTTGTAGTTTTACTTGAATAAAATAGTGTTTCCAAAGTCACGACAGGTGCTTTTTTCTTTGTCCTTGAATTTCAGTATGTTTGCTCTTTTTGAAATTTCTAATGAACTAATATTTTCTCTTTGTGCTGGTGTAATAGAGGCTTGGTCAGTGGAAGTACAAAATCTAGCTTTTCTTTTGGCACCCATAAAATGGTCAACTTGTCAACAGTTTATTCTTTTCCAGGCATACTTTTTTGAATGAAGAAAAGGCAAGAATACTTGTTATCTGTCTTGAGGGTATGATCACCAAAATAAGAATGTGTTAAACTCTTTAAGATGAAACATTGGACTGTTTCTCAAATATTTATTAAGTGACTGCCATCTCAGGGCAGATTAGAGACTAAACTAAAGTATAGGTCCTGTGTGTCTTATTGAGAGTTCTGATTGATTTTGCATGTTATTAAGGCAGCTTTGGTGATTAAGGCTTAAATTAAACAACAATGCAGATTAAGAGAAGAGGATACCTGCAGATTTACAAAGTAGAATTAATTGGATTTGATAATTAATTGAGGTTAATACTAGGAAAGGGTGTTATTTTCAATAATCTTCTAGGCCTGGACAGCCAAATATAATAATAGATGATGGTGCCATTCACGAAGATAGGTAATAGAGGACTGAGGAATACTTTAGAGGATACAAAGTTGTTGAATTGAATTTTGGACATATTGAGTTTGCTTTTGGGATATTTATATGAAATTTTCTAGTAGAGGAATCTGAGGAGCTAGAACTAAGGAGAGAAGTCTGGACTGAAGATGTATGTTTGGAATCATTGGCATATGATAGTTGAAGTTGTGGGAGGGTATGGAAGAAGAATGAGGGGTAGAATCCTAGGAGCCCTACCCATTAAGTTTCAAAGGGAGAGGAGCCTTCAACATAGTGAAAACAAGTTGAGGGTTGATAACAGTCCATTGAACTTGACAGCCATTAACATTTTAAGGGGAGTGGTGTGGGTGGGGCTTGTTTAGAGAAGTGATTGTAAACAGCTGATATGGACCACACATTTGGAGCATTTGTGACAGAAGAGAGAGGTGTGGCAGTAACAAAAAGAGGAGCTAGATCAAGAGAATTTTGCATATGTTTACATGATTTACATGATAAGAGTAAAAAATCATAATATAAAGCAGAAGAGGGTATTCTTGAGATTAGAGGGGCTTATTACAAGATATTGTTGTTTCTTTTATTCAAGTCAGAAAAATTAGCACACTTCAGACCCTTAGTAAGAAAATATAGCCCAGGCTAAATACGGGCATAATCCACAGAAGAAAAGCTAAAGGAATTAAAGCCATTATTTTATTAGTTTAAGGTTTCTGCTACTCATATTACTGCCAGAAACTTATATTTGACTTACTACCATTAATTATAATTACTTAATATCTCTTGTACACATATACAAATAATCATTTTATAATCATTTGGTTTTGTTAATAGACTACTACAAGCCAACCAATGTTTCTTTTAAGGGAGGAAAATATTGTAGGTGCACCGGACAATTCAAAATAAATTTTTATTCTTTCTCTTTTCAGACTTTTAAGAAGAAGCCAGACCACTTCCCATTCTTTTTTAAGTGCATCTTGAAAGCAGCATTAGCTGAAACTGATGGTGAATTTTCACTCCATGAACAGACAGTTTTACTGCTCTTTCTTGATCATTGCTTCAATAGTTTGGTAATTTTACCTTATCTTTTGATCTTTTGGGGGAATTTTCAAGTTTTCTTGTTCTTCTAGGTTGAATTGAGATGAGATAACCTCTCTAGCCAAATCTGTCATATAAGACCTGCTCACTTTTTAGTAGACTTGGACTTGGTCTCTCCTCTCTATCTAGACTCTTAAAAAAGTGATAATGAGAACTGATTTTTGCAAAGATAAAGCACAAAAATGAGAAGCAGCAAAGCATCTGGTTTATATAAAGTTTGAATAATGAGATCTGAGCCACAAGCTGCACACAAAAATGTAGTTTCATTACTTGAAGTTGTGCTTCATGCAAAGTCTGGCTAGTCAGCAGAAGAGTGGTATCTTAAGTTGGCTGATTCAGGCCAATTTTGGATGTTCTTTGTGTTTGATACATTTCCATCCTTCATACGATAATCTAAAAAATTAAACATTTACAGTAATACTTCATTTGTGCTTCCCTGCTGAAGCTTGTTTAAAGATGAGTACTTCTGGATCAATAGTGCACTTAGACCTATGCGGTAGAATTTATAGAGTTCTTTCTTATCCAAGACACTAAGTATTAATTGTCAACATCAGATGGATAGTTATTTCCTCTTTCTTCTATGTATTGCCTCACGTGGACTCTTGTCAAGGCATAAAAAAGAAGATATTATGCCCTTAGGTGTTTAGACACTGGATGCCACTACTATCTAGTTAACATTTATTAAACAAAACAGAGCAAAAATAAATTGATATAAATAGATGTGATTTCTTATCAGAATTTGAACAAAAACAAGATTTAATTAGTATTAGTATTTTGGTGTTAGGTTTAACCAACTGAAAAATTAATTTATTATTGAAATGCTTTCTTTTTAAAATATTGATTTGAAACTATTGGTTGCATGCTTTGCCCCCAGGACTTAAATAAAGGCAATGTGTGCCTTATGTAAAGACTTTGGTAAAATGTAGGCATGTTGATAAACTTACTTTCTTAATGCCTTAAATAGGAAGTAGACTTGATCCGGAGTCAAGTACAACAGCTTATCTCCCTTCCAATGTGGATGGGCTTACAATCTGTAAGTATCTAATTTTAGACATGTTTGTGTATATATGTTATAAATGGAACATATGTTTCTAGACTGTGTGGCTTTAATAGGGATGTAAAAGTGGTAGCATCCCTTTTCCTGATTAGAATGTTTAAGTTACTATGCATTAACTTATCATAGATGTAGTTTTTATAGTTTTAGAGGCTTTATGAGGAGGCTAATATAATATAGTAGCAGTATTGTAAGGTGAAATAGGGTAATATCAATTGGACTTGTAGAAAAGGGGAGAAAACTTATTTACAAAGTATTGGTATCCTTAAGTATGTCTTTAGATGAGATAAAATGCAGATTTATTTTTGAGTTACCTTGATTGGAATGTACATACATCTATGGGAGAAGGTCTGTATCATGTTTAAGATTAGCAGCTTTGTTTTTCATCAAACCTTTACTAAATGATCTTTATGTACAGGTATCAAAGCTAAATTAATAGATCTTAGGAAGTAAAGTTAAAACTATCAAATTACAAGGTAAAACTTTATTCAGAATTCCATTTCTTGCACATGGGTGTTTTTGCAGACATCCAAATATGCAAGCACATTCTTAGATAGCAAGTGGGTGATAGGATGAAGGCATAAGGTGAATATAAAATAATTCATACCAAATTAAAAAGTGATAAGTGCCAGAGAGAATATGGTGATGTGGGCATTTCTTTTATGTTTACTTGTGATGACTGTTTTATGTGCATTGTTCTAGACTCATATTTTTCAGACTTCAGTGCTTAATTTTAGAAATAAAAAAGAAATTTAATTGATTATCGAGCTTAGACTTTTGACTAGAAAAGGCAGTTTCTTTTTGTCTTATTTTTTCTGTGAACAAGTATTAGAATTGAAAAGTTTTAAAAAATACAGTTATTAGTTTCTTAATTTTTAGGTTTTGTCAGTTGCTTTCATGTTTTATCACATCGGTCTATTGTATATCAATATATTAGAAACTTAGCTAATAGTTGATCTTTATCCTTGTAGAATTTAAAGTTAATAGTGATTTAATATCATATCTCTCTCAGGCACGATTGGAATTAGAATTAAAAAAGACATCCAAGCTAAGAAAGTTCTGGAACTTGATTAAAAAGAATGATGAAAAGATGGATCCAAAAGCAAGAGAACAGTATGTTGGCAAAGCTTCATTCCATGTTGATTTATTGTACTGGGTTATGGGTCCTGGATGATGTTGATCATTTTTTTGCTTCCTTTATATAGTGCTAAGTCCAGAAAAACAATTAATAAGTACATTTACTTAAGACTGCATAGAGAAATTTTTCACAAAAGCCTATCGGAGGAGCCAGAACACCACCATGCTTATCTTCTTTCCCTTTTCTCTGTGCCGGTGATAAGTGTATGTAGTTGCTGACTTTTCTTCTCCCTACCTAGTCTCCAAGTCTATCCTCCACAAATAGTTCTCCTCCTCCTTTAAATCTTCAGGCTATCAATTCAGATTCTTTCTTTTTCTGACTCCCTCACTCTTAACAATGACTCTGACCTACTTCAACCATAATTTATTCATTTGTTCAACAAATATTGAGTGTTGGATTTCTGGGAAGATGGCATTGGAGTAGGGCAGCAGGGCTCAACTTTCTTCCAAAAACAACAGAGGAAGGGTAAAAAGTTGTCTGAGGGAGCTGCTTTTGGAGGTCTGTAGACCAGGAGAGTGCTTGGCATCATCTATGGACAGAGAGACGAAGGGGCTGAAGCAAAAACTGTGAGTTTCTAGCCCCTACAGCCAGGAATGGCACCCATCTCCCAATCTCAAGGTGAAGAGCCTGGGTAAAACCTGTGGCTCACTGTAGCCAACTGAGAGAAGAACAAAAATCTTCCTTCCTGGGAGGAAGGACAGTGCAGTAGAGGGTGGAGATTGGTTTCACTTCGGTGAGTTTGGCCAGTGGAGTCCATTTTGAATCTTGGCTCTGGACAGATCAGAATCACCAGTGAGTGGAGATTGAAAGAGACACCTCTGTGGAAAGGTTTGCCAAAGAGTGCAATCTGCTGGCAAGCTGAGAAACTACACTAAGTAAAACTTTTTGGAGTCTCTCATGTCCAGACATTCTTGAATCTGATCTGTGTCCCATTAGTGGGTCTGTAGCCCTGTTTTATTTTTATTTTTATATTATATATTTATTTATTGTTAGTCATGTGATATGCTCATTTATTTTATTTTTATTTTTTAATAATTAAAAAAAATTTTTTTTTTTAAAGATACTTAGATTACATAAATGTTACACAAAAATGATAGGGATTCTCATATGCCCCACCTCCCATACCTCCCACAACCTCCCACATAAACATCCTTCATTAGTGTGGCACATCACCTGCAATGGATATACACATCCTGGGGCTTTGCCATTAAGTTTGGAGCATAGTTCACATTGTAGACCACACTCTCTCCCCCATAGTTCTGCATGTTATATGATGATATAAAATGGCCTATATCTGTCATTGCAGTGTCACTCAAGATAATTCCCAACTCCTGAAAAAGCCCCTGTATTACAACTGCTTTTCCCTCTCCCTGCCCCCAGAGCATCCAGTGGCCACTGGCTCCACATTAATGTTGTAATTTCTTCCAGTGCTTGAATCACAATATGTCTATAACAGAATACCAGTTAGTCCACTCTAGTCCATAGCTCTTCCCCCCAGTCCTGAGGAGTCTGGGATGGTGATGTCCACTCTACCTCCAATTGAGAGGGGGCTTATATTCCATGGATAAGATTGATGGGATTATCCTGCCTGCAGCTGCAGACTCTCTCCATTCCCTGGGATGGCCATTGTCCATCATCATCTCCCCGCCAGGTGTCCTGGGTGAGTCCATTGAGCTGTAGAGTAGGAGTTGCAGCTCCACCGAGATTCTGGGCCCAGCTGGCACACGGACAGCCCGAAGACTCCAGTTTCTGGATGTACACCTACAAACTCTAGCACCACATATAGGTTTGAATAGAAGGGACAGATGAACCGTGTACAGGGAGGACTTACTTGAGTCCAACTCTGTCACTCTCAGGAGCACAGATTCCAAAGTAGGGCCCACTGATAAGGCACCAAACTCCGGAGCTATCTGCCCTGACAAAGGACCTGGGTGTCTCCAGAGCACTCAGGAGCCCCTCTCTTTGGGGTGGTATCCACTTTGGAAGCCTATGAGGTCCTTCTGAAATGTGCTTAAGCGTTACCTCTGGGATGACCTCCCGACTCACTTTGAAGTCTCTTAGCCATATGAACTCATTTGTCTTTACCTTTTCCCCCTTTTATTTATTTTATTTTTTACTTTTAAAGAAGCTTTAGATTACATAAATATTATATCAAAAATGTACATAGCCAGCCCTATTTTGATAACTTAAGCTGGGCAATCTTAAATAAGTTGAACTAAAAATCAAAGAAGAGTTTTGAAACAAAACCACCAGGCAGGAGAGAGAAATTGACTGTCAGAGTGAATTCACCGACACAATCAGATACGTAGACATCAGCAAAAACTTACAAGCCAAAATTAGAAACAGGAAAGCATCGCCCAGCCAAACGATCAAATCAAAACTAGGGGGCAGATGTGGCTCAAATGGTTGGGCATCCGTTTCCCATATGGAGGAACCTGGGTTCAATCCCTGGGACCTCCGGTAAAATAAAGAAAAATATAGATGGTGTGCGAGTGCGCCTTCAGGCTCCATGAGTGTGTGAGCCCCCAGGCCCCTTGAGCAGGTGAGCTGCCAGGCCCTGCCGAACCATGTAGCAAGATGATGTCATAACAGGAGAGAGAGATGCAGGGGAGAGCCCTGCTGAACCACGCAGGGAGATGACGTAACAGGAGAGAGACGCAGGGGAGAACAAAGACGAGATGCACCGAAAAACCAGGAACTGAGGTGGCACAAGTGGCAAAATTCCTCTCTCCCACACCGGAGGTTCCCAGGATTGAATCCCAGTGAAGACGGGAAGAGAGGGATGAGAGGAGAGAGCAGAAGACAAACTCAGAGAATTGCCCAACGAGTGGACACAAAAACAGTAAAAACGGGTGGTTGGGTGGGGTTAAAATGGATTTAAAAAAGTAAATAAATAAATCTTAAAAAAAAAAAAAAACAAACTATTAAGACAGGATTTAAGAAAACTAATCAGTGATGTTCATACAAATCTCAGTTCAAGGAGTTGAAAGGAAATATGGCTAAAGAGATAAAGGATATTAAGAAGACACTGGGGGAATATAAAGATCAATTTGAAAGCTTGCAAAAAAAATAGCAGAGCTTATGGGAATGAAAGACACAATAGATGAGTTTAAAAATACATTAGAAACATACAAGGGTAGATTTGAATTGATAGGGGAAAGAATGAGTGAATTGGAAGAAAAGAGCATCTATCTTGAAAAGACAGAAGAACAAAAAGAGAATGGAAAAAATGGAACAGCGTCTCAGGGAATTGAATGACAACATGAAATGCACAAACATATGCATTATAGGTGCCCCAGAAGGAGAAGCAAATGGAAAAGGGGCAGAAAAAATATTTGAGGAAATCATGGCCGAAAACTTCCCAACCCTTATGAAAGACTTAAATATCAGTATCCAAGGACAATACAACCGAACAGAATCCAAATAGATCTACTCCGAGACATCTACTATTCAGAATGTCAAATGCCAGAGATAAAGACAATTTTGAAAGTAGCAAGAGAAAAGCAATGTATCACATACAAGGGAAGTTCAATAAGACTAGTACTGATCTTTGATCAGAAACTGTGGGGAGGGAAGAAGGCAGTGGTATGAGATATTTAAGGTTCTGAAAGAGAAAAACCTCCAGCCAAGAATTCTTTATCCAGCAAAACTGTCCTTCAAAAATGAGGGTGAGTTTTAAGTCTTCACAGACAAACAAAAATTGAGAGTTTGTTAACAAAAGACCAGATTTACAAGAGCTATTAAAGGAAATTCTGCAGCCTGAAGGGAAAAAACAAGAGTGAGAAACTTGGAGAAGAGTACAGAAATGAGGATTATTGGTAAGAGTAAAAGGTAAAAAAAGACAGAAAATATTAATATATGACAACAGAAAGCCAAAGGATAAAATGGACAAAGTAAATAATGCCCTTACAGTAATAACAGCAAATATTAATGGATTGAACTCTCTAATCAAAAGGCATGGTGGGGGCTGGGGGCGGGGGAAAGAGACTGGGAAGCAGGTGTGGCTCAACCAGTTGGGCCCCTCCCCACCACATGGGAGGTCCCAGGTTCAGGTCCTGGCAGCTCCTAAAAGAAGTCAAGCAGATGCCGCACCTGCTGCAACGAGCTATATGCTGCACAAGCCACAATGAGCAGATTCCACAAGCTAGCAGATGCCACAACCCGTGGGGAGCAGATGTGGCTCAGCCTGTTGGGCACTCGCTTCCCATGTGAGAGGTCCTGGGTTCATTTCCCCGTGCCTCCTGGAGAAAGTGAGCAAAACAATGAGCAGACAGACAAGAGAACCATCTGAGGGTGGGGGTGGGGGGACGGGGAGGCAGAGATAGATAAAGAAAAGTAAATAAATCTTTTAAAAAAAAAAAAGACTGGGAACGGATGTAGCTCACAGAGTTGAGTGCCTGCTTCCCATGTATGAGGTCTTGGTTCGATCCCCCTGGTACCTCCTAAAAACAAAACAAACAAATAAAAAAACCAACTCTTATTGGGGAGCAGATGAAGCATAGTGGTTGAGTGCCTCCTTCCCATGTACAAGGTCCTCAGTTCAATCCAGTACCTCTTTTAAAAAAATCAAACAGAATGGATAAAAAAATATGAGCCATCTATATGCTGTCTACAAGAGACTCATCTTAAATGCAAGGACATAATCAGGCTGAAAGTGAAAGGTTAGGAAAAGATATTCCTTACAAATAGTAACTAAACAAGTTCTGGAGTAGTGATGCTAATATTGGACAACATAGATTTTAATTGCAAAGCTCTTATAAGAAATGTGCCCCAAAATACATGGGTGACACACTGGCAAAACTAAAGAGAGAAATAGATGTTTCTATAATAATAGTTGGACACTTCAGTACACCACTCTCAGCTTTGGATAGAACATCTGGGCAGAGGGTAAATAAACAGAGAGCTTGAATAATATGATTAATGAACTAGACCTAACATACATTTATAGAGCAGTACACCCAAAACAGCAGGATATACATTCTCACATACTACTGGATCCTTCTCTAGGATAGACAATATGCTGGTTCACAAGACAGGTCACAATAAATTTAAAAAGATTGAAATTATACAAAGCCCTTTCTCCAATCATAGTGGAATGAAGCTGAAAATCATTAACAGGCAGAAAAAGGGAAAATTCACAAATATACGGAGATTAAACAATGTACTCTTATTTTTTTTTTTTTTTAAGATTTATTGATTTATTTTTTTCATCCATTTTTACACCCCCACCCCCACCCCCGTTTTTGCTCTTTTTGTGTCCATTTGCTGGGCAATTCTCTGTGTATGTTTCCTGCCTATCTTCTCATCCTTCTCCTCTTCTCTTCACCGGAATTCAATCCTGGGAACCTCCGATGTAGGAGAGAGGCATCCTACCACCTGGCTTAGTTCCTGGCTTTTCGGCGTGTCTTGTCGTGGCTCTCCCTTGTGTCACTCTCCTTTTACGTCATCATCTTGCTGTGTTGGTCGGCAGGGCCTGTTGGGGGTGGGGGGTGGTGTACCCATGCATTGGGCCTGGCAGCCTGTGTGCCTTCTATATTTTCTTTATTTTCACCGGGAGGTCCCGGGGATCGAACCCAGGTCCCTCCATATGGGAGACGGATGCCCAACCATTTGAGCCACATCGCCCCCCAACAATATACTCTTAAATATTCATTGGGTGAAAGAAGAAATAGCAAGAGAAATCAGTAAATATCTTGAGACAAAACGAAAACACAACATATCAAAACCTATGAGATACAATGAAGGCAGTGCTAAGAGGGAAATTTATAACCCTCAATTCTTTCATTAAAAAAAAAGAAAGAGGGGAGCAGTTGTAATTCAGTGGTTAAATGTCTGCTTCTCATGTACGAAGTCCCAGCTTCAATCTCTAGTACCTCCTTTAAAAAGAAAAAAAAGAGCTAAAATCGAAGACCTAACTGCACACCTGGAAGAACTAGAAAAAGAACAGCAAACTAATCCCAAAGCAAGCAGAAGAAAAGAAATAACAAAGATTAGATCAGTAATAAATGAAATTGAGAACAAAAAAACAATAGAATCAAAAAAAGTTCTTTCTCTTGGAAGATAAACAAAATTGACAAGCCCTTAGCCATACTGACAGAATAAAAAAGAGAGAAGATGCAAATAAAATAAAAAATGAGAGAGGGGACATTATCACTGACCCTACAGAAATAAGAGAGACCATAAAAGGATACTATGAACAACTGTATGCTGACAGATTAAACAAAATAGATGAAATAGACATTCCTAGAAACACACAATCTACACTTACCCTAGAAGAAGTAGAAGACCCCAGTAAACCATTCACAAGTATTGAGATTGAAACAGTCATCAGAAACGTCCCAAAGACCTGATGGCTTTGCAGTTGAATTCTGCCAATCATCCAAAGTAGATCTAATACCAGTCTTACTCAGATTCTTCCAAAAAACTGAACAGGAGAAAATGCTACCAAACTCGTTCTATGAAGCCAACATCAGCCTAATACCAAAATCATATAAAGATACTACTAAATAAGAAAATTACAGACCGATTTCTCTAATGAATATAGATGCAAAAATCGTCAGCCAAATACTTGCAAACCGAACACGATGTGGTACAAATATTGTGTTTATTATTTGTCAGTTATTGTTTTAGACATTAGGGATATTTACAGAACAAAACAAAGTAATTCCTTCTCTTGTGTAGCTTACATTCTCTTCTAATTGATGGAGACAGTAATAGACAGATGAATTATATATTAGGTGATTATATGTGCTAAGGAGAAAAATAAATGAGGTATAGGGATTAAAGGAGCAGATGTGGCTATATGTGCATGTGTGTTTATGGGACTATGATGGTGGGGATGGCGGAGGTTGAACTACTAGTGGTATGTGTTTTCAGTTTTATATAGGGTGGAAAGAAAGAGAAGCTTTCACTGGAATGTAGACATTTGAGTAAAGATCTGAAAAAGGTTAGTTAGACATGTTGATTTCTGAGGAAAAAGCATTCAAGATTGGGAGACCTGCAAGTGCAAAGGCTCTGAGGCAGGAGCATGATGCTGTTCAAGGAACGGTAAAAAAGCCAGCATAGCTAGAGCAGAATATGCAAGGGAGATGAGCTTAGAGAGGGAATTGACAGTTCTTATGGTATATAGACCATTGAAAAGACTTTGCTTTTACTGTGAGTGAGATGGGAAGCTGTTGAATAATTTTTTAAAATATATATTTTTTACAGCAGTTGTGAAATTACAGAACAATCATGCACATATGTAGAATTCTCATACAATACCACTTCACCAACACACCACAACATTGTAGAACAGTTTGTTACAGATTATGAGAGAATATCATCAGACTATTACCACTAACTATGGTCCATAGTGTACATTTGGCATATTTTTTCCATACCCCCTATTATTAGCATAGTATGTCTTTGGCATTGTGTTGAAGAATTTTTTGCAGAGGAGTGATATGATTGGTTTTATTTTGACAGGGTTACTCTAGATGCTATGTTGAGAATAGACTAAAAGTGGGCAAGGGTGGAAACAGGAAGATTAATTGGGAGGCCAGGGAAAAGATGACTGTGTTAACAGTGGAAGTAGTCAGATTGTGGATATATTTTGACAAAATTTGCTTTTAGATTATATGTAGAATATGAGAGAAAGAGAGGACTCAAAATGTCTCCAGCTGTTTAGCTCAAACAGTTGGAAAAGTGAAATTGCCATATCCTGAGATAAAGAAGGTTATAGATGATGCCATGCAGATATGACAACATGAGTGAAATAAACAAAATACAAAAAGACAAATGGCAGGAGCTCAGCTTTGGACATGTTAAGTTTGATATATCTTTTAGACATCCAAAAGGAGAGGTTGAGTAGGTTTTGGCCACACAATTTCTGGAGAGAGGTATAGGGTTTATTTTACTTGTCTAGCTAGCTAGGTAGCTAGCTAGACAACTAGGTATCTCCAGATAGAAGTCTTTGGAAGTCATCATAGCATCAGTGAGAAGACCAAGGAAGGAAATGTAGTTAGAAAAAAAGATGATATCTGTATTAATTTCCTGTTGCAAATCTAGTGTCTTAAAACAACACAAGTTATTTCAATTCTGTAGTTTGAGTCTGATGTGGGTCTCACTGGGCTAAAATTAAGGTGTTGGTTAGTAAGGCTGTCCTCATCTGGAGGTGTTAGGAGAGAAGCCATTTCCTCTCCTTTTTTGTCTTCTAGAGTGTGCCCACATTTCTTGGCTTATAACTACCTTCCATCTTCAATACCAGCCATGGCTGGTTGAGTCTTTTTTATCACA
Organism: Tolypeutes matacus; assembly: GCA_026826555.1. Taxonomy (NCBI): domain Eukaryota; kingdom Metazoa; phylum Chordata; class Mammalia; order Cingulata; family Chlamyphoridae; genus Tolypeutes; species Tolypeutes matacus. Next base: position 6,006,725 of record JAKSZT010054393.1, read on the forward strand.
TCACTCGGACCCTGAATTTCCTTGTGCCTCTCACTTCTACTTTTCAGAAGTCTTGTGATTATATTGGACCCACCTTGCTAATCTTCTATTTTATCGTCCCTGATTAGCAACCCTAGTTCTCCTTTGCCATGTAATGCAATGCAATGCAATGCAATGCAATGCAATGCAATGTAATGTAACATTACAAAGGTAATCAAAGGTTCCTAGGATTGGCATGTAGACAGCATTGGGGAATATTATTCTGCCTACCACAATGCCGAAGGTCTAAATCCTGGGGGGGACTCCAGTGTTAATAGATTGGGAAGGTGAGGAAGAACCAAAAAAGGAGACTGAGAAGGAGGATCCAGAGAGACAGAGTGAAAACTAGGAGAGTGTAGTATCCTGGAAGCCAAGAGAAGAAAGTGTTTTAAGGAGGTAATGATTAACCTTCAGATGCTGCTCATGGATCAGGTAAGATGACTAAATGTATGCTTGAGACTCTGCGTTTATTTCAGAAGGATTGTATGCAACAACTTGAGAAGAAACTGACTTTTAGATGTAGCAACATGGAAGTCACTGATGATCTTGACAAGAGCTGTTTCAATAAAGTGGTGGGTACAAAAGCCTGGTTGATGTGGGTTCAAGAGAGAATGTGGGGAAAGAAATTGGAGACAGTGAGTTAAAACACCTCTTTCAAAGAATTTTGCTGACAAGAGAAGAGAGGAAATTAAGGTCAAGAATTTTTTTGTTGTTGTTAATGGAAGAAGTAACTGCATACTTGCATGCTGGTGCAGCTCATCCTGTAGAGAGAAAAATGGATGATATAGAAGAAAGGGTGATAATTTATCGAGTGAAATCCTTGAGAAGTGCTTGGCCTTTGCTAGGCACATGGGCATTTCATTCTTAGGAGCAGGCTTGATGGGCACAGGTGCAGGTAGGTCAGTTGATATGGTAGTGATTTATTGAAATGTCTTCTGATTTGATCTGTTTTCTCTGTGCAGTAGAAAGTAAGGGCATCAGCCAGGAGTGAGGATGTGACAGGAGGTATTGGAGGTTTGAGGAGAGTAGAAAAGGTACAGTCTGGAGAGTAGAAGAATGAATGCACTAAGGAAATAGTAGGATTACTAAAGCTTTAACGGTTCACTTCCAAGTTAGTGGTCAAGTATTTAAAGTGAGACTAATCTGCATATTTGTATATGTTTCTTCAGCCATGTGTTCAGCTGTGGATGTAGGCATATAGGCACTTACTAGTAGGGGGAAAACTGGATTTAATTGGGTTTGGGATTTAATCACATGACCATGATGAAGACTGGCATGTGGGTTGAGGATGAATGCAAGAAAGTGGTGATATTGGACCATGTAATTTATGCTTGGTAAATAGGGAGGTGAGGATGTGAGAGTTGGTGAGGGACAGTGAAAAGGTAATTTATTCAATGGACTGTAAGTCCAGATGGGATAGGTTTGTTGTTGGATTACTTGAGACAGTGAGCCTGAAAGATGGAAGTAGTAGTTAGAATGTGAGGTACTTAAAACTGAGATTATGGAGGGATTACAGTTACTGGTAATTACAAAATCTACATACAGCTAATGGGAGTGAGTGGCTGAGGTGGGGCTGAAGACAAGGTCATTAGTAGAGAGGTCAAGGAGCTGAGGAGCCAAGGGTTTGGTAGGATTTTTTTATGTAGTTATTGAAGCCACCAAGAATATAAGAGTTTTGGTATTGGAGAGTAAATGTAGCCAGGAGCTAAAATCTTCATAAGCTTCATAACTTCATAAACTTTGTAAGCCTCGGTGCTCTTGTAATTGTCTATATCTTTGATATTGCACATGCTTTCCCTTTCTATTTGAATGTTTTTCTCTTCTTTCCCACCTGGTGAATTTCTTTAAATCCTTTTCATTCTTCAAGATGCCACTGAGCATCTCATCTCTGTTAAGTTTTCCCTTACTCTCAGCTTGCATTGATTACTCTCCCCTTTGTTCCACTATTGTACCTTATACTGAATCTGTATTATGGTATTCAGTCATGGCAATTAGCGGTCTTTGGTTGCCTGTCCATTAGACTTGAGAGCAACTTGAAAATAGGGACCATGTATACATAATCTTTTCACTATCTGTATTTAACACAATGTCTGGTCAGTATTTGTTGAATTTACTTAAATTGTATTTGCAAAGGAAGATCAAAGCTCTATGGTATAATTCCCCACATTGTTTATCTTCTATAGGTTGAAATGTTTCTATAGCTCTGTTTAAGTCCAGGAAATTTGATTCTATCATTTGACCTCAAGGAATTCAGATTTTTAAAAAGAAATTATTCAACATTGAAGCATTTTCATTTAGAAAGCATTTCTTAGTATATATAATATTGTGCAGTTTAATTTGTTGATTACTGAAATTATTTTCCATATGTTGTTTATAACAAAGATTGGATTCATTGGCCAATTTTTTTGTCCAACTAAAAATTTCCCAATTTTAGCTTCTACTTTTATGAGTTTTCTTTGGTGGCTCTTATAGTCAGCAAATCCAAATACAGAATTTTCAGATGTAAGTTTTATAACAAAGATTTCATTCTTTCTTCATCTTTGGTTAATGTGTTTTTATCATGTACCTTTTAGCTGTTATCAAAGTGTTTATTTTTAATTGGGTTGATTATTTCTATCAAGTTAATTTTGTCAACAATAAAGTTCACTATGTATAATTTTAATCACCAGCTTTATTTTATGGATTATTTCTACTAGTAGTATTTATTATCAATATTATTGGCAGGACACAAGGAGAAGAATCTGAATACTCTTTAAGAGGTTTGTTCCCTCTATCTTTCTGAGGCTAACTGGTCTAACTGTGCTCTTGCCTTACTTTTCTCCATGACTGTTCTAGCCATAATCCTTTTTCTTACCCTCCCCCCCACCCTCCTTTTCTACTCACTTTTTTTTTTCCATTTTACATAGTTATGTTCTGGACTCACTTCCCCATGGTGTATAATAACTTCTTTTGCCTCTGATTTTCCACTATGATTGGAGTCTATATATAATTCCCACTTGAATTTCGGTTTCTACTCTCCTACCTTCAATTAAGTTGTTGTTTGTGTGTTTGTTTGTTTTACCTCACCAATCACTTCTGATATCTGACTTTTTTTGTTTTGTATTTTCTCTGACCCCTTTGCATGATTTGACTGTTAATTATACTCTGATTCTTATACCGTTCCCCTTCTTCAATTTCTACAACTTCTTAAGCTTTTTCTCGTTTTGGCTATTTTTCTTTGTCTTCCTTGGCTTTGCTTATTCCTTTATCTAAGGTATTGCCACATTCCAAATTTTTATCATGTCTTTTAATTCTACTTCCCCCTCCCCCAGAGGTTTATGAGAACACTGAGATTTAGAGAAAACAAGTAGCTTGCTCCAAAAGAAACAAATCTAGGATGTGGGAAAATTAGAATTTAGACCTAGTTTCTTCTATCAACAATTTTTTCCCTCTTAACCTCTGTGTTAGTAAAAAATAGAATTTTATTTTCTGTGTGATGGAGAGTGCTTAAAGATCAATAGAATGATATAGTCATATTTACATATTGGAAAGATCTCTCTGGAAGTGATATGGAAGGTAGATTTTTAGGTGAGCAAGACTTGAGACAGGTGGAAGGTAGTTGTAATACTCAGGCAAGAGATAGTGAGAGCTTGAAACAGCTGTGGCAATTGGGGATAGGAAGATGGTGATGGAGAACGGAGAGGTATTTAATGGATTTTGCTGAACTGTTAGATGTGGGATTGACAGTAAAGTAACTAGTTTTTTGCCTAGATGACTGGTGATAGTAAAATGTTCACCAAGATGGGGAATATAAGAAAGACAGTGAGTGTGGTATTAAGAAGAATGAGTTTTACCTTTCCAAGTGGGGATATCTAGCAAGGTGGAGGCTATGAGAAATGTAGCATAAGGTACATTTGTAGGTACATGTATAGATAGTAATTGAAACCATAAGTATGGGTACGATTATATAGTGAGAGTATGTCAGCCATCAAAAAAGGGTTGAGGTTGCTAGGTATATACCCTGAAGAACTGAGAGCAGTGACACGAATAGACATCTGCGCACTGATGTTCATAGTGGTGTTATTCACAATAGCCAAAAGTTGGAAACAACCCGGGTGTCCATCAACTGATGAATGGATAAACAAACTGTGTATACACATGATGGACTATTACGCAGTGGTAAGAAGAAATGAAGTCATGAAGCATGATAACATGGATGAACCTGGAGGACATTATGTTGAGTGAAGCAAGCCAGACACAAAAGGACAAACATTGTATGATTGTGCTATTATGTACTAAATATATTATGTAAACTCATGGAATTAATAAATAGAATATAGGTCACCAGAAAATAGAATGAGGGTTGAGAATGGAAAGCGGATGGTTAATCTGTGCAGAATTGGCTGAAAGGTTGTTTGTAAATCTTTGGAAATGAATGGAAATGGTGAGGGCACATCATGGTTTTTGTGAGTAGCACAGCTATTATATGGGTATGACAGTGGTTGAAAGGGAGATCCTAAGGACATTTATATTACTAGAAGTAAAGCCAAAAAATGTAACATGGGACTGTATAACATAGTAAAACCTTATGTAAAATTGGAATATGGGTGATATTGCATATATGACTGTTGTTACAAAATCTGAATACAAATAAATTAGAGTGAAGGAAACCAAATAGCAGTGATGTACAGTAGGGGAAGCATAGAGATTGAGAGGTGATAAGTTTTGTTTGTTTGTTTCGTTTTTGTTTTTTAGTGTTACTATTAATACTGGAATAATGAAAATGCTCTAAAAATGATTGAAATGATGAATGCACAACTATGTGATTATACTAAATACCATTGATTGTACACTTTTGGATGGATTTATGGTTTATTAATATGTATCAATAAAATTGATTTGTTAAAAAAAACACAAGTATAAAAAAAAAGAGGGTTGAGGACAAAAAAAATTGAAACCTGGAGTTATGTCACTAGATAGTAAAAAAGGAAGGAACTGATAATCTGCATTTTTGAGAGAGAATTTTGGGAGTCACGGTGTGAGAACTCTAAAGACAGGGTGTTAGGGTCAGAGTCGGAATATCTGTTTGATCAGTCCTTTAATTTCCTTTAAAGTTTGATCAGCTTTAATTTCCAGCTCCAGTCCGTCTCTTTCATATCTTTCCAACCAATAGCCTCTTCACTGGGCTAGTAAAATGATATGTTCCCAAGTCTATTCTTCTTCACATCTTTGTAGCATTTTTTAAACCCTCTCTTACCATTCTTCCTTGAGCCAGAAGCTGCAGTTCATCTACCTCTCTGTTTATTTTTTTTCCATTTTCTAGGCACTTCCTATTTATCTTATTTTTTAGCTTTAGTTTCTATTTAGTTTTTAATGTTTTCTAATTTTTTTCAGCTTTGACTATTCCCAGAGATTGAGTCCTTAGCCTTTTGTTTTCTCTCTTTCCATTTCCCCCCTCAGTAATTTCATATAGTCCCCCAACTTTAGTTCTTTACATCAGTGTGATTTAATCCTAAATTTCTCTAGCCCTGACTTCTCTTCTTTCCTGTCTTCAATATGTTTAACTTCTTGTGATATAGATCTACTTGGATACATTGCCATGAACTCAAATTGGCTTACCTAAATAAAACTCATGTTTTCTCCTTCCAAACTCACCTTTCTGCCCTGTTTCAATTCTCCCAGCCATTTGGGCTTAGAGCATTACAGTCCTCTGACTGGCTTGCTTTGTCAAGTCAGCCAGTCATAGTGGATTCGTCTTTTGTACATTCTCTTCTTTCTTGTCTATTCACATTACTGTCATCTTAGTTTAGGCCGTTACAACCTCATGACTAAGCCACTACCATGAATTCCTGTTTGGTCTTTCTTCCAGCTTTCCCACAACAATGTAGCATAATACGCTGTTTTCATAACTTTTTTTATTTTGCCATAGTCCTACTCACAAGCTTTTGTGGTTTCCTAGTTCCCATAAGATAAACTCTTTCAAAAACTTCCTGTTTTTTTTGTGACTCCCCAAATTGTTGGACTGGTCTATTCACTGTATCTTAGACATTCCTTCCCTGAGTGCCCTTTCCCCTCCACCCCCCTCAATTGAATGTTAACCATCTAAAACCTTTTCCATATAGTGAAAAATGTAACCATGTCTTCCCATTTAACATTTTTCTGTACACTGGGTTTAGATTTTCTCACATCAGAACTTAGACCCTTGAAAGACAAAAAAGTTTCTTCATTTCCTCTAAAAAACCAAACTAATCCTTGTAACTTAACGATTTACACAATATTCCTTATGTTGTATTTTATATATTGTTTATAATAAAGTGTTACTTTTCTGTTTGTATATGTATATAGAAAACTCTTTCAGCCTACTTGCATCAGGCCACTGTGCTTTCTTCTGATCCAGAACACATATTTTCTGTTTTATATTTAGATGGCAGTTACTTGTGTAGTGGTTTAGAAAATGTATACTGGTTTAGAGTATGGCTTCTACACTCAGATTTAGTGGGCTCCAGACTTAATTGCTCTATGACTGTGGGCAGGTTACTTCACCTCTTAGAACCCCATCGTGAAACTGGAATAATAGTGCCTATTTCAAAGGACTGTAGTCAGTATTACATGAGTATTGTATGAAGTGCTTAGCGCAACTCAGCTCAGATCCTGGCATAGAAAGTGCTCAATTAATGTCAGCCAGTTTTAGTAATTACATGCTAAGCTTGTGTTACTAATTATCTTTACAATATGTGACTTGTTATTTCAAGTCAATTTTAGACCTTCCCCTTTTTGTATTTTCTGCAGGACTGATATAATTATTTGTAGGAATCTAATAGCTGATCAATGTTTGTTGATTAATTGCTACACAGTGCACTTTAAATTAGTTATGAGTAGAAAATTGTTTTTTTTTAAATTAACATTTGTTTTTAGACATTGTAATAGTTAATCATATTTAATATGTTAGATGTGTTAAATTGTAAAATTGCTCATCTCTTTTTACTACATATTTAAGCATTAAATTTATAAATTAAGGGCAGAGTATAATCGTAATTTTGAAAACTCTTTTCTAGTCCTGACCCTGAAATCACAAGTAAACTCTTTTACAATAATCGAAAGAGAAGCTTTCTTAGATGGCATATTAGGCCAGTAATTGGCTCTTTTTTCTTAATGTAGTGCTGTATTTACATACAAAGAAACTGTTTGCAAATAATATTCCCAATTTCAGAGGGAAATGGAGCATTAAACAGTATAAGAATGGCATGTTTAATATTTGAAAATTTACTTTAAAATTAATTTTTTTTTTCAGAAATAATATGGTAAATGTAATCTTTGATTTTAGGGCCTATCGAGAAAGAAGATTTCTTTCACAGCTTATCCAGAAGTTTATTTCTGTGCTGAAATCAATCCCACTTTCTGGTAACTATCTCCTTTTACTCTGTTTTGCTTAGCTCATTCAGATGCTCCTACAGAATTTACTCATCTCTATTTTATATGTTGTTGTTATAATTTTTAATTGTAATGATGACAGAATGTATGTCTTCTCCTTTTCTTTTTTTTTTTTTTTTAAAGATTTTATTTATTTATTCATTTATCCCCCCCTTGCTGCTTGCGCTCGCTGGGTCAGCTAACCACGCCGTGCGGGCGGGCTTGCCTTCACCAGGAGGTCCCGGGAACCGAACCCGGGGCCTCCCATATGGTAAACGGGAGCCCTACTGATTGAGCCACAGCCGCTTCCCTGTCTTCTCCTTTTCAATTTTGTTACAATCTGAGTATTGTGATTGCCTTGAAGGGTTATATTAAAGGCACCAGCATGCTTATTGAAATGTTCATTTATATAGCAAATAATTTTTTAGCGTCCTTAGATTGGGATACGGTGGTGAACAAGACAATTGCATACCATGTCCTTCTGTCCCTGTGGCTATTTAATAGTATTTAATAGTTACCAAGTGTTATCAAATATGGTTTGGAATGGAGGAGAATTATTTTTGAGATATGGGATACAAGATGAAATTAAATTAGAAATATAAAAAATAAAATAGGAAAATTTCCCTTCTTCATGGCCTCTATTTATTCATGAAAAAAAATATAAATAGCAACAAGAAGGGGCCTACAGTAATTTTAACAGTTTATAAACCAATGCTATCACTACCATGTTTTTTTATGTATTGTCAGAAAACAGTGTTTTGACCCTGAGTAATTCTCTGCAGTAGGGCCATCTAATGCAGAAATGTGGATCTGTCAACACCAGAGCTCAGACTTTGAGCATTATGTTCTCATTTTAAATTGGTCATTCCCAGTAATTTTCTCAAGCTAAAAGATAGAAAATAGAGAGTTTGCTAATTTTTTTTTTTTTTAATTTGAGTAAAAATATTTTCCTTTGACTCTAGCAAGATAAAAAGACAGTACAGAGAGCTGGTTTGAATGGATTTAATTTTAAAATCGCTCCTTTAAATTATTTTGTTTAAAAAACTTTATGACCTCAACTAATTCTCAGGAAACCTGGATTCCAGGTCTCTAACCTAGCCTCTAACTCTATACTATAAAATAATTTTCTCTGGTCCTCAGTTTCTCAGCTGGAAAATAAACAGCTGGAATAGATGTTCTAGAATAGATATTCTCAAAGGTCCTTTTCAGCTATTAAATTCTGTTCTATTATTTCAGGGTCTGGATTTTAGGCACATATTAACTGAAAATGTTTCAGTAAACATTTCTATACATGAGTTACAAAAATATCCATAAACTTTTCTTCTACATGTAGCCTTCCTTTTTCCTGTACACTACAAATAGATTAAATAAATGGATTTACATATGCATTTGTTGGATGTCTTCCACAGGTCTGGTACTATGTTAGTTACTGCGGAGGGTCCATAGCCTAAGCAGTAATAGGACCCTAAAATTATCTCCTTTTAATTGAAATAATCTTGGCAGGATGGTTTTAGTTGGTAAAATGGTAGACCATTTCCAGCCATTAAGAAAAAAGACAAAAAAACTTGTACTCTAAAAGTATGTCATGCTATGCCACAAAGTTGTAATTATTTAAAAACAAAAATGTTTTTCATAATACTACATTAGGGAAAGCTTATGAATAAATAGCATAGAATATTAGATAGTGAACTGAAAAAATATTTTGTTGTTCACATTTTAATGTCAAAAGTAATACATGTATCATGGAAAAAAGTCATAAGAATTACCCCTCTGATTAGTTTGGTGTGTATCTCTCCAGCATTTTTTCTATACATTTTAAAGATATATGTGTTTATGTGCATGCACACATATATGTATATGTTGATGCGTATTATAGAACGTGTAAAAGTTTGGTATATGTAAGGAAAAGTGAAACAAAAATGATATAAAACTTTCTAGCTATGTCTGCAAGTATTTTCAAAATCTAATTATCAAATTAACGCTTTAAAAATATCTTTTCAAACCTAATTTTAAAAATGTGCTTCTGAACCAAGCTAAGTTTCTAATTTTCTCATGTTTAATATAGGTAAATAAAAGGCTAAGACCTGTTGGTTTTGAAATATGAGATCCTTATTCTGAATTATAGTTAGTGCAATCTTGATGAATGAAACAAATGACAAATAATTAATTAACTGCTAATCTTAAGATACAGCACAAAAAATGGCCTAGAAAAATTTTAATATTTTCTCCCTTATTCTAGAACCTGTCACTATGGACAAAGTTCATTACTGTGAAAGATTCATTGAACTTATGATTGACCTAGAGGTGAGAAATCTATGGTTACTTTTTTGTTATACAATCATTAAGGGGGCTAAGGTAAAGTATATGACTATGTTTGAAATATTTCTTTATCACTTTAAACTGGTCTTAGTTAGCAAGGTGTTACATAAGGAAGGAAATCATAGGTTATTGGCCCTTCAAACTTATTGGATAACTGTCCCATCCAACATAGGCTACTCTTTGTAGTAAAAAGGCATTTAATACAGTTACTAAACATGAGTCCAGCAATGACAATTTATTTTTTACTTTATTTTGTACATTTAATAATTGAAAATATAAACAATTAAAAACTAAAAAGTAAACACAGATGAATAAATATATATAGTTCTCAATTAAATTTAATGGATACATATAATTTTTTTTTTTTAATCAAACAATATGTTACACAATATATTTGGTTCATAGTAACGCATTCATACAGTATTTGTATGAATACAGTATTGTGTCTGGCTAGCTTCGCTCAACATAATGTCCTCCAGGTTCATCCATGTTGTCATATACTTTACAACTTCATTTCTTCTTATCGCTGCATAATATCCCATCGTGTGAATAGACCACAGTTTGTTTATCCATTCGTCTGTTGAGGGACACCTGGGTTGTTTCCAACTTTTGGCAATGGTGAATAATGTTGCTATGACATTGGTGTGCAGATGTCTGTTCATGTCACTGTTCTCATTTCTTCTGGGTATATACCCAGTAGTGGTATCGCAGGGTCACTTGGCAAGTCTATATTCAACTTCTTTAGGAACTGCCAAACAGTCCTCCATAGTGGCTGTACCATTCTGCATTCCCACCAACAGTGAAGGAGTGTTTCTATTTCTCCACATCCTCTCGAACACTTGTAGTTCTCTGTCTTTTTTTTTTTTTTTTTTTTTTACTGGGAGGTCCCGGGGATCGAACCCGGGTCCCTCCATATGGGAGACGGATGCCCAACCAGTTGAGCCACATCCGACCCCCTCTGTCTTTTTAATAGTGGCCATTCTGATAGGTGTGAAATTATATCTCATTGTAGTTTTGATTTGCATTTCCCTAATCATGAGTGATGTTGAGCATTTCTTCATGTGTTTTTTTTGCCATTTGTATTTCTTCTTTGGCGATGTCTATTCAAGTCTTTTGCCCATTTTTTAATTGGGTCGTTTGTCTTTTTATTGTTGAGTTGTAACATCTCTTTATATATCCTGGATATTAAACCCTTATCAGATATGTGATTTCCAAATATTTTTTCCCATTGAATCGGCTGCCTTTTCACCCTTCTGACAAAATCCCGTGAGGTGCAAAAGTGTTTAATTTTGAGGAGGTCCCATTTATCTATTTTTTCTTTTGTTGCACGTGCTTTGGCTGTAAGGTCCAAGAAACCACCACCTACTACAAGGTCTTAAAGATGTTTCCCTACATTTTCTTCTAGTAGTTTTATGGTCCTGGCTTTTATATTTAGATCTTTGATCCATTTTGAGTTGATTCTTGTATAGGGGGTGAGATAGGGGTCCTTTTTCATTCATTTGGTTATAGGTATCTAGTTCTCCCAACACCATTTGTTAAACAGACTGTTTTTTTCCTGTTAGTGTGGACCTGGTAGGTTTGTCAAAAACCAGTTGACTGTATAGGTGAGGGTTTATTTCTGGGTTCTCAGTTCTATTCCACTGATTGATGTGTCTGTCTTTATGCCAGTACCATGCTGTTTTGACCACTGTAGCTTTGTAATATGTTTCAAGGCAGTGAAATTCCTCCCATGTCGTTCTTTTTTTAAGATTGCTTTTGGCTATTCGAGTGCACTTACCCTTCCAGATGAATTTGGTAATTGCCTTCTCTAATTCTGTAAAGTAAGCTGTTGGGATTTTGATTTGTATTGCATTGAATCTGTAAATCAGTTTGGGTAAGACTGACATCTTCATGATATTTATTCTTCCAGTCCATGAACATGGAATGTCTTTCCATTTGTGTAGGTCTTTTAAAATTTCTTTTAGCATTGTTTTGTAGTTTTCTGCATATAGGTCCTGTACTTCTTTGGTTAAATTAACTCCTAGGTATTTGAGTCTTTCTGTTGCTATTGGAAATGGAATTTTCCCCCTGATTTCCTCCTCAGGTTGTTCAGTACTAGTGTACAAAAACATTACTGATTTTTGCATGTTGATCTTATCCTGCCACTTTGCTGAACTTATTAATTAGCTCAAGTAGCTTTGTCATGGACAGTTCAGGATCATGTCATACGGAAACAGTGAGAGTTTTACTTCCTTTTTTCCTATTTGGATGCGTTTAATGTTTTTTTTCTTGTCTAATTGCCCTAGCTAGAACTTCTAGTACGATATTGAGTAACAGTGGTGACAGTGGGCATCCTTGTCTTGTTCCTGATCTTAGAGGGAAAGCTTTCAACCTTTCCCCATTTTTTTTGGCTGTGGGTTTTTCATATGCCTTTTATCATATTGAGGAATTTTCCTTCTATTCCTATCTTTTGAAGTGTTTTTATCAAACAAGGATGTTGGATTTTGTCGAATGCCTTTTCTGCATCTATTGAGATAATCATGTGTTTTTTTTCCTTCAGTTTGTTAATGTGGTGTATTACATTGATTGATTTTCTTATGTTGAACCAGCCTTGCATACCAAGACTAAATCTCACTTGGTTGTGATGTATAAGTCTTTTGATATGCTGTTGGATTCGATTTGCAAGTATTTTGTTGAGAATTTTTGCATCTATGTTCATTAGAGAGATTGGTCTGTAATTTTCTTTTCTTGTGGAATCTTTATCTGGCTTTGGTATTAGGGTGATATTGGCTTCATAAAATGTGTTGGGTAATTTTCCTTCCTCTTCAGTTTTTTGGAAGAGTTTAAACAGGATTGACGTTAATTCTTTTTGAAATGCTTGGTAGAATTCACCTGTGAAGCCATCTGGTCCTGAACTTTTCTTTGCTGGGAGATTTTTGATGACGGATTCAATCTCCTTAAATGTGATTGGTTTGTTAAGTTCTTGTATTTCTTGTAGCGTCAGTGTAGGTTGATTGTGCATTTCTAGAAATTTGTCCATTCCATCTAGGTTGTCTAGTTTGTTGGCATATAGTTTCTCATAATATCCTCTTATGATTCTTTTTATTTCTGTGGGGTCATTTTTAACTACCCCCCTTTCATTTCTGATTGTATTTATTTGCATCTTCTCTCTTTTTTTTCTTTGTTAGTCTAGCTAGGGGTTTGTCCATTTCATCGATCTTCTCAAAGAACCAGTTTTTGATTTTGTTGATTTTCTCTATTGTTTTTCTGTTCTCATTTTCATTTATTTCTGCTCTAATCTATTTGTTTCTTTCCTTCTGCTTGCTTTAGGATTGGTTTGCTGTTCTTTTTCTAGTTTCTCTAGTTGTTCAGTTAAATCTTTGAGTTTAACACTTTCTTCTTTTTTAATATAGGCATTTAGGTCTATAAATTTCCCTCTCAAGACTGCCTTCGCTGTATCCCATAAGTTTTGATACGTTGTGTTCTCATTTTCATTTGTCTCAATATATTTACTGATTTCACTTGCAATTTCTTCTTTGACCCACTGATTATTTAGGAGTGTGATCAGCCTCCACACATTTGCAAATTTACTTTTTTCCTGTCTATTATTGATTTCTAGTATCATTCCATTATGTTCTGAGAGGGTGCTTTGTATAATTTCAATCTTTTTCTATTTATTGAGAGCTGCATTGTGATCTAACATGTGGTCTATCCTGGAGAAAGATCCATGGGCACTTGAGAATAATGTATAACGTGCTGAATTTGGATGCAGTGTTCTGTATATGTCTGTAAGATCTAACTTGTTTATCGTATTGTTCAAGTTCTGTTTCCTTGTTGATCTTTCATCTAGTTGTTCTATCTAATAATGTGAGTGGGGTGTTGAAGTCTCCAACGATTATTATAGAGATGTCATTTCTCCCTTCAGTATTGCCAGAGTTTGTCTCATATATTTTGGGGCACCCTGGTTAGATGCGTAGATATTTATGACTGTTATATCTTCCTGTTGGATCGTCCCTTTTATTAATATATAATGGCCTTCTGTATCTCATAACTTTTTTGCATATAAAGTCTGTTTTGTCTGATTTTAGTGTAGCTACCCCTGCTCTTTTCTGGTTACTATTCGCTTGGAGTATCTTTTTCCAACCTTTTACTTTCAGCCGGTTTATATCCCTGGGTCTGAGGTGAGTTTCTTGTAAGCAGCATATGGATGGCTCATGTTTTTTTATCCATTCTATCAGCCTGTATCTTTTATTGGGTAGTTTAATCCATTCACATTCAATGATATTACTGAAAATGTACTATTTATTTCCTCCATTTTATTCTTTGGTTTTCATATGTCATCTTATTTTTGTCTCTCTTTTTACTCTTTTGGTTATCCTTTCTGCTATTCTTTTTTCTGTACTCTCCTCCAAGCCTCTCTCTCCTGTCTTTTTCTTTCAGGTTCTAAGGCTTCCTTTAATATTTCCTGCAAAGGTGGATTGTTTTTTGCAAACTCTCTTAGTTTCTGTTTGTTTGTGAATACTTTATACTCACCTTCATATTTGAAGGACAGTTTTGCTGGATAAAGAATTCTCGGTTAGCAGTTTTTCTCTTTCAGTTTCCTGATTGTATCATAGCACTGTCTTTTGGCCTCCATGGTTTCTGAAGAGAAATCTGCGCTAGGTCTTCCTGGACGTCCCTTGTACGTGATCCTTTGCTTCTCTCTTGCTGCTCTGAGAATTTTCTCTTTATCTTTTACATTTGACATTCTGAATAATATGTGTCTTGGCATAGGTCTTTTTGTATTTATTCTGATTGGGGTACGGTGTGCTTCTTGGACATGTAAGTTCATTTCTTGCGTGAGAGTTGGGAAATTTTCAGCTATTATTTCCTCCAATACTCTTTCTTTCCCTTTTCTCTTCTCTTCTCCTTCTGTAACTCCCATGAAATGTATGTTGTTGCATTTCGTATTGTCATTCAATTCTCAGAGCCCCCCTGCTCAATTCTTTCCGTTCTTTTGTCTCTTCAATTTTAACTGTTCTGTCTTTGATATCACTTATTCTTCTATCATTTCGAGTCTGCTGTTGTATGCCTCAAATGTGTTTTTGACCTTACCTATTGTGTCTTTCATTCCCATGAACTCCATTATTTTTCTGTTCAGGGTTTCAAATTCTTCGTTGCGTTCGCTCACTGTCTTCTTGATGTCATTTATCTCCTTAACTATATTGCCTTTCATCTCATTAATTTGATTTTGGAAATTTGTGCTCATTTCGCTGATTAGTTCTCTCAAATTCTGCATCTCTTCTGGGACTTTCATTTATTCCTTTTCTTGGTCCATGTCTTCTATTTTCTTAGTATGGCTCGTAATTTTTTGCTGGTGTTTAGGCATCTGGTTAGGATGTAGTTTACTCAATTGCTCAATCTCTTTCTGTTTTATAGGGATTTAATGGCAGGAGGCTATGAGTTATCACAGTTCTTTGATTTTTAGCTCGACCTGGAGTATTAGGATTGTCTTGCTGGTTGCTCAGAACTGGACACTGGACCCAGTAATTGGTTGTAGTCACTTCCTTGGGCCTTGGGCAGGGAGGATATAAAGGCCAGGAAAAGCCTGTCCTACTTATTTTTAATTTTCTTATGTGCACTTCCTTGGTCTGCTAGGAGATAGCGCTCTTTGGCAGCTCTCAGTTGAATGCCTGGTCATAGTGTATTTGTTGTAACACAGACAGAATCAATGTGATAGAGCTTCCTGCCTCGAGGCTAGGACCCTTGTAATTCAAGCATTCTCTGAGACAGTTCTGTAGTCTTCTCTGGCAGCCCCCTCCCTTTTCCTAGCTAGGAAATATTCCCACTCCCCTTTCAGTTCTCAACAATCAGTCCCTGTTAGTAGAGAAGGAGATTTGGAGGTTTGAATATCTTTAGCCCCTTGCAGGCTCCAAGGCAAACAGTGGGGTAGCCTCACTGGGCCTGGAAGGGCCCCTGGGACACGGTAGACCAAACCTGCCAGTCAAAAGCCGAGTCAGCCCCAGGCTGCATCCCTCTCTCTCCCCTCTCCTGTGGAGTCCTCAGCAATTAGCCTAGGCTAGAAGGGAGATTGCGAGGGTCATATCTCTCCAGTCCTTCCCCAGGGCAAACCACTGTGTGATCCCACATGGCCTGGAAGGGCCTGTGGGCAGAGCAGCCCAAATTTGTGGGTCAGAACCTGATTTAGCCTTAGGCTGTTCCCTCTCACTCCCCTTTCCTGGGGTGATAGATCCCTGGAGCCTCCTTTGTCTGTAGTTGCAGGCCCAGTATCCTGAGAATTCTCAAGAGTCTTTAGTGTGGGGGAGGGTGCCGGCAGCAGCTGCCACCGCTGGTTCCAATTCATGGTTCTGTCCCTGCGATTTCCCTCTTTTGTCTTTCTCTCCTCTGAGTGGTGTGTGGCCTTTACCTGCTGTCCAAAACCCTTGAAGATCTTTTTCGGGGGTGTTTCAGCCTATCCGCTAGCTATTTTTCTGGACAAGAGATTCCTGTGTCTTACTAGTCTGCCATCTTCCTCTAATATGCCTTTGATATCACGTATTGTCTTTCATTCCCATGAGCTCTGTTATTTTTCTGTTCAGGATTTCCAATTCTTCTTTGTGCTCGCTCAGTGTCTTCTTTTTTATTTATTTATTTATTTATTTTACCGGGAGATCCTGGGGATTGAACCCAGGTCCCTCCATATGGGAGACGGAGGCCCAACCATTTGAGCCACATCTGCCCCCTCAGTGTCTTCTTGATGTCATTTATCTCTTTAACCATATTGTCTTTGAACTTATTAATTTGATTTTGGAAATTTGTGTGCATCTCACAGATTAGTTTCTCTCAAATCCTGTGTCTCTTCTGGTGCTTTGATATATTCCTTTTCTTGGGCCATGTCTTCTATTTTTTTAGTATGGCTTGTAATTTTTTGCTGGTGTTTAGTAATCTGATTAGGTTGTAGTTTACTCAGATGCTTAATTTCTTTCCTTTTTGTAGGGATTTAGTGGCAGGAGCCTATGTGTTACCACGGCTTTTTGATCCTTGGCTCTACCTGGATTGTTAGGATTGTCCCTGCTGATTGCTCAAATCTCGGCTCTGGACCCAGTAATTCGTTGTAGACTCACTTCCTTGGGCCTTGGGGAGGGAGGCTATAGAGGCCTGAAAAAGCCTCTCCTATTTATTTTTAATTTTCTCATGTGCACTTCCTTGGTCTGCCAGCAGATAGTGCTCTTTGGCAGCCCTCTCAGTTCAGTGCCAGGTCAGAGTGTGTGTTTTTTGCAACTGAGACTGGATCAATGTGATGGGGCTTCCTGCCAGGAGGCTAAGATTCTTGTGATTCAAACTTTCTCAGAGATAGTTCTCCAGCTTTCTCTGGCATCCCCCTCCCTTTTCCTGGCTAGGCAATATTTTCACACTCCTCTGAGTCCTCAACAATCAGTCCTGGTTAGTAGAGAAGTAGATTGTGAGGATTGCAGGCTCCCTAGGCAAACAATGGCTTGACCCCACTTGGCCTGGAAGGGCTCCTGGGACACAGCAGACCAAATTTATGAGTCAAAAGCTGAGTCAGCCTTAGGCTGTGTCCCTCTCTCTCCCCTTTCCTGGGGTAGTAGATCCCTGGAGCCCCCTTTGTAGTGGCAAGCTCAGAGGCCTGAGATTTCTGAAGTGTCTTTGGTTTCTGGTTTCAACTCACAGTCTGTAGTCGTGATTTCCTTCCGTTGTCCCTCTTTTCTCTTGGGGGTGTTGAGCCCTCCCCTGGTGTCCTGAACCTTAGATGATCTTTCTCTAAGCTGTTTCAGCCTGCGCTCTAGTCATTTTTCTGGAGGAGAAGAGAGTCCCATGTCTTTCTATTGCGCCATTTTCCCGGAAGTCCAGTAACTTGATTTTTTACTTCTTAGGATCTCAATTACTTCACATATATAATGAAGTCACTTGATTAGTTTAATGGTTTTCAAACTGATTGTCACTCTCCCAGAGTTTCTAGGAGAGTGCCAAGCTGCTATGACAAATACCACACAATGGGTTGGCTTAAACAACAGTGTTAAGCCTAGGAGAAATTCAAAATTGAGGTGTCAACAAGGTGATGCTTTTCCCTGAAGGATTGTTGTTGGCTGCTGGCAATCCTTAAGATTCTTTGGCTTATATATCTGCCTAGCAGCACATGGTGATGTCTTTTCCTTTCTCTTCTGAGTTCCATTGACTTCTGGTTTCTGGCTCCTCCTCAGGCTTTCTCTGACTGTGTCTGAAAATCTGCTTATGAATAACTGAAGTAATTCAGATTCATTTGGGCCATACCTTGACTGAAATTGCTTCATTAAGAGATTCCATCTACAATGGGTTCGCACCCATAGGAACACAGATCAAGATTAAGAACATTTCTAAATTACGGTACATAATTCAGTCTACTACACTCTGCCACATTGTCTTACTGTCATGGGAAAAATAGTGGAGAAAAAGGAGAAAGGAGTCTCTGCTTAGGGGTCCCCACTCCCTTTTCTCCCAGAGGACTTCCAGTCATAAACCTGCACATGTTACATATTGGGATTCAAGTCAGATTTTATTTGAAAACCACTGGCAGAGATGATCTCTGAGATTCCTTCCAGTGCTGGATTTTAGTTTCAATTTTACCTCAGAAGTTCTGATATCATCATTATTGTTTCAAAGCTATAAACATCGATGTTGAATTTATTTTTAGCGTCAACCATACCTCTTGTTGTGTGCCAATGTGTTTTTGGGGAAGCTGGAGCGTACTTTGTATATGATAAAAATCACTGCTGTGTTAAATATCGGTGAAATTTTCTAGTTGTGAAGAATACATGCAACTTATTGCCATGATGTTATTTTTTTCTAGGCCCTTCTCCCCACAAGGCGCTGGTTTAATACCATCCTGGATGATTCCCACCTTTTGGTTCACTGTTACCTTTCCAATCTTGTTCATAGGGAAGAGGATGGCCATCTTTTTTCCCAGGTGAACACTGATATATCTGAACATACTTTTTGCTTTTATGTCTAAAGTAATGTTTTGTTTTTTACACAATTGGGAGTACCAAGGCATGGCACAAAGTAAGTTTTTCTAAATACTTAAATTGAACAATGTCTGTTCTTAATCAGTCATTTTAAAGTAAAGTCAAGTCTTATACAAAATGAATGCATTTGTAAAAGTAGTCTCTATAATTAAATATTATAACCTTTTGTTAAATTCTTGTGGTTTTATTATCGGCCTAAATTATGATAAATTATTGGCCTGAATTATGATATGTTATATTGTCCCACGTATTCACATATTTTTCTGTTACATCAGTAATCATGGTATTCCACATTAACTAGGAAATATAATAGATGATGAGCATTAATTTTTAAGTGAACTGTGCTCCAATACTATTCCTCTCTCTGCATAAAATCATGGTTTCAGAGGCAGATAATAACTTGGAAGCATAGAAGCCTTATTCTGTTGCCTTGGGTAGGAAGGCAAAATATTAGTGTTTTACATTTCTTCCAGTGGCATGAAGAAATAGGCTTGTTTTTCAATGAGATAATAATTGGCAATACAGTTTTAATGTGTGTGTACATACTTTTTCAAGAATTCTTTTGTCTCGTATCTGTGAGCATTCCTTTTTTTTTTTTTTTTAATCTCTTTTAAAATTTCTATCCTGTGATTTGCTACATATATTAAAATATATTAATAACCTAATATCTGATCTACCGTAGATTAGAACCAAAAGTAATAAGGATTATTGGGGGTAAGTGTAGTCAATAGGCTCTGTTAATTATGCCACTACAAGGGGATAGGCAGGGCCTCGTTAGCAGCAAGAACTATGCCAAAGAAAGGACTTGGAGACTGATGAGAGAAATGAATAACTTAACTTTCTCTACCTTACTGTTTTCCCCTAATAGAAATAACCCATAGTAATGCGTATCTGCAATTATGAATTCCAGAATTCCTCTCATTTAGAAAATTCTTCTGAATGACCTAAGTAAAATACGTCAAGAGTTCCCTCTAGTGGTATATTTTTATAAATTTTGTAGTAATATAAATAGTTTTTTTGTTTGTTTTTTAAATTAAAATGCCTAGCTTTTTATTATTATTGTTGTTATTATATCCTTTTCTCGTCTCTTAGCATTGGGATTACGGTTTAATTCTTTGTAAGAAACCATGTCTATGAAATAGATTCTTAACAATATATTTACAAGGCATATATTTTATTTTCACAAATAAACCTCTTTGGTATATGTTCTAAAAAGTTTGTGGCAATGTTTATACTGCAAAAGTTTTTAGCATCTCTGAGGGTGTATGGACATGTGTATTTATTATTTATAATAAATAAATTTGTTCATGCTTTCTCACTCTTATGTTCATATAGTTTGTTAATTTAAATGTATCCTTTCAGTTGTTAGATATGCTTAAGTTCTACACTGGTTTTGAAATTAATGACCAGACTGGAAATGCTCTGACAGAGAATGAGATGACCACAATTCACTATGATAGAATTACTTCTCTACAGGTAATTGAAATGCATTGTAACCTTTGCTTATGCTCCATTAGGTTGGATCATGTTGTAAGTACAGATGGAAAAGGTACTCATTTAGCAGTGTTATTGTGTTGAATATTTAAAATGTTGCTAATTCTGATTAATTCATGAAAAAAATTGACATTCTTACACAGTGCCTCTCAATCCCAAGAATCAATATACTGGTATCTGATAAGCAGACATATAAGTTTCTGGTCCAATTTGGAGCATTTAAATACTGGCTTTACCATCAGTTTTATTTTATGAAACAGTATTTCAACATATGGCAAAGTATATTTAAGCATTTTGTACATTTTTAAGATAAACACACGCAATGGGACTGAAATTTCAGATATGCGCCCCCAAAAGTACCTATGTTTGTTTTCTATTGTGTTCTCATCTTGCACTTGAGCTCTGTTTCCTCTGATGGTAGAAAGAAGCTTTTATTGTCCAGTTTAAAGTGAAGCCAGTTCTTTCTGTTTTAAAAGAGTCTTTTAAAACAAACTGAAATTAAAAATTTCTTTCATGATCAATTCCACTCTCTCTCAAGGAGTCTCTATTCTTCTTTCCCATATTGGTATCTTTTTTTTTTTTTTTTTTTTTAGGAGGTACCAGGGATTAAACCCGGGACCTCATACATGTGAAGCAGGCGCTCAGCCACTGAGCTACCACCCACTCCCCAACTACTCACCAAGATGGCATCTTGATACATGAAGACACTAACATAGCATCATGGTTCTGGAAGAGGAGTGATCTGCATACTGTCCCAGCTCAAATGTCTCTTCTGCTTATATATGAACATAATATTTTTATCCTTCTGCCTCTGCCCTTGAAGTGACTATAGCTGGTGTAGCATGTGGTCTGTTTTTTTTGGCACAGGCAATGCATGATGATCTCCCAATGAGTTTGGCTGTCTCCCCTGCTGATGTGACCCCAACTTTGTTCTTGTTGATGCTATAGTTTTCCAGAGGTCTGCCTCCTGTTCATTTCCTGGTTTGGACAGCCCGATTTCAAGTTTGGGCTGCAGGATCATTTTGTCATTATCTTTAGTAATCCTCTGGCAGATTTACCCATAACCTTAGATTCCTTCTTTGTCATCCATGATGGAGCATAATGGAGTGAAAACTTCTGGATCCTTTCTGTGTCACTTGGGCATGAAGGAAGACTAGAGATGTTATCTTAGACACTGTCTTATCAGATCATCCTGTTACAGCTATATCCATTTTCTTACCCCCTCTGATTAGAGGTATTACCCTGGGAAATCTTCTCTTCACAGAAATCCAAACAAAAGCAGGGCACTAAAACTATTCTTTTGTTCTGCCCTTCAAGCTATCTCTTCAGTGGGATTTTCCCTTGGGGCTTTCTCTTAGTCTTAGGCCAGTGCATGACAGCAAAGTAGATTTTTTTGTTAAATATTCTTTTTTCTTCTCTCCTATCACTAAAACTGCCACCATGACTCTTTTCATTTGTATTCAAAACCCAATATTTGAAGTACAAGACTGAACGCTGTTTCTTTGTTTTTGTATTCCTGCTAAGACAATTCTAGTTTTTCCCATTGTATTGGATGCCTCTAACTGAATAAGTCAGAGGTAACATATGAGAAGCAAATAATAAGGGAAAATGCATTAATATTTTTAAAAAATTTTACTTTCATTATATGTTTATAAAATGTATATGGTTGAATTAATATGTAGATATCAATTATTGATTTTTTTAAACTGTTCTTTTCTAGAGAGCTGCTTTTGCACATTTCCCTGAACTCTATGATTTTGCCCTGTCAAATGTAGCAGAAGTAGATACTCGGGAATCCTTGGTCAAGTTTTTTGGACCTCTTAGGTAAGGAAAACTATATTCCCTTTTGGTATCATGTTCCCTGAATTTTCATTTTCTTTGTTGTTTTTCAGCATCTTTATAATTTATTGCACTACTTTAGGTAATGCTACTTATTGTGCCAATTTCCTTGACTTCTAGAACTAGTGCTTCTTCCCAGCAATTTGATATCTTTGAATCACTTAAGGGTCATTATCCATCTTTTCTTAATTTTTATTGTAAATTTATAATTTTCATGACTTAATTTTCCTAGATCTTAAATTTTTCTTAGAGTAACATAAAGGTGGAATATTGTCAGTCATAAATACAAAACAGCAGAAACAAAAAAATGTTCATTCTGTGTGATATTAGAGATGTGATTAGGAAACGTTTTACCTGTTTATAATTTATGAAATCAGTAATATTCTCTGGCACTTAGCTATCTTTTAATATACTTTTAAAATAAATTAGTAATAATAATATTTAAACATTTACTTTGTACTTGTTAGGCAGTCTTTGCTAAATATGTAAATAATTTAATCCTCAAAATAATCCTATGAGGAGACAGTACTTTTTTTTTTTTTTTTTTTTTACTTTATTTTGTACATTTAATAATTGAAAATATAAACAATAAAAAGCTAAAAAGTAAACACAGATGAATATATACATTTCTCAACTAAATATAATGGATACATATAATTTTTTTTTTCAATCAAACAATATGTTACACAATATATTTGGTTCATAGTAACGCATTCATACAGTATTTGTCCTTTTGTGCCTGGCTTGATTTGCTCAACATAATGTCCTCCAGGTTCATCCATGTTGTCATATGCTTTACAACTTCATTTCTTCTTGCCACTGCATAATATCCCATCGTGTGAATAGACCACAGTTTGTTTATCCATTCTTCTGTTGATGGACACCTGGGTTGTTTCCAACTTTTGGCAATGGTGAATAATGTTGCTATGAACATCGGTGTGCAGATAGCTGTTCGTGTCGCTGTTCTCATTTCTTCTGGATATATACCCAGTAGTGGTATCGCAGGGTCACTTGGCAAGTCTATATTCAGCTTCTTTAGGAACTGCCAAACAGTCCTCCATAGTGGCTATACCATTCTGCATTCCCAACATCAGTGAAGGAGTGTTCCTATCTCTCCACATCCTCTCCAACACTTGTAGTTTTCTGTCTTTTTAATAGTGGCCATTCTGATAGGTGTGAAATGATATCTCATTGTAGTTTTGATTTGCATTTCCCTAATCATGAGTGATGTTGAGCATTTCTTCATGTGTTTTTTTTTGCCATTTGTATTTCTTCTTTGGCGATGTCTATTCAAGTCTTTTGCCCATTTTTTAATTGGGTCATTTGTCTTTTTATTGTTGAGTTGTAACATCTCTTTATATATCCTGGATATTAAACCCTTATCGGATATGTGATTTCCAAATATTTTTTCCCATTGAGTCGGCTGCCTTTTCACCCTTCTGACAAAGTCCTGTGAGGTGCAAAAGTGTTTAATTTTGAGGAGGTCCCATTTATCTACTTTTTCTTTTGTTGCATGTGCTTTTGGTGTGAGGTCCAAAAAACCACCACCTACCACAAGGTCTTGAAGATGTTTCCCTACATTTTCTTCTAGTAGTTTTATGGTCCTGGCTTCTATATTTAGATCTTTGATCCATTTTGAGTTGATTCTTGTACAGGAGGTGAGATAGGGGTCCTCTTTCATTCTTTTGGTTATAGATATCCAGTTCTCCCAACACCATTTGTTGAAGAGACTCTTTTTTCCCATCAGCGTGGGCTTGGTAGGTTTGTCAAAAACCAGTTGACTGTATAGGTGAAGGTTTATTTCTGGATTCTCAATTCTATTCCACTGATCGATACGTCTTTTTTTATGCCAGTACCATGCTGTTTTGACCACTGTAGCTTTGTAACATGTTTCAAGGTCTGGCAATGAAATTCCTCCCACGTTGCTCTTCTTTTTTAGAATACTTTTGGCTATTCGGGTGCACTTACCCTTCCAGATGAATTTGGTAATTGCCTTCTCTAATTCTGTAAAATAAGCTGTTGGGATTTTGATTGGTATTGCATTGAATCTATAAATCAGTTTGGGCAAGATTGACATCTTCATGATATTTATTCTTCCAATCCCTGAACACGGAATGTCTTTCCATTTGTTTAGGTCTTTTTAAATTTCTTTTAGCATTGTTTTGTAGTTTTTCTGCATATAGGTCCTGTACTTCCTTGGTTAAATTAACTCCAAGGTATTTGAGTCTTTTTGTTGCTATTGAAAATGGAATTTTCCTCCTGATTTCCTCCTCAGATTGTTCAGTACTAGTGTACAAAAACATTACTGATTTTTGCGTGTTGATCTTATATCCTGCCACTTCGCTGAACTCATTTATTAGTTCAAGTAGCTTTGTTGTGGATACTTCAGGATTTTCTAAATACAGGACCATGTCATCTGCAAACAGTGAGAGTTTAACTTCCTCTTTTCCTATTTGGACGCCTTTAATTTTTTGGTCTTGTCTAATTGCCCTCGCTAGAACTTCTAGTACAATGTTGAATAACAATGGTGACAGTGGGCATCCTTGTCTTGTTCCTGATCTTAGGGGGAAAGCTTTCAACCTTTCCCCATTGAGTATGATGTTGGCTGTGGGTTTTTCATATATGCCTTTTATCATATTGAGGAATTTTCCTTTTATTCCTATCTTTTGGAGTATTTTTATCAAAAAAGGATGTTGGATTTTGTCGAATGCCTTTTCTGCATCTGTTGAGATGATCATGTGGTTTTTTTTCCTTCAATTTGTTAATGTGGTGTATTACATTGATTGATTTTCTTATGTTGAACCAGCCTTGCAGGCCAGGAATAAATCCCACTTGATCGTGATGTATAAGTCTTTTGATATGCTGTTGGATTCGATTTGCAAGTATTTTATTGAGAATTTTTGCATCTATGTTCATGAGAGAGATTGATCTGTAATTTTCTTTTCTTGTGGAATCTTTATCTGGCTTTGGTATTAGGGTGATGTTGGCTTCATAAAATGTGTTGGGTAATTTTCCCTCCTCTTCAATTTTTTGGAAGAGTTTAAACAGGATTGGTGTTAATTCTTTTAGAAATGCTTGATAGAATTCACCTGTAAAGCCATCTGGTCCTGGACTTTTCTTTGCTGGGAGATTTTTGATGACTGATTCAATCTCCTTAATTGTGATTGGTTTGTTAAGTTCTTGTATTTCTTGTTGTGTCAGTGTAGGTTGGTTATGAGTTTCTAGAAATTTGTCCATTTCATCCAGGTTGTCTAGTTTGTTGGCATATAGTTTCTCATAATATCCTCTTATGATTCTTTTTATTTCTGTGAGGTCATTTGTAATTTCCCCCATTTCATTTCTGATTGTATTTATTTGCATCTTCTCTTTTTTTTTCTTTGTTTGTCAATTTTATTGATCTTCTCAAAGAACCAGCTTTTGGTTTTGTTGATTTTCTCTATTGCTTTTTTGTTCTCATTTTCATTTATTTCCGCTCTAATCTTTATTATTTCTTTCCTTCTTTTTGCTTTGGAATTGGTTTGCTGTTCTTTTTCTAGTTTCTCAAGTTGTTCAGTTAAATCTTTGAGTTTAACTCTTTCTTGTTTCTTAATATAGGCATTTAGGGCTATAAATCTCCCTCTCAAGACTGCCTTTCCTGTATCCCATAAGTTTTGATATGTTGTGTTCTCATTTTCATTTGTCTCAATATATTTACTGATTTCACTTGCAATTTCTTCTTTGACCGACTGAATATTTAGGAGTGTGTTGTTCAGTTTCTACACATTTGCAAATTTCCTTTTTTCCTGTCTGTTATTGATTTCTAGTTTCATTCCATTATGATCTGAGAAGGTGCTTTGTATAATTTCAATCTTTTTATATTTATTGAGAGCTATATTGTGACGTAACATGTGTTCTATTTTGGAGAAAGATCCATGGGCACTTGAGAAGAATGTATAACCCGCTGAGTTTGGATGCAGTGTTCTGTATATGTCTGTAAGGTCTAACTTATTTATCATATTGTTCAAGTTCTCTGTTTCCTTTTTGATCTTCTGTCTAGTTGTTCTATCTAATGATGTGAGAGGGGTGTTGAAGTCTCCAGCGATTATTGTAGAAATGTCTATTTCTCCCTTCAGTTTTGCCAGAGTTTGTCTCATATATTTTGGGGCACCCTGGTTAGGTGCATAGATATTTATGACTGTTATATCTTCCTGGAGGATCGTCCCTTTTATTAATATATAATGGCCTTCTGTATCTCTTATCATTTTTTTGCATTTGAAGTCTGTTTTGTCTCATATTAGTATAGCTACCCCTGCTCTTTTCTGTTTACTATTCGCATGGAGTATCTTTTTCCAACCTTTTACTTTCAGCCAGCTTGTATCCTTGGGTCTGAGGTGAGTTTCTTGTACGCAGCATATGGATGGCTCATGTTTTTTTATCCATTCTGTCAGCCTGTATGTTTTGATTGGGGAATTTAATACATTCACATTCAATGATATTACTGAAAATGTACTATTTATTTCCTCCATTTTATTCTTTGGTTTTCATATGTCATCTTATTTTTGTCTCTCTTTTTACTCTTTTGGTTATCCTTTCTGCTTTTCTTTCTTCTATACTCTCCCCAAGCCTCTCTCCTGTCTTTTTCTTTCAGGTTCTAAGGCTTCCTTTAATATTTCCTGCAAAGGTGGATTCTTTTTTGCAATCTCTCTTAGTTTCTGTTTATTTGTGAATACTTTATACTCACCTTCATATTTGAAGGACAGTTTTGCTGGGTAAAGAATTCTCGGCTGGCAGTTTTTCTCTTTCAGTTTTCTAATTGTATCATACCACTGTCTTCTCGCCTCCATGGTTTCTGAAGAGAAATCTGCACAAAGTCTTACTGGACCTCCGTTGTACGTGATCGTTGCTTCTCTCTTGTTGCTCTGAGAATTTTCTCTTTATCTTTTACATTTGACATTCTGAATGTGTCTTGGCATAGGTCTGTTTGGATTTATTCTCATTGGGGTACGGTATGCTTCTTGGACTTGCAAGTTCATTTCTTTCTTGAGAGTTGGGAAATTTTCAGCTTTTATTTCCTCAAATACTCTCTCTGCCCCTTTTCCTTTCTCTTCTCCTTCTGGAACTCCCATGACACGTATGTTCTTGCGTTTTGTGTTGTCATTCAACTCTCTAGCCCCTGCTCAATTTTTTCCATTCTTTTCTCTCTCTGTTCTTTTCTCTCTTCAATTTTAGCTGCTCTGTCTTCAGTATCACTTATTCTTTCTTCTATCATTTTAAGTCTGTTGTTGTATGCTTCAAATGTATTTTTGACTTCACCTATTGTGTCTTTCATTCCCATGAACTCCGTTACTTTTTTGTTCAGGATTTCAAATTCTTTTTTGCGTTAGCTCAATGACTTCTTGATGTCATTGATCTCTTTAACTATATTCTCTTTCATCTCATTAATTTGATTTTGGAAATTTGTGCTCATCTCACTGATTAGTTCTCTCAAATTCTGCATCTCTTCTGGGACTTTGCTGTATTCCTTTTCTTGGGCCATGTCTTCTATTTTCTTAGTATGGCTCGTAATCTTTTGCTGGTTCTTAGGCATCTGGTTAGTTTGTATTTTACTTAGATGCTCTATCTCTTTCTCTTTTATGGGGTTTTAGTGGCAGGAGGCTGTGAGTTACCACAGCTCTTTGATTTTTGGCTCAACCTTGATTGTTAGGATTGTTCTGCTGGTTGCTCAAAACTGAGCAGTGGACCCAGTAATTGGTTGTAGAGTTGTTTCCTATGGCCTTGGGCAGGGAGGCTGTAGAGGCCAGGAAAAGCCTCTCTTTACTTATTAATTTTCTTATGTGCACTTCCTTGGTCTGCCAGGAGATGGCGCTTGTTGGCAGCTCTCAATTCAATGCCTGGTAGGAGCATATTTGTTGTGACACAGGCCAGATCAATGTGATAGGGCTTCCTGTCTGGGGGCTAAGAGCCCTGTGATTCAAACTTTCTGAGGCAGTTCTCCAGACTTCTCTCATAGCGCCCCTCTTTTCCAACTAGGAAATATTTCCAGTAGAGGAGGAGATTGGGAGGTTTGTTTATCTTTAGCCCCTTGCAGGCTCCAAGGCAAACAATGGTGCAGCCCCACCCAGCCTGGAAGGGCTCTCGGGACAGGGCAGACCAAACCTGGGAGTCCAAAGCAGGGTCAGCCCCAGGCTCTCTCTCCCTTCTCCCATGGAGTCCTCAACAATTAGTCCAGGCTAGAAGAGAGGGAGGCTGTGAGTGTCGGCTTTCTCCAGTCCTTTCTAGGCTCCCAGGGTAAACCACTGTGTGGAAGGGTCCGTGGGGCTCCGCAGCCCCAATTTCAAGTCAGAACCCGAGTCAGCCTAAGGCTGTGTCCCTCTCTCTCCCCTTTCCGGGCGTGGCAGATCCCTGAAGCCCCCTTTGTCTGTGGTCGCAGGCCCAGAGGCCCGAGAATTCTGAAGAGTGTGGGGGAGGTTGCTGGCAGCAGCAGAAGCTGCTACTTGCAACTCAAGGTTCTGTTGTTGTGATTTCCCTCTTCTGTCCCTCTCTCCTCTGGGTGGCGTGCAGCCTTCACCTGCTGTCTTAAACCCTAGACGATATTTTTCGGGGCTGTTTCCGCTTGTCCTCTAGGTATTTTTCTGGAGAAGAGATTCCCGTGTCTTACTAGTCCGCCATCTTCCCGGAAGTCCCCCTTTTTGTTTATTTGTTGGTTTTTTTTTTTTTTTTATCATGGTAGCATGTATATATATATATAGAGAGAGAGCACAAAATTTTCCATTTGATCATTTTTATGTGTATGTTTCAGTAGTATTAATTAAATTTACAGTGTTTGTTTTCCCATCACCACCATCTATTACCAAGACTTTTTCATGACCCCAAAGAAAAACTTTGTACGTATTAAGCCAAAACTTCCCATTCTCCCCTCAACCTGGCTCTTGGTAACCTTTACTCTAGTTCCTCTCTCTATAAATTTGCTTATTCAATATGTTTCATATAAGTGGAATCATAGAGTATTTATCCTTTTCTGTTCGGCTTATTTCACTCAACATAATGATTTCAAGGTTCATTCATATTGTATCATGATTCAGAACTTCATTTTTCCTTTTTATGGTTGAATAGTATTTCATTGTATGGATGTATCACATTTTGTTTATCAGTCATTTACCAAAGGGCACTTGCGTTGTTTCCACCTTTTGGCTATTGTGAATAATGCTGCCCTGAACATTGGAGTAAGGGATCTGTGTAAGTTCCAGATTTCATTTCTTTTAGGTATATAAATGTTGTGCTAGACATGAAATTGCTGGGTCATATGATAATTCTATGTTTAACTTTTTGAGAAACTGCCAAACTGTTTTCCACAGTAGCTACCCCATTTTACATTCCTGCAAACAATGTACAAGGGGAGGAAGCATATTTTAATAACTTTTTCAAATAATTGGGAATATTCTTCTTGGATACTTTACAACAACTTTACAAATGGTAGTTTTTTAAAAGTTAGTTTCAATGTGGACTCTGAAAACATGTCAAGGAATTATGTGCAATTAAAATGAGTTAATTAAAAAATAGATATGCCATGCTTATGGATGAGTGGACTCAATAATGTGAAGGTATGAATTCTTCATAAATTGATCTATAACTATAATGCAATCCCAGTCAAAATCTTAGCAGGAAGTTTTATTGAAATTGACAGGCTTATTCTAAAATGTTTTTGGAAAAGCAAAGGAAATAGCCAAAAACATTTTATAAAAGAACAAACTTGGAGAATTTGCAGTGTTTGATTTCAAGACTTACTGTAAAGCTAGTAACAAGATATTGTGATATTAATAAAAGGATAGACACATTGATTAGTGGATAGAGCTTCTAGAAATAGACCACACATAGATGGTTAATTGATTTTCAGTTAAGGTTTCAAGGCAACTCAATGGAGAAAGGATAGTATTTTTCAACAATGGTGCTGGAACAATTGGACATCCAAAAGCAAAATACGAACCTTACACATCTTATATAATAACTCAAAATTGATCATAGGAAGGAGTGGGTGTAGCTCAGTGGTTTGAGTGCCTACTTCCCATGTACGAGGTCCAAGGTTCAATCCATGGTTCCTCCTTAAAAACAAAACAAAACAATGCATCATTGGCCTATCAAAATTAAAACTACTAGAAGAAAATATAGAAAAAGTCTTCATATTTTGGGTTCTGCAAAGATTTATTTGACACCAAAACAAATACATAATGGAAAAAAATTAAGAAATTTTACCAAAATTTTAAAAACTGCTGCTCTTTAAAAGGCATTCTGAAAAGACATGCCATAAACTAGGAGAAAATATTTGAAGACACACCTCTAATAATGGATTTATATTCTGAAGGAAGTCTCAGACTCATTAATAAGAACACAAACAACCTAATTAAAAAGTGGCAAAAGATATGAACACTTCACCGTAGAAGGCAGATGTCAATAAGCCCATGTAAAAATGCTTAA
This sequence comes from Tolypeutes matacus, assembly GCA_026826555.1. Classification (NCBI taxonomy): domain Eukaryota; kingdom Metazoa; phylum Chordata; class Mammalia; order Cingulata; family Chlamyphoridae; genus Tolypeutes; species Tolypeutes matacus. The sequence continues at coordinate 6,037,216 of JAKSZT010054393.1, forward strand.
TTTCATTAGTCATTAGGGAAATGTAAATTAAAACTACAATGAGATACTACTGTATATTATTAGAATTGTTTTAAAAAACAAAACATAAAAGAACAGTATTAACTCTTGATAAGCATGTGGAGCAGTTGGATCTCTTATACATTGCTGGGGGGAATTCAAAATGGTATAAACACTTTGGAAAATTTGGACAGTTTCTTATAAAGTTAAAGATGCACTTATAGTTACCCTGATTCTCCTAATACCTAGAAGAAATGAATACTTATATTCACACAAAAATCTGTACAAAAATGTATTTAGTGGTTTTATTCATAATTGTCAAAAACTGGAAACAATAAAAATTTTCTTCAGGTAAATGAATAAATGTTATTAATATATACAAATATAAATAAACACTTGGTGGATTATTATATAGCAATAAAAAGGAACCAACTGCAGATACACACAATAATATGGATGACTCTCAAATTCATTATGCTAAGTGAAAGAAGCCATTGTCAAAAGGCTGCATAACCTGTGATTCCGTTTATTTGAGTTTCTGTAAAAGGCAAAATTAGAGATGGGAAACAGATTACTGCTTGTCAGGGACTGGGATAGAGGGTGGTGCTGTCTATAAAGTGTCATGAGAGAAATTTTTGGGATGATGAAACTTTTAAGTATTAGAAAACTGTCAAGCTCACAATAACGAAAGCAAGGTTTCCAAAATTCTAATTTTTTACTTGGCAGTTCAGATTTTATCATTGGCAGTTTTCAGTTGTTTTCCTTGAAGTGATAATCTTATTAAGATCATTTTTTGAGAAAATTTTGTCATTTATCCAAGTTTAAATAGCCACAGTTTTTCTGTCAGCCATTCTTTTAAAAAATTGTGTTCCATGAAAAGTGACTAGTTCAGCTCAAATTCAAGATGTGTTTTTTTTTTTTTGAGATAACCATCATTCATTTTACTTCAAAAGTATTTTATATATACTTTACATTTTGTCATACAGAATATTTAAAAAAGCATACTCAGTCTAAATTTAATAACAGTAATATTTCACTGCTTCATCAAGGACATTTTTAAATGAAAATAGTTTCCTTTCCCTCCCCTTCCCCCTTTCCCTTTCCTTCCTCTCTTTTCCCCCCTCCCCCTACCCCCTTCCCCCCTCCACTTTCCCCCTTCCCCTTTCCTTTTTCCTTCATGTTCTGTATTAGTCAACCAAAGGGGTGCTGATGCAAAACACCAGAAATTGGTTGGTCTTTATAAAGGGTTTTTATTTGGGGTGGAAGTCCACAGTTACCAGGCCATAAAGCGTAAGTTTCTTCCTTCACCAAAGTCCTTTGCCACATGTTGGAGCAAGACCGCTGCCTACATTTGCCAGGGTTCAGACTTCCTGGGGCTGTGTTTCTCTTCAGGCTTAGCTCCTCTGTTTCCTCCACAAGGTCAGCTGTAGACTATGAGGCTCTCTAGGCTTTGCCTCTCTCCACAAGGCCAGCTGTAGACTATCAGGAGAATGGCTTGTCTCTATTCCAGGCCTTCTGTCTTTCCTCACGACCAAGCTTTCTCACTTCCTGGGACTCTAGCGCAAGACTCCATCAAAACTGCTCCAAACACCAGAAATTGGTTGGTCTTTATAAAGGGTATTTATTTGGGGTGGAAGTCCACAGTTACCAGGCCATAAAGCGTAAGTTTCTTCCTTCACCAAAGTCCTTTGCCACATGTTGGAGCAAGACCGCTGCCTACATTTGCCAGGGTTCAGACTTCCTGGGGCTGTGTTTCTCTTCAGGCTTAACTCCTCTGTTTCCTCCACAAGGTCAGCTGTAGACTATGAGGCTCTCTAGGCTTTGCCTCTCTCCACAAGGCCAGCTGTAGACTATCAGGAGAATGGCTTGTTTCTATTCCAGGCCTTCTGTCCTTCCTCATGACCAAGCTCTCTCACTTCCTGGGACTCCAGCACAAGACTCCATCACAACTGCTCCAACACTGTTCTTTGCCATGCCTTTTATATTTTATTCCCCACTCACCAAGGAATGGGGCTCAACCCTCTACTGATGGCCCAGTTAACGCCCTAATCATAACTTAATCATGCCCAGATTAGCAGACTAGTTTATAAGCATAATCCAATATCTATTTTTGGAATTCACAATTACATCAAACTGCCAAACTGCAACACCTTCCCTTCCTCCTGTCTTCCATAGCACAGGTTGGCACCACTGCCTTGATCCATGCTAAGATGCCAGCAGTTTTACCCACTGTTGCTTTGGCACTGTTAGTGTTTATGTAAAAATAGTGGAAACAAAAAAAAGTAATGTCCTAGTATTAATATAAAAGTGTCTTTACAGCCTTTCTGAAAGGATTTCAGGGACCAAAGTTCTGCAAAAGATACTTGAGAACCCCTGTATTATGGTCTTAACTTTCATTTCTTATTTTTGTTATTTGCTACCTAAGTTGTAGATTATATTGGTTAGATAATACTTTTTAAGCTATCTGTAGAATTACATTTAGAAAGTTAAATAAAGTTTTGTGAATCATATTCTAATCTGAATATTCTTTGTATTGCAGTTCAAGCACACTCCATCAGGTGGCATCATACCTCTGTTTGTTGCCAACCCTGCCTAAAAATGAAGACACAACTTTTGATAAAGAATTTCTTTTAGAATTGCTGGTAAATATTAATGTTCTTTGTATTTTGCACATAGTTTTTCTTACCTTTTTGGATCATTATGGAAGATTTTGGTGTGATACAATTTTCCTTTGAACTGATGGTTAGATAGATAATCCCCACCTGTTTTGGAATTAGTAGTTATTTGATTTTTGTTAGATTTCTTTTCTCACCTCTTTCTCAAGTCTTTCACCTCCTAAACATGCCTTATGACATGAATTGATTGTATTATCAAACACTTATGGGCACCTCTGTTTTAGAGCTTTAGGGCTATATAGATAGTAGATAGCTGACCCTATTCTGGCCTTTAAAGAGGTCACAGACACACACATGTACAATACATATATATTCATATATATAAATGTTACTATTATTTTTTTTAGGTGGTACTGGGGATTAAACCCAGGACCTCATATATGTAAATCAGGCACATAAGAAAAACACAATATAGAAGTATATGAGGTTAAAAAGTGAAAGTCTTATTCTACTGTTAACACGTTCATTAAATTGTAGTTTTTATTATATAAGTAATATATGAGTACTTTATTGTTATGATATAGAAATATATAAAACTCAAATTCTTCCAGAACTTTTTCATGCATTTACATATAAATACACACAATATAGGAATCTAGTTTTACATATACTTTTTAGACATAATTGGATCATACTTTGTTCTGTAGCTTACATTTTTTTCCCGTTTAATATTACATTTTTGGATTCCATGCATTTGAATATATAGATGTACTTTACTTTTGATTCCAGTATAATATTCCATTAAATGGATGAGTACTAAACCAAATCCCCACTTATGGATATACTTAGATTACTTAAAATTCTCATTTTTACAAATGATGCAATTCTTGTTCTTACCTTTTTGTGCTGTAGTGTGGATATTTAGGAGAGATACTCAGAAATGAAATTGTTTGATTGAAGCTTGTGCTTATTTAAAATATAAATGGTGCTACAAAATTACCCTACAAAAAGCATATATTTCCACCAACAGTGTATTAAAGTATGTTTCTCTAACTTTTTACTATCATTGAGTAGCATCAGTCTTCTGATCTTCCCAATTTTTTCCAAACTGATGGGTAAACAAATGATGGCTTGTTTTAACTTTTTGTTTCCTCACTGCTATCAGGTTAAGTAGCTTTTCATATGTTTCAGACATTTTTTTCTGCCTATACAAACATATACTATATCACTGTGTCTTTACATTTTTCCTACACTTATGGAACCACATTAGGCACACTGTTTTGTAACTTATTTTTCATTCTCATACTTTTAGTATAGGGTGTAAAGTGCAATACCTTACTGCAGAACAGAAGATGGTATTCTAAAATTTGGGGCAGTTTCTTGAAACTATTTATGGCAGGAGTTTTAAGCCTAGTAATAGATGTTTAAGTCCCATTTGATGAAAAGTCCTTGGGAAGAGTTTAAAAATTAATTCAAATATGGAAAATACTTTTCTATTGATATATTTACTTGCATGAAGTATATGTCTTGGGCCACCAACTTTGCCTTCCTTCTTGCAAATTACTTTTCATTATCTGTGACTACAAGTGCTTTCTAAAATTTCTTGTGCTGTTTTCTGACCACATAAAATCTTATATTCCAGGTTTGGGGATTAATGTAAATCCTTTCTATAGAAAGAAATCTTTATAATGGAAAATAGGTTTGAGTATAAAGTTGATTTTGTGCCTTTTAGGATCTTATAGCAAAAATTTCATCCAAAAATTTAAATAATTATGCCAATGGAAAATAATTTTATAGTGCTACAGCAGTCTTTCATTTCCTGCCTTTCCTAAAGGATTTCCTCAGGGTTTTGGATTCTTCTAATATCCAAATTATGATTAAAAGTGTGAAATATATATACTGTTGATGATATAATATCTTCTATCCTAAAATGATGATCATCTTTACTAAAGACAATGTGATACATTTTTTCAAATATATCATTTTAGCATCAGTTAATTAAGTAATAAACTTATTTCTGTATTTGAGGTAGAGTGTTATATTAACAACCAAAGGGTATATAGAGATCATCAAATCCAACTATCTCATTTTACAAAGGAAGATGAGGCTATGCCCAGGGGATTAATGAATTCTTCTAGATTGTATAGCTAGTTAGTATGAGAATGGAAAATATTGCCAAGGACTTAGGTTCCCATTTTTTTCTTACGTTGGTGAATATGAAGTGATAGAATTTCTAAGCTCTTGGGCATGTGCCGTGTGCTTTATTTTACAATATTCCATTTCGTTTTCATAAGAAACCTGAGAGGTGAGTGGCATTTTATATATTTTACTGAATAGGAAAATAAATTCTGGGAGGTCGAAGTAACTTGCCCAGTTTACATGTAGCTCATAAGTAGAGGAAGTGGATTTGAACTCAGGCCTGTCTGATTCCAAAGCCCATTACTATTGGTACCTCTTCATCTGTGATTTATAGAGAAAATGAGAAAAGAGAAAAAAATCTTTTGTTAGGTGCTGCAATAACTGAAAGACATGTAACTTTTCATTCCATACTTTGTAAGTGGATTTCTCCATAAGTTATTTTGATTGAAAAATGATGCTTCTAGAAGATGCATGAACATGTTTTCTTTTTTAGGTATCTCGTCATGAGCGGCGAATTTCTCAGATTCAGCAGCTGAACCAGATGCCTTTGTATCCAACTGAGAAAATTATATGGGATGAAAATATTGTCCCAACTGAGTACTATTCTGGAGAAGGTATGATAAAGAAAACAGGATTCAGGTGTAACATGAAACTTAGTTTAGAATTCATCATAGCAACTGAAAACATACTCTAATTTGCTCTGTATATTAAGGATTATTTTTTTGATACTCTAAAGTTCATCTCAATCTTTTGAATGCTTATCGCTAAGGTTTTGTTTTGTTTTGTTTTATTTTAGCACTAAGGATTTTTATTAAATTTAACCGTGTCAGAGCTAGGATATTTGTTCTATGTGCCTTTGCAACAGCAGTTTTGTTTAAAAAGATAGCCAAAATAATATCTGGGTCATTTTCATCTGTATATTTGAATTAAGCATAGTTATGACTTGTGTGTTGTGTCCAGGTGTATACAGTGAGCCATATTACTTACCTTGGCTCTTTCAGCCATCAACTTGAAAGAAATTGAGTAAGATTAGAAATTAGAGTTACTAAGAAAATTCTATGAAATTTTTGTATATTGCTATTTCTTGCCTATAGGTTCATTATTGCTTCTAGTTTTGGTAGGTATGGATAAGGATGATGAAAATATGATTTGCTAGTAAAATGTGGTTTTGGGTTCTGTTTTTTTTTTTTTTTTTTTTTTTTTTTTAACCTTTCTGACATTGCTGCTGAATGCTTGGTCAGTTATTACCCAAGGGATATAGTATTGAGGATAATGGAAAAATTATTGTTCATTAATATAGCTAGAAAGGGATAACTCCAGGAATAGTCTGGAATATTATACAAACAGCGCCTTGTCTTTAAAGTTTAGCCAAAAGGCAGAGGTTCAGAGTACCACAATGATCTTTGGAGGTCAGTTTAACAATGTAATATCCTAATTTAGTTTTCATGATAAATTTTGTCATGGGCCATGTTTATAGTAGCATTATTTACTTCAAGAATTGTCAAATATACATTAGATAATAAAGAAAGAATTTTTAAGCAGCTTGAGATTGTTAAATATCTTCAGATACTTTTAGGAAACACTGTTTGCATATGAATCATTGATGTACAAATTGCATGTATTAATGAAATTTTTCAACCCCAGTTCTTAGTAGATAGAATTTGTTAACCTGTTTCCAATTTCTGAATGAAAATAAAAATGGTAAAATGTATCTATATTTATTTAACTAGATTCTTATCAAATTTATGGTGCCATTTCTTAATCAGAGCAGATGTCTGATTAAAAGAGTAACTCTAATATGCTGTTTTCTTTTTCAGGTTGTCTTGCTCTTCCCAAGTTGAATTTACAGTTTTTGACTCTTCATGACTACCTCCTAAGGAACTTTAATCTCTTCCGCTTAGAATCAACTTACGAAATTAGGCAGGACATTGAGGATAGTGTCAGCAGAATGAAACCATGGTTAGTATAATGGTTCCACTTATAATGAAGAGAGGTAAACAATGACTGACATACTTTCATTAGAAACCTTATGAAAGTATTTAGAAATAATATATCCTGTCATTAAGATAGCTTCTAAAATATGAGATATTTACTGTTTGAGAAATTCTTTAATCTAAATTAAACTATATCAAAAAATGCTAAAATATAATATGTGTATATGGATACATTGGGGGTGGAACTAGGGGACTCGGAATAATGATGGAGAGGTTTTCATTCTCAGGGGAAAAAAGGGTAAATATAAAGGAGGTAGTCTGGACATAAGTAAAAATACAAAGAGAGGAGGATATGGGTTGGCTGGCAGGCCTGTGCCAGAGTAGGACAATTGAAATCCTGGGAGAAGCTTATGGTAGAAGGATAGTCTACCACCCTGGATACTCTTGTGGCTTTCTCACCAGTCATCTCAGTCAGTCAGCCTTTCAGAGGAATTGGTATGTGTGTATGTTTTGAGGAGGGGGTTTTGTTGTTGAACATTTGTTGAATGAAAAGTTTTCTCTGGCTCTTGATGCAGAGATTACCTTGAAGAGATTAAATCATCAGGCTTTACTTTTAGGGCAAGTTGAGTAGGTCTGCTTATTTCAGGGACTCTTCTGCTTAAACTCAACTTCCCACCTGCTAAGCTAATGCCTGTAATTCATTTTGCTAAGAAAAGTCTTATTCTAGTTATTATAGGCAGCTCTACACTTTGATATTTGTGAAGGTTAAATTTTTTTTAAAGATAAAAATGCTCTTTGGTCACAATTTCATTCTAAGTATGAAATTGTTAGATATAAGTTATTAGATATCAGAAGTGATTATAAATGAATAAAATTGAATCTGTGAAATGAATTTTTATTACATTATGGCCACATCTTGCACACATACACAATTTTACTGTATTCTATATGAAGTTAACACATTTTGAATGTGAACTGATTCAGGTATTTTCCAGGCTCTGCTCATTAATAATTACAGAGAGCTACATGGGCACTATGATTATGATCTATTTTTTTCATTTCTATATTTTATTTCATGTACAGTTCTATTTTTTAATTAATTATTATGTGAAAAGTTATTCTGGGTGAGACTACAACACACACAAAAAAGTATTTTTGACTTAATAATTGGTTGAGTCAGTAGGCAGGCTAACATTTTAAAATTTGTATACCCATAAGCTGATCATTCCTGCCCACTTATTTACTGAAATTATTGCCCATTGTTCGGACTCTGGGGGTGGTACTTGATCAGAAAACTTCCTTACAATTTCTGGTTACCTTGCATTTATATGCCAGATTCTAGACTAATTTTGGCCATTTTGTAAACTAAGAATTTATTAACTAGCAGTTTACCAGATAGAATTTACTTATATTTATTTAAATGTAAAATAAAACAAAAATACAGATTCTTGAGGTCTATTAATAAAGGATTTTTAAAAATTGCACCATATTCTGCTAGGTATAGAAAATATCCCTTTTGGAGTTAGTTCATTCACATTTGTAATAATAAATATTTGGAAACTTTCATTCCTAATTGGCCATCATTGAAAGCTGTTAAACTGATGAGATCTAAGAGGGTCCTGGCTTCTTTCTACTCCATGTATCCTCATTACTCCTTACATGGTTCTATTTTTTTTTTTTTTTTTTTTTTAAGATTTATTTATTTATCCCCTTACCCCCCGTTGTTTTTGCACTCACTATCTGCTCTCTCTGTCCATTCGCTGTGTGCTCTTCTGTCTGCTTGTCTTCTCTTTAGGCAGCACCAAGAACTGATCCTGGGACCTTCTAGAGTGGGAGAGAGGTGCTCAGTCTCTTATGCCGCCTCAGCTCCCTGGTCTGCTGCATCTCTTGTTGTCTCTCTTTCTTGTCTCTTTTTGTTGCGTCATCTTGCTGCGCCAGCTCTCTGCTCGGGCCAGCACTCCGCTTGGGCCAGCTTGCTGTATGGGCCAGCTTGCCTTCACCAGGAGGCCCCAGGAAGCGAACCCTGGACCTCCTATATGGTAGACAGGAGTGCAGTCACTTGAGCCACATCCGTTTCCCTACATGTTTCTAATGATCATGTTTTCAGCCTGCTGAAACTACTGAGAGGTTGTGCTTGTAGATGGTAAAATCTGAAAAAATAGTGATTCATGTTACGAATAGATTTTATCAGGGGAAATAAGGTAGGAGGAAGTAGATTAGTAGTTGCCTGGGGTCAGGGTGCAGGCAAGGATTGACAATAAATAAGACATAAAGATCTTTTTTTTTTTTTTTTTAAACAACTTGCTATTTTGAAAGACTTTCAAACATAAGGTTACAAGTTACAAAAATGATACAAACCCCAACTCCAACATACCTCTATCCCACCAATTACCCAGACCCACCAGTTTTAATATTTGCCATATCATTCTAGCTATCTGTCCCGCTAATGTCCTTTTGAGCCTTCTCTCCTCCCTTTTTAGAGCCCATCAGTATCATGTATTGCCTTTCATTGTAATTGTCTTTATATTGCTTTATATTGTGGTAACATAAACACATCATAAACTTTCCCGTTTCAGCCAATCTCAAGCATTCCTCAATGGATTAATCACATTCACAATATTGCAGTACTCTCACCTCCTTCCATTACTAAAACTTTCCCATCTTCCCGAACAGAAACCCTACATCCATTGTACAGTAAATCCCCATTCTCTCTGCCCCTGACTCTGGCTACCTTTACTCTAATTTCTGTCTCTATGAATTTGCATATTCTCTGATATTTTCTTTGTAGTTACCATGGGGCTTAAATTTAATATCCTAAATCTGTAACAATCTCATTTGCTTTGATAACAACTTTTTTTCCAATGGTAAACACAAACGATGTTCCTATCCCGCTGTGTCCCCCTTCGTTTATGTAGTTATTATCACAAATTACATGTTGACAGGCAAACCTCGTTTTATTGCACTTCACTTTATTGTGCTTTGCAGATAATGCATTTTTTACAAATTGAAGATTTACACAACACTGTCAAGTCTGTCAGCGCAGTTTTTCCAACAATATGTGCTCACTTCATGTTGCTGTATCATGTTTTGGTAATTCCCACAATATTCCAGACTTTTTCATTATTATGATATCTGTTACGTTGATCTGTGATCAGCGATCTTTTTTTTTTTTTTTTCCCACTGGGAGGTCCCGGGGATCGAACCCCGGTCCCTTCATATGGGAGACGGACACCCAACCATTTGAGCCACATTCGTCCCCCTGATCAGTGATCTTTGATGTTACTATTGTAATTGTTTTGAGGCACCATGAACTGCACCCATAAAAGACAAACTAATTGATAAATGTGTGTGTATTAACTGCTCCACTGGCTGGCCATCCCCCTATCTTTCTCAACTTACTTGGACCTCCCTATTCCCTGAGAAACAACAATATTGAGACACAATAATTAATAACCCTAAAATGGCCTCTAAATGTTCAAGTGAAAGGAAGAGTTGCATGTCTCACACCAAATCAAGAGCTAGAAATGATTAAGTTTAGTAAGGAAGGCATGTTGGAAACAGACAGACTGAAAGCAAGAACTCTTGTGCCAAATGGTTAGTCAAGTTGTGAATGCAAAGCAAAAGTTCTTGAAGGAAATAAAAGTGCTACTCCAGTGAATACATGAATGAAAAGAAAGTGAAACAGCCTTATGGCTGATACCATGAAAGCTTTAGTGGTCTGGATAGAATATCAAACCAGCCACAGCCTAATCTGGAGCAAGACCCTAACTCTCTTCAGTTCTTTGAAGGCTAAGAGAGGTGAGGAAGCTGCAGAAGAAAAGTTTGTGGCTAGCAAAGGTTAGTTTGTGAGGTTGAAAGAAAGAAGCCTTCTCCATAACATAAAAGTGTAAGGTGAAACAGCAAGTGCGAATGCAGAAGCTGCAATGTTATCCAGAGTTGGTTAGCTAAGATAATTGATGAAGATGGCTACACTAAACAACAGATATTCAGTGTAGATGAAAAAGCCTTCTATTGGAAGAAGATGCCATCTAGGACTTTCATAGCTAAAGAGAAGAAGTCAGTGCCCCACTTCAAAACTTCAAAGGACAAACTGAATCTCTTTTTAGGGGCTAATGCAGCTGGTGACTTTAAGTTGAAGCCAGTGTTCATTTAACATTCTGAAAACCCTAGGAGTCTTAGGAATTATGCTAAATCTACTCTGTCTGTGCTCTGTAAATGGAACAACAAAGTCTGGAAGACAGCACATCTGTTTACAACATGGTTTACTGAATATTTTAAGCCTAGTGCTCAGAAAAAAGAGATTCCTTTCAATATATTACTGCTCATTGGCAAGGACCTGGTCACCCAAGAGCCCTGACGGAGATGCAAAACGAGGTTACTGCAGTTTTGTGCCTGCTAACATTCATTCTGCAGCCCATTGATCAAGGAGTCATTTTGACTTTCAAGTCTAATTATTTAAGAAATACATTTCATAAGGCTATAGGTGCCATTGTGATTCCTCTGATGGATCTGGGTAAAGGCAATTGAAAACCTTCTGGAAAGGATTCACTATTCTAGATGCTGTTAAGAACATTTGTGATTCATGGGAGGTGGTCAAAATTAGCAGGAGTTTGAAAGAAGTTGCTTCCAGCTCTCCTGGATGCCTTTGAGGGGTTTAACATGTTCAGTGGAGGAAGTAACTGGAGATGTGGTAGAAATAGCAAGAGAATGAGAATTAGAGGTAGAGCCTAAAGATGGTATTGAATTGCTGCAATTCTTGATAAAAGTTGAACAGACAAGGAATTGCTTCTGATGGATGAATAAAGAAAGTGGTTTCTTGAGATGGAATCTACTCCTGGTAAAGATGCTGTGAGCATTGTTGAAATAACAGAAAAGGATTTAGAATGTTACATAAACTTAATAGATAAAGCAATGATAGCATTTGAGAAGATTGACTCCAATTTTGAAAGAAGTTCTACTGTGGGTAAAATGCATCAAATAGCATTGCATGCTACAGAGAAATCTTTTATGAAAGGAAGAATCAATCAGTGCTGCAAACTTAATTATTTTTAAGAAATTGCCATAGTCACCCCAACCCTCAGCAACCACCACCCTGATCAGTCAGCAGCTATCAACATCCAGGCAAGACCCTCCACCAGATTATGACTTGCTAAAGGCTCAGATGATTGTTAGCATTTTTTAGCAATAAAGTATTTTTAAATTAAGGTATATATGTTTTTTAGATGTAATTCTATTGCACACTTAATAAGCTACATTATAGTATCAACAGAACCTTTTTATGCACTGGGAAACCAAAAATGTGCGTGATTTGCTTTATTGCGGTGGTCTGCAATAGAACCTGCAATATCTCTGAGGTATGCCTGCATACATTATGTATCCCAAACTACCAATTTCTCAGGACATTTTATGCATTTCCCTTTTAGATCCTGTAGGAAGTGAAAAGCATAGTTACAAACCAAAAATACAATAGTACTGGCAATTATCTTTATTTTTTGTGTGGCTTCAGTGTCTTGTCTTTTGTCCTTTCCTTTCAACCTGCAGAAATCTCTGAAGCATCTCTTGTAGGGCTGGTATACTGGTGATGAAACCCCTCAGTTTTTTGTTATCCAGGAATGTTTTTTTTTTATTTTTTTTTTTATGAGGATGTGTGAGGATGGAGAAGGTGTCAGGAATGTTTTTGAATTGAATGTTTTTCCCTAGTTTTTGAAAGACAATTCTTGGCTGGCAATTTTTTGCTTTCTGCACTTTAAAGATGTCATCTGACTGCCTTTTTGCTTTCGTGGTTTCCAATGAGAAATTGACACTTAATCTTATTGAGACTCCTTTGTATGTGACATGTTGCTTCTCTTATGGCTTTCAGAATTCTTTCTCTTCTTTGGCATTCAACAGTTTGATTATAATATGGTGTAGCATTGGTCTTATTTAGGTTTACTCTGTTTAGAGTTCGTTGATCATCTTCATGTCTTTTGCTAAAGTTGGGAAGGGTTTTTTTTTTTAAAGATTTATTTTATTCCCCTACCCACCCTCGTTATTTGCACTTGCCGTCTGCTCTCTGTGTCCATTTGCTGTGTGCTCTCTGTGTCTGCTCATCTTCTCTTTTGGAGGCACTGGGAACTGAACCCGGGACCACGCATGTGGGAGAGAGGGGCTCAGTTGCTTGAGCCCCACCTCAGCTCCCTGCTTTTGCTGTGTCTCTCATTGTCTTTCCTCTGTGTCTCCTTTGTTGCATCACCTTGTTGCATCAGTTCACCACACCTGCCCATCGCGCCAGCTTGCTGTCTTGCTTGTCTTCTCCAGGAGGCACCAGGAACCAAACCTGGGACCTCCCATGTGGTAGGCAGGAGCTCAGTCACTTGAGGCACATCCAATTCCCAAAGTTGGGAAGTTTTGAGCCATTATTATTATTATTATTATTATTATTATTATTATTATTATTTTATTATTCTCTGCCCTTTTCTCTCTTTCTTCTCCTTCTAGGACTCCCACAGTACCTATACTGGTATGCTTGGTGGTGTCCTACAGATTCCTCAGACTGTTCACTTTTCCTTATTCTGTCTTCCTTCTATGACTCAGACTTAAAGTTCACTGATTTTTTTTTTTTTTTCCCTGCCAGCTCCAGTCTACTGTCAAACACTCTAGGGAATTTTATATTTCTGTTACTATGATCTTCAGTTTTGTTTGGTCCCTTTTCTTTCTGTTCTCCTCTCTATTAATATTCTCTTTGTGGTCATCTGTTCTAATTTTCTTTAATTATTTGTCTGTATTTTCCTTTAGCTCTGTGAGCATAATTAGGGCCATATTTTAAAAATCTTTTTCTGTTATGTCCCAAATTTGGTCCTTCTCATTGATGGTTTCTCATTCTTTAATCTTAGCTTTTGCCTGGGCTGTTGCTTCCTGTTTCTTTGTACATTTTGTAACCTTTTGTTGAAACATGGACGTTTTGATATTTTAATGTATTGTCACTTAATTTATGCTCTTGGGTATCTGTTCCTTAATTTTGTATTCGGGTAGCATTAAGACAGAGCTTTCCTTGAATGCAAAGAGCTAACAAAAAAAGAGAGAGAGAGAAAAGGAAACAAAAAAAAAAGAAAACAACTCTCCCAGTCTTTGCACATTGACTTGTGCTTTTGTTCTCCTTCAGGGGTCATCCATACAAAGAATTTAGGGAAGAGCTCCAAGCAAAAGCATAGGAGCCTCCCTCGTCCTTTCTGCCCAAGTATCTTGTCTTAGGTATGTGCGAATGGCCTTAGGAATTCCTGCATTTACACATGTATATATGTCCCCTCTTCCCTAGAAAAGTTTCCTTGTGGTCCCAGGCACTGCACTGTATGTCTTAACAACCAGCAATCCCATACCCCAGGCAGCACTGCTATACTGTTCACCCATAGCATTCTGTGGGAGAGTTCCAGGAGCTATAAGTCAACTTCTACATACATGGCAAAATGTGGTACAGTGATTTCCCCAGGCCGCCACCAGATAGATTGGGCCAGACATACATGTTCCCATTTTGTGCACGAGGTTACTCTTTTCCTTCCAGAACCAGTACCAGGGATTGCACTGGGAGCACAGGCTAGCTCCATGCCAAGCAAGCAAGGGGTCCAGCTAGGTCACCAAGAGATCCTTCTGCTTTTCTTGATTTGGTGCTTGTCCTGTTACTGCAATCCTTTAGCTGTTTTCTGGAGCTTTAAGAAAGATGTTTCTGCTAGTCATTGCTAGTAGTCCAAAGCTTTTGTGGGGTTACAGATACCTGAAGCAGCTCACTTTGCCATCTTAATCCATGAAGGATCTTTTCTGACGATAATGAAAATTGTTCTAAAATTGGATTGTGGTGATGGTTACACAACCCTATTCAGTTACTAAACATCATTGAATTGCTCATTTAAAATGAATGAATTTTATGGTATATAAATTATACCTGAGTAGAGCTGTTAAGAGTTATAGGTGATATAAAGTTAATTTGCAATGGTTAGACACAAGATACTGTTTTTAGAAATTGTCCCCAGTATTAATCAAGTCATTGGGTTGCAGGACTTTTATTTTTACCTAGTTTCTCTTTTTATTGTTAGTAATTTCTACAGTTTTTTGTTGTAACATTCAAAGCCTTTACCAAGGATGTAGGTTTTCTTTATCTTTGTAAGCATGTCGTTTTTGGCAGTACTTTCCATCTTTGGAGTGTTGCTGTAGTTTTTATGTTATGGATTTCCCAAATTCACAATTGAGTGTAAAAAATAAAGCACTAGTAAGACTAACATAAGAGGAAAGAATGGGTATTAGGATGTTCCTATTAATTGTTCTATTTATTACAGCTAGCTTGATTTCTCCCCAATAACCAGATTGATTCCCCCCCCCAAGCAATCCATGGATGCCTCTTTTAAATGATTTAAATATTATGCCCTCAAAAGAGGTTTGCAGATATTATCACTTGTTTGCTTGTTTTTAATTTTTTAAATTCTAGCATATTTTAAAACATATTTGAAACAGCTTATAGAAAAACTTAGTAGTACAATAAGAAGTAGAAATAGTTGACGGGAAGCGGCTGTGGCTCAATCAGTAGGGCTCCCGTTTACCATATGGGAGGCCCCGGGTTCGGTTCCCGGGGCCTCCTGGTGAAGGCGAGCCCGCCCGCATGGTGTGGTTGGCTGACCCGGCGAGCACAAACAGGAAGGGGGGGATAAATGAATAAATAAAAATAAAAAATCTTTAAAAAAAAAAAAAAGAAATAGTTGAGATTATCCTGATGAGGATGGAAAAAGGATAAAATAAAATATAACTAGGTGTGCTGGATTATTTCTAGGATATATTTATGTTTATTATGTTATCTTTTTTCCTGGATTTTCCTCTCATTCCATTACTTTTCTGGATAATGTTTGCTGTTTCAAACTGCCATATATACTACCTATATATTTGAACTTGGATTTAAAATAAAGTTTTGGAAATGAAGGTTTCTAATGTGAGGGCTTAAATACTAGCTAAATATATATGTTTGCTTAATAGTTTTTCTTGTCCAAAAGTTGGTGAAAGGTTATTTTTTTGTTTAAATAATGATCTTCTTTGGTTTTCAGGCAGTCTGAGTACGGCGGTGTAGTGTTTGGTGGTTGGGCACGAATGGCTCAGCCCATTGTGGCTTTCACTGTAGTTGAGGTTGCCAAGCCCAACATAGGTGAAAACTGGCCAACCCGAGTTCGCGCAGATGTTACCATCAATCTGAATGTCAGAGATCATATCAAAGATGAATGGGAAGGTAATTTTGTAATTGAAGAGTGAAGTTACTTTTGCCTTTTTGGTTTATAGAGTTTCACTTATAGCATAAGCAAGGCACTTTTATTAAATGTTATCCTTTTAACCGTTTATTAAATTTTATTCTTAAATTTTGATTTAATGAATGGCAATTGTGTAATTATTATTACTAAAAATACCAAGTATCATACACAAATAAATATCTTGCTGCATTAGTGAAAGGATTAAAAATGCATGCATGTCAATGTGTTTTGAAAATTGTAGTTCACAAAGCTGACAGGAGAACATTTTAAGTCTTAAATTTAGTAAAATAATATTTATAAATTTTTAAGATCAATATAAAGAAATGAAAACATTAGTGTTCACTAAAGAAAGAGGAAATAACACATAATGTGTACACACATACAGAGCAAGTAAGGAAAATAGGTATTTTTCAAAAGATAACTATGGTGAGAATAAAGACAGAAAATTAAAATTAGGCAAGCCCCAAAGGAACTTTAGGAGGATCTAGACAACTCAGAAAGAAGTAATAATAGTTTCTTTGCTCCAAAGGAAGGAAGGAAGATAAAGAATCAGTGAAATCAAATGTACTCAAGGATAAATAATTGCAGAGAAATTAAATGAATTATTTTCCCTGTTTTTTACCAGGCAGGGGAGTTCTTGTTCCCATTTAATTTGGTTTAAAAATAGATATGTTCAAACTTACTAAGGCAAATAGAGTAATATAGAAAACATGCCAGAAATGGCACATGAACTGATTTTCAGTTGGCACTTTTATATATTCTCCCAGCTGTTGGTGAGAGTTCTTGCTTGCTGCTCTGCTATTAGAAACAGTAGCCAGTAGGTTTTACCTCCCTCTACCTTCTTGGCATGCCAGAAGGAAAGGGATAAGCCCTTAATAGATCAGTTTTCAAAATTTTCTGCTACTGACATAGTTGTTTATAGCCAAAGGAACAGATGATACATTCATCAAGAAATTCTGAAGGAATCCAACAATGAAGCAGGCCAAATGTTTAACAAGTGAACATTGTAGTGGGTATAGTTTGGTAAATTGTTATTGTGACTCCTATGTCCTTCAAAAGAATTCAAATCTGATGCATTATACATTTAGAATAATATGTACCTTTATTATTGCTGAACCTCAAGAAAGACATTAAGAAGCTGTAGAAGGTCTTATACTTATTAATCCTTGAAGTTTAAGGACATATTAAAATAAACATTGTTTTACTTGTGGGTAATAAATCGAGATAACTTTTAGCTACCCCTAAAAGTAGTACTGGTTGGTAATAATGCTAAAATTCAAAACAAAAGACCCATTATAGATGACAGATTACATGTCTCCATTGTGATGTTGGGAGGGTGGCGGGGGTGAGGAGTGTTTTATGGGAAAGCCCTCCTCCCCCCTAACTTTCGAGGTTGCTATCAGAAAGACAACAGACAGTCTTCCCCATGCCATCCCACCCGCTCCTTTTAAACTTAGGCCTCTGGTAGAATGGATAAAATTTGATGGGCAAGATAGGAAACAAAGTATTGTAGAACAAGTGATTCATATTATAGAGCATGGGTGGGGGGAGAAAGATATTTTTTGAGAAGCCAGGTCAAAATGTAGCCCCCATTTTGATTGCAGACGAGTAACCAAATAGAAAATGAGGGACAAAAAATCAGAGAGGGGTTCTGTAAACAGTACTGAATGTTGTCTCATAGAAACAGAGAATAGTTTTAAAGATTTCAGACTAAATACCATAACACCTTTTTCTTACCCTTTCAAAAAGGTATGAAGCTTAGACCTTTGTCTTCTGCATTACCATTTAAAATTAATGAAACCAAAATGCTGGATTCTCCTTCAAAAGGCACAGCTAGGGTGGGTACATGGTTGAAAGGAGGGCAGGTAGTTAAGTTTATTATAGTACAGATATTTTAAATGTAGATCTAATTTGTCCAACAGTAAAATGATCTGCTTTAGTGGGGGAATAGGCAGTCCTTCTGCAGTGATGCCAGTTAAGGGACTCTTACATTGTTAGGGACTAAGTGACTTCTCAGGGCCACTGCAGAAGTCGTGCAAGCAGTACAAATCAGGTAGAACTTTCCCCCTTAATTCTCATTGCTTCTTGTGCTTCTTTGCATAGAATCTGTTGGGAAATACACAATAAAGTCAATATTTGATTCAAATCAAAGTTAATATTTCTAGCTCTACCCACACATGAATCTCCCTCCAAATTAAAACAACAACAACAACAACAAAAAACAAACCATAGTGGCCTTAGTACTATTAGTTGATTTGACTTAGTTTTATATCTTATCAAGCAGACTGTTTAAATTTACATTTTTATCGTACAGTGACTAACAGAAACAAATCAGAAAAGAAATGAAAATACCTGGTGTGGCATTACATTCTGTAAGGTCTAATTTTCTGCCCCTTGTGTTCCAGTTGTCTTTACATTTAATAGAGCTTGGAAACCAGTTTGATTCCATTCTTTGGTCTAATAACTAAAAAGCTATGGATTTTGACACAAGTTTTCTGTCTCTTGCCATTCACTTATAAAATTTTTCAGTGCTTGCCACCTGAAACTATATATATTCAGCCATCTTTCTCAAGATGATATTTGTAAACATCACTTTTGTGCCTTGTTTAATTATTCTTAAGTTGACCTCTTTTAGTGAAATACAATTAGGCTGTCACTGGAATGACACTGATGGAGTGTTTAAACTGAAATTAGAAACCTGCTAAATGCAATATATGGATTACATGCCAACCATATTTTTGGTTATTTGTTAAGAATGTTAAAAATAAGAATGATGATAAGCATCCAATTTTGAAGCTGTAGCATAACTTGGAGTGCATATTTAGAAATGTATTCATGGCATAAAAGTTTCTAATTTTAATATAAAAAGAAATTTTCATTTTAATTGCTATCAAACAGCAAGTATTAAAGATTATAGGAAAACCCATGTTAAAATATGAATGTAATCATTGATTACCTCTGGTATTTTTAATGTTTTCTAATTCTCTATTTTTATTCTATTCCCAAAATAAGAGGATAAGAATTTGCTAACAAAAGACTGAAAAACAATGAAATTCTAATCAGTAAGAATGTCTTTTTGTTTTACCAGGTCTTCGTAAGCATGATGTGTGTTTTTTAATTACTGTGCGTCCCACAAAACCTTATGGCACTAAGTTTGACCGGAGGAGACCTTTTATTGAGCAGGTTGGCCTAATTTATGTCAGAGGCTGTGAAATCCAAGGCATGCTGGATGATAAAGGGCGTGTCATTGAAGATGGTATGGTGATCTTTATTTTTCAAAGCATGTGTGTACAGAATGATGAATTTCTTTGCCTAGAATTTTGCCTTGTTAAGTAATATTGTTTAGTTGTTTTGCTTACTAAATCACAACAAACGATATGTATAAAATATGTATATTGTATCCAGTGTTAGAAATATGTAATATGGTTTCAAAACTTCTATATTAGATATTGGAGTGGACACAATCTTTTGATGTCACCTCTGCTCAAAACTTTCCCTTTATAGTACTTTAGAATATTGCTTTTAAAAACCTCTTATAATTGTTTGGGCTTTTTGTGCTCAATGGTATATTTTTCCTTTTTATGTTTTGCTGATTTGATTGATTATAGCAGTGCTTCTTAAACGGGAATAGTAATACCCTGCATTTAGAAATATATGATGGTATTTAGGTTGTTAAATGACTGGGAGTTGGGGAGAGCAGGTTGAGCTATTGGCATTTGGTGAATGGGGGCCAAGGAGGTTAAACATCCTGTAATACACAAAGCAGTCTTGTAGAAGGAACTGTACTGCCTAAGATGCTAATATTCGCCTGTTCAAAAACACTGTCTTACAGAATCAGTCAGCTCTTTGATTTCCTATGCTTATCAGTAATTGTCCCTTTGAAATTCTTTCTTATATTGTCCTGACTTCTTTTTTAATACTTACTATCAAATTATAACTGCATCCACGTTCAGTGATTATTTTATAGTTCAGTTGCTCAACTTCTATCAAAAATTGAATCAGCTTCTACCACCTATGATTTCAAAATCGTACCATTGCTAAATTGCTAATGATTAGGCTACTCTTATTACTAGAATAAAAGAAAATAGGAGAGAGAAATGGAGGATTGGTGGAATTAAGATAAGGACATATAATGGGACCAGAGTTGGAGGTCTAATTCCAAAAAGAAAGGAGAGAAAGCAAAGGGACAAGAAAAAAGCTTCTGGAGCTTTCAGCCATCAGTATCCTGTATTTCTGTGATTATATTTTCATCCATACAAATGATATTAGTGGAAGGATGAGAAGAGTGATGAGCTTCTATCAAATTAATGAACAGGAAAACTATACCATAAATCCTGAAATCCATATATTCATTTAATCAGGAAATGTTTTTGTGTATTTACCATATATAAGGCAGTAGGAAGAGCTGTGAGTGACTGACAACAGTAAGGATAAACTTTGACTTCTAAGAGCTCCTATTTTAGTTGAGGGCTTATGCCCATACAGCTCGAGGTAGTGCATCATAAACATGACGTGACTCTTATGGAAGCAATAAAAAAGAATTTAGAGAAAGGAGAAAATACTTTCAGCTTCTTGGAATTTGAAATGGAGGAGAAGATGTTCCAATCGGTATAGTAACTAGAGTTAAATCAGAATAGTTTATTCATAATTTCTAGAAAAGGAATACTGATAACTTTCTTTGATACTTGAAAAGTATTTATTTCTTAACATACTTTTTCAAAATGTCCAGGACCTGAACCCAGACCCAATCTTAGAGGAGAGTCAAGGACATTTAGAGTGTTTTTGGATCCAAACCAGTATCAGCAAGATATGACCAATACTATACAACATGGAGCAGAGGATGTGTATGAAACTTTCAATATAATAATGAGGAGAAAACCAAAGGAAAATAACTTTAAGGTAATCTTTGGGCTATATAACTAAAAATGCTATGTTGTAATTTGGATGACTTTTAAGGCCTAAATATATAGATATTAGATAAGAGAAATATTTATTGAGAAAATTATCGCCACTGCATTTTTATTTGCTTTTCTTAAAATTTTAACATAAAACTTAATGAAAGCATTTGCTAAATCCACTTGTCTTTTGAGGATTTTAAAGATTAAAATATAAATTAATCTGGGCATTATTCTAAAAGTCAGCCTCCTTCCTTGCTTTTTGTATAATAGATATTCAGTTTATATTCCAGTATGAGATGAAGAAAACTACTTGCTTACTTGCTTACTGGGTTTCTTTTTTAAATAAAAAATAGATGTACTTCCAAATCATTTTAAGAACAAAAATATGGAACTTCAGAGCTCTGAATTACTCTATGTTATAGTCATTTATAAAAGTATAAAGTATAGTCATTTATATTTTACTTATAACTGGGAAAATGATAGTATGGGGGCTAAAGATTTTAATTGTATAATAAATTTGTGGTGAAAGGATTTTTTTTCAGTAAAGGAAGTTTTAAAAAATTATTTGAACCTTAACTACAAACTTAACTACAAAACTTGAACACTGACCAATTCTCCATGTGGTAACATCTAGCTTTTGCACAAGAGTGCCTTTCTTTTCTCTCTATCCAACAGCATAGTGGTTTTTATACATTCTTGTAACTTTATTACCTTTTTAACCCACTGTTGTGATTTAAGAAAAAAAAAAAAAAGAAAAGCTCACAAACAAACTCATTTACAATCTTGAGTAGTGAAAATTGTGTTCTGTAATTAATGTTACATTATTCACAGTTTGATTTTGAAGAGCTCGCTTCAGGGGAAATGCCTATTCTTTGGGTTCTTATGATAGTTTTCAGAGCTAATATCACTTATAGTGATTGTATTTAGAACTCTACCACACAGAAGTTTTCTGTGCCTACCTTCCTTTCCATACTTATCAGTTAACTAATCAGACTCTAGGAAAAAACATGTTGTGTTTCTTCTGTGGTCACTTACATTTTCAACTTATTCACACACTACCCCCACATTGGTTGCATTTACTCATTGGCATTAGAAAAGAGAGTTGCAGTTCTGTTGTCATAGTTCCTTAATTTTGCAATCTAGAGTTGCACCAAATGAAAACTACAATAGTAAAGATAAAACAAAGAAGAAAAAAATTAATTAAAAGAGCTTTCACATGAAAAAAAAGGTTTTAATGCATACTAAATTAACCCTGAGTGTCCTGTAGTTCCTGACTGGTTTAAGTTTTTTGCACAGCCCTTGAGCTCTGAATTATCTGTCCTTTTGTTGGGAAGCAAGAAAAGTAGAAAAGGATTATATTTGTACTGCAGGGTACAGAAAGTATACTTCACAGAGTACCTCTTTCCTGGCTTGGAAATAAGTGAGTAGTTACATGATTACCAAAAATTGAGAAAATGAAAAACATCTCATTTAGCAGTAATAAAATATTAATATCTTATTTATCAGTAATAAAATAATTAAGTCTATAGTAAAATAAAAGTATAGCTTTAAAAAATTCAGTTTGTACAAACTTTTTTGCTGTAAGAAACTTTTCTTGTCTAATTCTCTATGACAGTATAATAGGAAAAACATTAAACTTTGTTATATACAGCAAATTATTTAAACCTCTCTGAGTCTTAGGTTTTATATCTATGAAGTGCAAATATAATTCTTTTCTACCTTTCTTGCTTCCCAAATAACTGTAAAGGGTCATATTAAAGTCAAGTGTCTACTCAAAAGTCTAAATACTAGGCATCTAATACTCTTGTTTTCTCTTCCCTCAGCTAGCTTGTCCCCCATCTTATCTCTGTCCAAGACAAAAACATGGAGGTACCCTTGATTTCACTTTGTCTCATACTCCACATCCAATGCATCAATAAGTGTGGTTAGCTCACCACCTCCAATGATGCCATGTTGAAGGCCCTGTCATCTCTTACATCCTTGCTGCCATGCTTGCCTATCCCTCCCCTTAAACTATTCTCCACAAAGTGCCCCAGGTAATCCTTTTAAAACATATTATACCTTGTGTTGGAAATTAAATCATGTCCCCCACAAAAGGCATGTTTGGGTCCCAAATCCTTGTCCTATGAGTATGAATCCAAAGATAAATAGGACCTTTGAGGATGTTATTTGTTAAGGGGTGCCCAAACTGAATGAGGGTGGGCCTTAATCCAATATGCCTGAAGTCAGTATAAGCAAAGGAAATTGGACACGGGAGAGAACGCCACATGGAGAAGCAAGAAACAGAAGTCAACAGAACCTGGAAGATAAAAGAAAGGATATTGCTACATGATTTAAAAAAAGAAAGTCCAAGAACCCCAAGGATCACTGGCAGCTGCCCCAGAACACCAGTCTTCTAGAACAAAGCATTGCCGCCAATAAATTCCCTTTGTTTAAGCCAACCCTTTGTATGATATTTGTTTAAGCAGCTCAGAAACTAAGACATCTTAGTACCCAGGCTCAAAACTCTTTAGTACTTTTCCATCACATGAGAAAATTCTTACCATCATTCACAAGACCCTTCATTATCTATCCTCTAGTTACCTCTCCAACATTATTTTCTATGTTCTTCAAAATTCCAAGCCTTTGAACATGGTGTTCCTTCTACCTAAATATTCTTCCCACAGGTATTTACATGATTTGCTGCCTCACTTTACATGAGCAATTCTGTTTAAATGTCATCTCCTCTGACAACCTTATCTAATGTAGCATACCCCCTTAATATCATTCTCTATCCTATTATGCCTTTTTTTCACTTGTAGCTCTTATTACTCCTGACTATTAAATATTTGTTAGTTATCTGACTTTCCCATTAGAATTTGAGACTCTGAGGGCAGGGTCTTTGTTTTGTCTCTCATTGCATCCCTAGCACCTAGAACTATGTATGGTACATAGTATATGCTTAATAAATATTTATTGAGTGAGGGATAGAGAAGTCTAAGAGTTTTCAAGTTTAAAGTACCTAGAACAGTCTTATATTTGGTCATTTCTTTCTTTTTTTAATGTTTAAATAATTTACTTATGTGGTTCTATGTAAACAGTAAAATAAGTTTTTTTCTCCTAATCATCTTAATATATGATGGAATAGAGATTTGAAAGAGATTTAAAAAATATAACAATCGTTTGTTTCACAGGCATAGAAATGGCTGTTTCTTTTCAAGGTGACCATTTTTTTAAAAATCTGCAGATGGCTCATGTCATTACTCATGCCCGTTTTTTTTTTTTTTTTTTTTTTTTTAATTTTATAGTCGATTTTATTGAAATGTATTCATAGACCATACAATTGATCTAAAGTGTACAATCAATGTCATTTGGTATAATCACTGAGTTGTACATTCATCACTTCAATATTAGAGCATTTTCATTACTCAAAACAAACTTAACACAAAAACAATCACACAAAAGCCCTACCCCTTAGTAGTCACCTTGCAATCTCTATCCTTCCCCTGCCATATATAACTGCTATTCTATTTCTGTCTCTGTAATTTATTTGTATTTACATTTTCTATAGATGGAGTCAAACAATATGCAATACTTTTTGTTGAGTTTCTTTCACTTAGCATGCTTCCCTTTTTTTTCCCATTGATGGAAGATTATCAAATGAATTACTATACACTACTGTTCATATTTGTTTTGGTTGTTTTTTTGCCCAAATATCACCCTGATATTAACCTCTTGTAACATTAATGTACAAATGTTCTGTTTCAGAGAAATATATTATCTATGCACTATTAACCATACTCAGTTTTCACCAGAGTGTTCGCTATGTTTTAAGTCCCATGTTTCATTTTTCAGCTTTTCTTCTAGTGATTCACTTGTCTTTAGATTTTCCTTTTCAACCACTCTCCTACATTTGGTCATTTCTTAGTAAACAGTAGATTTTGGTCACTTCACTAAAAGTTTTTTTAAAAGTTCCTTTCTTATATTCATTTATTCAACTATTTTATTGAGTGCCTACTGTGTGTCTGGTATTGTGCTATGATATATGAAACTTATAAAGATGAATAAGATACAGTTTCTACATTTAGGGAGTATAGACTACTAATAAGAGAAGTTAGAAATATAAACAAAATAACTACCATGGAAGGTTAGAAGGTGCCAAAAGCAATAAGAATGGTGCAGATAAAAGAGGCATGGAAGTTCAAAGGAGGCATTCAGGTTCTGATCCTAAAAAGGGGGGGATAATTAACTTGCTTAATGCTTGGGAAAGGAAGAATG
Organism: Tolypeutes matacus; assembly: GCA_026826555.1. Classification (NCBI taxonomy): domain Eukaryota; kingdom Metazoa; phylum Chordata; class Mammalia; order Cingulata; family Chlamyphoridae; genus Tolypeutes; species Tolypeutes matacus. The sequence goes on from JAKSZT010054393.1 coordinate 6,062,316, forward strand.
AATATTTCATTATATACTTGGTCAGTGTCCCTCATTTCTTTCCTTCTCTCTTCGTTGTACAACCTGTCCTAATGTGGATCCCTTATTTCTTGCCTGGACAGTTGTGATAGCATCCTTTGTCACTACCCTTAGTTTCCTCACAGTGAGTTACCTGTTTTTCATACATTTCTTTCTTCCTGCTATATAACTGATTATTTCACTCTTCTCAGAAAACTCGTGGCTTTCCATTAACGGTGAAATGAATCCTTCACAAATCCTTTACTTGAGTTAAATTAAAATAACACTTCTTTATGAAACCTTTCCTAATGCCAAAAATTCTCCCATGTCCATCTCTCAACCTACTGTGATTATATTCCCATTTATTTTGTAATATTCTTTACTGTTTACAATATTCTGCTGCTTTATATTATAATTAAGGACATATTTTATCTCCGTAGTAGAATTGTAATTTATCCTTAGTGAGTAGAGCCCTCATTTGGTTCATCATTGTTATGTTAACATACTCATTTATCTGTCCATCAATCCATTTATCTATTCCATATTTAAACTGTTCTAAATTCCTGCACTTGTGGAAATTATGTTCTAGTGGGGATTAGACATGATAAACAAGTAACCAAGTACATAAACAAGGGAAGTTCAGGTAGTGATAAATACAAAAAAATAAAACAAGGCACTGTGATTGAATGGGATAAACATGTATTTTTTATTTTTTAAAGTTTTATATTTAAAAGTGTAGTTTTAAAAGTTGCACTCTATAGCATTTATGATGATGATTAGCTGATTATTTCATTACTAATGACTTAGCCTCCTTATTTCCATATGTGAAATAAATCACTTGGTTGAAATTTTTAGAATTTGCCTTGGCTTTTTGGTAATGACTTTTGACAGTATATATATTAACAACTATAATAACATTTTATTATAGTCTTGGTTCTTTCATTTGGAAATTTCCTTCATTTTGATCATTTTGCTAACTTTATTTTTTATTTCTTATTTCTAGCAATGCTAATTTGAAGGCTTCTAAATTGAGATATGTTGCACAATTGAGGCATATATTAATGTGTGTGTGGTTGTATGTGTCTTAGCATTGAGTAATTATGGAATATAAGGTGGGAAAATCTCCAGGTTTCTAAGAGGAACCATTTTCTTTAAACAATTTTTTCTTACTGTTATGTAGACCTGAGTCAGATGTTTTCCTTACCCAGTAGGAATCATTTCGTTAACTCATTTATGGCATTCTGTCTAAATGAACTCTTAGTGGATAAACTGTTCTTGCCAAGTTTGGTCTTTTGTTTAACTCAGTGTATGGTATCAGCTGAAAATATAGTTGTTGATTCAGTCCAGCCAAGCACCTGTCAGCAGAAAATAGCTTCCTGCCCTGAAACACTCGAGAATGCTGGATTAGTGCCACCAGCTCTGCATTCCAGAGAAGTGCACATGTTTGAGATGTCTTATTGATCCAGTCTTTTTCTGTCTTTACTGACAGGCTGTGCTGGAGACTATCCGGAACCTGATGAATACTGATTGTGTGGTACCTGACTGGCTGCATGACATCATTTTAGGTTATGGGGATCCAAGCAGTGCACATTATTCAAAAATGCCCAATCAGATTGCCACCCTTGATTTCAATGATACGTTTCTCTCCATTGAGCATTTAAAAGCCAGCTTTCCTGGTCATGATGTTAAAGTAACTGTGGATGACCCAGCTCTACAGATACCCCCTTTCAGGTAAAGTCATAACTGGATATACTCCGTTTAAGCATTAGGCCTCGGGATTGTTAGTTAAAGTAAGTTTTGGGTATTGTATCTGGATTTTATTTTCGTAACTCTTGCTCTTACCGTACAATAACTGGGATAAATTTACATTATTTGAATCTGTTTATTTCTAATTCTTAGAGCAAAAGTTATTTTAAGACCACAATAAAAGTAGCATTTTGTCTTTTAAGGTATCAGCAAATGCTTTCCAAATTTTACCTATTCACAACATGGTTATATTTAATATTAAATGATCTTTGGTTTTAATAGAAATAGAACAAAGTACTTGAAGCAATTGATTGCTGGTCCCTGAATTCCTTCATATGGATTAGTGAGTGACAAAGCACTCACCTATGGGTGCTAGCACAGGGCTTACTTTCTTAGTTTGAAAATTAAAAGACACAGCTCTCAATTGGCTGTTAAATATAAATATAAAAATTCTACATATTAAGAAAAATAAATACTTTATATCATTCACACCTAGTCTCCCTCCATACTTCCCTGATCTTACTAATGGCAAAAACCATTCTAGTTACCCCATATTGAAACCTTAGCATTATTTTTTTTTTTAAGATTTATTTATTTATTTCTTCCCCGCCTCACCCCCTTGTTGTTTTGTGCTCGCAGTCTGCTCTCTGTGTCCATTCGCTGTGTGTTCTTCTGTGTCTGCTTGCCTTCTCTTTAGGCTGCACCAGGAACCAATCATGGGACCTGGAGTGGGAGAGAGGTGCTCAATCTCTTGCGCCACCTCAGTTCCCTGGTCTGCTGTGTCTCTTATTGTCTCTCCTTTGTGTCTGTTTCTGTTGCATCATCTTGCTTCACTAGCTCTCCGCTCAGGCCAGCAATCCATTCGGGCCAGCACTCTGCACGGGCTAGCTCTCCGCTTGGGCCAGCTTGCCTTTACTAGAAGGCCCCGGGAATTGAACCCAGAACCTCCTATATGGTAGACGGGAGCCCAATCGCTTGAGCCACATCTTCTTCCCAGCATTATCTTTTAATCTTTTCATTCCAGTAACTACTGCCATGTCTCATAGATTCTGCCGTAAGATACCTTTTCATATGTTATTCCTGATTGCTACTTCTCTAAGCTCATAACACTTTTTGCATTTATGATGGCAGTGTCTTTCCTGCTTCTTATTTCCTTACTCAAGCTCATCATATGCCTTATTGTTGGAGTCATTCTACTCCCTAGCTAAAAAGCTGATTGTTCCTATTCTTTGTCAGAATAAGAGTTGACCTCTTAGTCCCCTTTATTCTTAACATCTTTTTTGCATTGCCTATCCTTTTAGAATGTGAAGAAAGATTGGATGATCTTCTACAAAGTGCACATAAAGAATTACTTTTTTAGTTTAATTTTAGGTAGTTCATTGACTTCCCTCAAGTTCTGTGGATAGTCATCTCCTAAGATATCCCTGAACCCAGTCTAATAACTTCTGCCTTAAAGCTTGATATTTCAAACTCCAGCCTGCCTAACTAGTCTTATTTCCCTCTATTATATCCTATACTCCAACAAAACGGTGCTACTTGTACTTGAGCCTCTGCTGTTGCTTCTTCTTAGATATCTTCTGTTCCACTCTTTGTATGTGCAATTTCTTCTAGGCTCATCTTAGATGTCACCTTTCCCTGAAGTCTTTTCTGATCAAAGGAGGGAAAATGTGTAAAGTACTTTACAATGCATGTGACATAAGTATTTAAATGTTATTTGATTCTCTCCTAATCAGATGACTTTTTCTAGTTTGAACACCCATAACACTATTCATAACTTATTTTAATGCTTGGAAATCTGCTTTTTTCAGAGTTTATGCACTGATAGTGAGATCCTTTTGGCCAGAAATGTTTTTTACTCATCTGATTATTCTCCAAACAATGCCATGCAAATAAGTGCTTAGCAAATCATTGTTAATTATAAAAATGAACATAGATTTTGGTCTTTTAGAATAACTTTCCCAGTAAGAAATGGGAAAGGGAAGAAAAGGAAAGATACAGATGGAGAAGATGAAGACACTGAAGAGGCAAAAACTTTAATTGTTGAACCTCATGTTATCCCTAATAGAGGTCCTTATCCTTACAACCAACCCAAACGGTAATTTTACTACCTATGCTAATTGTGATAATGAATACTACTTTTAGTAATTTTTTAAAATTTTCTGATTCTTTGTAAGCCCCAGGAAGCTTATGTTTCTGGACCCTGTTTCTTCTTTCTGTTATTTCAGTCAGTTGAATATATCAGATATTTTTGGCCATTCTGTAGACATGATATTTCAAAAAGAAACATTTTTAGATATTATGAGAAATAAATATTAGAGGGTTACCTTATTTGAGCACAGGGTTTCTTACTTCAAGACCCTGTGCTACATTTAACAGCAGCCCTCATTCATTCATGTGTGTGATGACTAATAAGTGGCATTATATTTTGTATTAGAGTGGGAACTAGAGCTTTGGCACTTCAAATGAGGTCTGGAATGGATTAATAGTATTGAGAAATAGCTAATCTTTCTTTGCAGTAGATTCATTCTATTTTGATTGATGGGGGATGGAGATGTGTGGGGACAAGGGGATCATTCAGAAGAGATTGAGAGAACAAGGAGAAATAGAGACCAGAAGTTTAGGCCTCTGATCATTGATATGTAAATTTTTGCTGTCATTTTTTATTTATTTATTTATTTTTTAAATTTTTAAAAAAATTTAGGAGGTACCAGGGATTGAACCCAGGACCTCGTACATGGGAAGCAGGCGCTCAACCCCTGAGCTACATCCACTCCCCAGTGAGAGTTGGTTTTTATTTGTTTGTCAGTTTTTAGGAGGTACTGGGGATTGAAACCGGGGCCTGGTACATAGGAAGCAGGCGCTCAACCACTGAGCTACATCCATTCCCCTTACTTTTATTTTTAACTGACTTTTTATCTACTCTTTTATTTGTAGTAATACAATTCAGTTCACTCATACCCAGATAGAGGCCATCCGTGCTGGAATGCAACCTGGGCTGACTATGGTAAGAGAATTATAGTTACATATGTTCTTACATGGATTAAAATTAGAAGTAAGCATTTTTAGTGTGTGTTCTATTTAAAACACAAAAACCCAACCATATTTAAGTGTTTTTAAGTAATTGTGGCATCTTGGGCATATGGAAATCTTCCTGCTTATTTCAATATTCATAAGTAAAGCCATGCCCATTTGTGCTTTTTGCTCTAACAGCATAGTTAATTACTTATAAAGAGATTGTGTGGCTCTGAAAGCCTAAAATATTTACTATATGGCCCTTTACAAAAAAAGTTTGCTGACTCTTTGATTTAGAAGTGTTGTATATTTAATTTCCAAGTGTTTGAAGGTTTTCCTGTTTACCTCCCATTAGCAATTTGTAGTTTAAATCATTATGGTCAGAGAACATACTTGTATGATTTGTGTTTTTTGTTGGTTTTTTATAAATTTGTTCAGGTTTGTTTTATGACCCAGGATATGATCTTTCTTGGTGAATGCCCCCGCGTTCTTGAAAAGATTATGTATTCTACTGTTTTTAGGTAGAGTGCTCTATAAATGTCAATTAGATCCATTGGGTTGATGATATTGTTCATTAGTTCTCTTTCATTGCTGAATTTCTATCTTCTATTTCTGTTGATTTCTGAGAGGGGGTTGTTGATATCTCCAATTATAATTGTGAAAAATTTTTTTCAGTTGTCGGTTTTTGCTTCATGTGTTTTGAAACTTTGTGGCTAGGTGCATACACATTCAGTATTGTTATATCTTCTTGGTGAATTGACTCTTTTATCATTATGTAATGTCTTTCTGTCTTCATCACTGGTAATTTTCTTTGCTCTGATGTCTAATATAGCCACTCTGGCATTCTTATGATTAAACTTGACATGGTATATCTTTTGCCATCCTTTTACTTGTAACAAATCTATCAGTATATTTGAAGTCAGTTTCTTGTAGACAGGCTATAAATGGGGCATGTGGTTTTATCCATTCTGACAGTCAGCCTTTTAATTGGTGTGTTTATACCATTTACATTTATTGTAACTATTCATATTCTTTGATTTAGGCCTACCATTTTATTATCTGTTTTATGTTTGTTCCCTCTGTTTTGTGTTCTTCTGTTTGCCCAGCCTTCTTTTAGGTTATTTGACAGTTTTTAGTGTACCTTTTTAATTTATCTATTGTGTTTTTTTAAATCTATATCTCTTGTATAGTTTTTTATTCATGGTTGCTCTGGGAATTACAATAAACATACCAAACTTTTACCTTCTCCTTTTATGTTGTCTTATGTATTACATCTACATATGTTGAAAATATGATCAGGCAATGTTAGAATTTTTGCTTTCAACAATCAAACATTTTAAAGAACTCAAGAAAAGAGAATAGTCTACTATTATATTTACCTTATTACCATTTCTCTTCCTTTACTTCATTCCTAATATTCTGTTTTCTCTGGTATCATTTCCTTTCTCTTAAAGTTTTTTTCCCTCTTTTTTTCTTTTAGGAAGTACCAGGGATTGAACCCAGGACCTCGTGTATGGGAAGCAGGCACTCAACCACTGAGCTACATCTGCTCCTCTTTTACTACTTCTTTTAGATCAAGTCTTTTAGCAATGACTTGTCTTAGTTTTCCTTTATGTGAAAATGTCTGTCATTATCCTTAATTCCCAAAAGATATTTTCACTTCATGTAGAATTCTGGGTCAACAGTTCTTTCCTCTCAGTCCTTTTAAAATGTTATTAAAACTTCTTCACTTCTTGGTTTCTGATGAAAAATCCACAGTCTTTGAAACATCCTTTTGATATGTGTGTTTCATTTTTCTATAGTTGCTCTCAAGGTTTTTTGTTTTTAGTTTTCAACGTGTTTCGTTATAAGTCTGGGCTTGGATATCTTTGGGGTTATTCTGTTTTGGGTTACTGAGCTTCTTGAATCTCTAGGTTTATATCTTTTGCCAGATTTGGGAAGTTTTCAGGAATTATTTTATGAAAAAATTTTTTTTCTACACTGTACTCTTTTCCAGTTCATTGACTCTTCCCCTCTCCTGTCCATTCTATTATTGAACCCATCCAATGACTTTTAAAATTTTGATTGTTTTATCTTTCATTTCTAAAATTTCCATATTCTAACAATGTGGTGATTTAGGCTATGTATTCATCTCCTTTTTAGGTTGTGGGCCCACCTGGTACAGGAAAAACTGATGTGGCAGTCCAAATCATATCCAACATTTACCATAATTTCCCAGAACAGAGGACTCTAATTGTTACTCATTCCAATCAGGTAAATAACTACATCTTTGTGTGTTTTGGGGGTTGGGGCTGGAGCAGGGGGAAGAGATTGAGGGAGGGAAGGATGGAGGAGAGTGATGCATGAAAGTACAAGGGAGGAGATTTCTCCTTGTATGATAACCCAAGGTACCACAGAATACCAAGAAAGGATGACTAGTGTAGAATTTGCTATTGACTTATTCTTGCATGTATTTAAGGATATATAGAAAAAAATCTCTTTATTTCTAATCGAAGGGGGCAAAATGTGGAAAACCTAAAAAGAATATTGGCTATATGGTTAAATATTTGGATTAAATTAAATTGCCATTTTTTTTCCTTCTTCCATGCTAAGCTAGAGCTTTTACTTTGAGATTGGAAGCATTAACCCTTAACCCTAAATAGTAGCATTTTTCTTTGTTTAGTAGGATGAGTAGTCCTAAAAGACCACCTCCAAGTTATAGCAATACTGGATTTAATTTAATACCTTTGTGAAATATACATATTGAGTATCTATATTAGATTGAAGGATTATTTTAGGTTGCAGGTCCAATGTGTAAGGCATTTATAAACAGCTAAAGCAATAAAAACAAACTCCTTTTTTGTATATAATAGATGAAAATAATTTTTATATCTGTATGTGTGCTGTGGTAGTCACTCTGAAGCTGTCACTAATTGTAGAAATGAGAAGGAATAAGTAAAATTTATTATCCCTGGTATAAAATGTGAGAGGCAGCCCTCAGAACATTGTGAAACACATTATAAAACTTGCATGGGGATTCTAAACCTCAGAAGGTACTTATTTTCTGAGAATAAATATTAAGAATGGTAACTTCAGCTAACCAATTCTTTTTTTTCTTTTTTTTTTTTTAACTTTATTTTGTACATTTAATAACTGAAAACATAAGCAATAAAAAACTAAAAAGTAAACACAGATGAATAAATATATACATTTCTCAATTAAATGTAATGGATACATGTAAATTTTTTTGTTGTTTTGTTTTTTGTTTGTTTTTTTGTGTGTGTGAATCAAACAATATATTACACAATATATTTGGTTCATAGTAATACATTCAAACAGTATTTGTCCTTTTGTGTCTGGCTTGCTTCACTCAACATAATATCCTCCAGATTCATCCATGTTGCCATATGCTTTACGACTTCATTTCTTCTTACAGCTGCATAATATTCCATCGTGTGAATAGACCACAGTTTATCCATTCATCTGTTGATGGACACCTGGGTTGTTTCCAACTTTTGGCAATGATGAATAATGTGGCTATGAACATCGGTGTGCAGATGTCTGTTCGTGTCACTGCTCTCAGTTCTTCTGGGTATATATCCAGTAGTGGTATTGCAGGGTCACGTGGCAAGTCTATATTCAACTTCTTTAGGAACTGCCAAACAGTCCTCCATAGTGGTTGTACCATCCTGCATTCCCACCAACAGTGAAGAAGTGTTCCTATCTCTCCACATCCTCTCCAACACTTGTAGTTCTCTGTCTTTTTCATAGTGGCCATTCTGATAGGTGTGAAATGATATCTCATTGTAGTTTTGATTTGCATTTCCCTAATCATGAGTGATGTTGAGCATTTCTTCATGTGTTTTTTGCCATTTGTATTTCTTCTTCGGAGAAATGTCTATTCAAGTCTTTGGCCCATTTTTTAATTGGGTCATTTGTCTTTTTATTGTTGAGCTGTAACATCTCTTTATATATCCTGGACATTAAACCCTTATCAGATATGTGATTTCCAAATATTTTTTCCCATTGAGTCGGCTGCCTTTTCACCCTTCTGACAATGTCCTGTGACGTGCAAAAGTATTTAATTTTGAGGAGGTCCCATTTATCTACTTTTTCTTTTGTTGCACGTGCTTTGGGTGTGAAGTCCAAGAAACCACCACCTACTACAAGGTCTTGAAGATGTTTCCCTACATTTTCTTCTAGTAGTTTTATGGTCCTGGCTTTTATATTTAGATCTGTGATCCATTTTGAGTTGATTCTTGTATATGGGGTGAGATAGGGGTCCTCTTTCATTCTTTTGGTTGTAGATATCCAGTTCTCCCAACACCATTTGTTGAAGAGACTGTTTTTTCCCTCAGCTTGGGCTTGGTAGGTTTGTCAAAAACCAGTTGACTGTATAGGTGAGGGTTTATTTCTGGATTCCCAATTCTATTCCACTGATCGATATGTCTATCTTTATGCCTGTACCATGCTGTTTTGACCACTGTAGCTTTGTAATATGTTTCAAGGTCAGGCAGTGAAATTCCTCCCACATTGCTCTTCTTTTTTAGAATACTTTTGGCTATTCGGGTGTACTTACCCTTCCAGATGAATTTGGTAATTGCCTTCTCTAATTCTGTAAAGTAAGCTGTTGGGATTTTGATTGGTATTGCATTGAATCTATAAATCAGTTTGGGCAAGATTGACATCTTCACGATATTTATTCTTCCAATCCATGAACACGGAATGTCTTTCCATTTGTTTAGGTCTTTTTAAATTTCTTTTAGCATTGTTTTGTAGTTTTCTGTATATAGGTCCTGTACTTCCTTGGTTAAATTAACTCCAAGGTATTTGAGTCTTTTTGTTGCTGTTGAAAATGGAATTTTCCTCCTGATTTCCTCCTCAGATTGTTCAGTACTAGTGTACAAAAACATTACTGATTTTTGCGTGTTGATCTTATATCCTGCCACTTTGTTGAACTCATTTATTAGTTCAAGTAGCTTTGTTGTGGATACTTCAGGATTTTCTAAATACAGGATCATGTCATCTGCAAATAGTGAGAGTTTTACTTCCTCTTTTCCTATTTGGACGCCTTTAATTTTTTTGTCTTGTCTAATTGCCCTAGCTAGAACTTCTAGTACAATGTTAAATAACAATGGTGATAGTGAGCATCCTTGTCTTGTTCCTGATCTTAGGGGGAAAGCTTTCAACCTTTCCCCATTGAGTATGATGTTGGCTGTGGGTTTTTCATATATGCCTTTTATCATATTGAGGAATTTTCCTTTTATTCATATCTTTTGAAGTATTTTTATCAAAAAAGGATGTTGGATTTTGTCGAATGCCTTTTCTGCATCTATTGAGATGATCATGTGTTTTTTTTCCTTCAATTTGTTAATGTGGTGTATTACATTGATTGATTTTCTTATGTTGAACCAGCCTTGCATACCAGGACTAAATCTCACTTGGTCGTGGTGTAAAAGTCTTTTGATATGCTGTTGGATTGGATTTGCAAGTATTTTGTTGAGAATTTTTGCATCTATGTTCATGAGAAAGATTGGTCTGTAATTTTCTTTTCTTGTTGAATCTTTATCTAGCCTTGATATTAGGGTGATGTTGGCTTCATAAAATGTGTTGGGTAATTTTCCCTCCTCTTCAATTTTTTGGAAGAGTTTAAACAGGATTGGTGTTAATTCTTTTAGAAATGCTTGGTAGAATTCACCTGTAAAGCCATCTGGTCCTGGACTTTTCTTTGCTGGGAGATTTTTGATGACGGATTCAATCTCCTTAATTGTGATTGGTTTGTTAAGTTCTTGTATTTCTTGTTGTGTCAGTGTAGGTTGGTTATGAGTTTCTAGAAATGTGTCCATTTCATCCAGGTTGTCTAGTTTGTTGGCATATAGTTTCTCATAATATCCTCTTATGATTCTTTTTATTTCTGTGAGGTCATTTGTAATTTCCTCCCTTTCATTTCTGATTATATTTATTTGCATCTTCTCTCTTTTTTTCTTTGTTAGTCTAGCAAGGGGTTTGTCAATTTTATTGATCTTCTCAAAGAACCAGCTTTTGGTTTTGTTGATTTTCTCTATTGCTTTTTTGTTCTCATTTTCATTTATTTCCGCTCTAATCTTTATTATTTCTTTCCTTCTTTTTGCTTTGGGATTGGTTTGCTGTTCTTTCTCTAGTTTCTCAAGTTTTTCAGTTAAATCTTTGAGTTTAGCTCTTTCTTGTTTCTTAATATAGGCATTTAGGGCTATAAATTTCCTTCTCAAGACTGCCTTTGCTGTATCCCATAAGTTTTGATATGTTGTGTTCTCATTTTCATTTGTCTCAATGTATTTACTGATTTCACTTGCAATTTCTTCTTTGACCCACTGAATATTTAGGTGTGTGTTGTTCAGTCTCCACACATTTGCAAATTTCCTTTTTTCCTGTCTGTTATTGATTTCTAGTTTCATTCCATTATGATCTGAGAAGGTGCTTTGTATAATTTCAATCTTTTTATATTTTTTGAGAGCTGTATTGTGATGTAACATGTGGTCTATCCTGGAGAAAGATCCATGGGCACTTGAGAAGAATGTATAATCCGCTGAGTTTGGATGCAGTGTTCTGTATATGTCTGTTAGGTCTAACTTGTTTATCATATTGTTCAAGTTCTCTGTTTCCTTGTTGATCTTCTGTCTAGTTGTTCTATCTAATGATGTGAGTGGGGTGTTGAAGTCCCCGACGATTATTGTAGAAATGTCTGTCTCTCCCTTTAGTTTTGCCAGAGTTTGTCTCATATATTTTGGGGCACCCTGGTTAGGTGCGTATATTTATGACTGTTATATCTTCCTGGAGGATCGTCCCTTTTATTAATATATAATGGCCTTCCGCATCTCTTATCACTTTTTTGCATTTGAAGTCTGTTTTGTCTGATATTAGTATAGCTACCCCTGCTCTTTTCTGTTTACTATTCGCATGGAGTATCTTTTTCCAACCTTTTACTTTCAGCCGGCTTGTATCCTTGTGTCTGAGATGAGTTTCTTGTAAGCAGCATATGGATGGCTCATGTTTTTTTATCCATTCTGTCAGCCTGAACTTTTGATTGGGGAATTTAATCCATTCACATTCAATGATATCACTGAAAATGCACTATTTATTTCCTCCATTTTATTCTTTAGTTTTCATGTGTCATCTTATTTTTGTCTCTCTTTTTATCTTTTGGTTATCCTTTCTGCTTTTCTTTCTTCTATACTCTCCTCCAAGCCTCTCTCTCCTGTCTTTTTCTTTCAGGTTCTAAGGCTTCCTTTAATATTTCCTGCAAAGGTGGATTCTTTTTGCAAACTCTCTTAGTTTCTGTTTGTTTGTGAATACTTTATATTCACCTTCATATTTGAAGGACAGTGTTGCTGGGTAAAGAATTCTTGGCTGGCAGTTTTTCTATTTCTGTTTCCTAATTGTATCATACCACTGTCTTCTCGCCTCCATGGTTTCTGAAGAGAAATCTGTACAAAGTCTTACTGGACGTCCTTTGTACGTGATTGTTTGCTTCTCTCTTGTTGCTCTGAGCATTTTCTCTTTATCTTTTACATTTGACATTCTGAATAATATGTGTCTTGGCGTAGGTCTATTTGGATTTATTCTTATTGGGGTACGGTGTGCTTCTTGGACATGAAAGTTCATTTCTTTCGTGAGAGTTGGGAAATTTTCAGGTATTATTTCCTCAAATACTCTTTCTGCCCCTTTTCCTTTCTCTTCTCCTTCTGGAACTCCAATGACACGTATGTTCTTGCGTTTTGTGTTGTCATTCAACTCTCTGAGCCCCTGCTCAATGTTTTCCATTCTTTTCTCTCTCTGTTCTTTTCTCTCTTCAATTTTAGCTACTCTGTCTTCAGTATCACTTATTTTTCTTCTATCATTTCGAGTCTGCTGTTGTTTGCTTCAAATGTATTTTTTACTTCACCTATTGTGTCTTTCATTCCCATGAACTCCGTTACTTTTCTGTTCATGATTTCAAATTCTTCTTTACGTTCGCGCAATGACTTCTTGATGTCATTGATCTCTTTAACTATATTCTCTTTCATCTCATTAATTTGGTTTTGGAAATGTGTGCTCATCTCACTGATTAGTTCTCTCAAATTCTACATCTTTTCTGGGACTTTGCTGTATTCCTTTTCTTGGGCCATGTCCTCTATTTTCTTAGTATGGCCCGTAATTTTTGGTTGGTGCTTAGGCATCTGGTTAGTTTGTATTTTACTTAAATGCTCTATCTCTTTCTCTTTTATGGGGTTTTAGTGGCAGGAGGCTGTGAGTTACCACCGCTCTTTGATTTTTGGCTCAACCTTGATTGTTAGGATTGTTCTGCTGGTTGCTCAAAACTGGGCACTGGACCCAGTAATTGGTTGTAGAGTCATTTCCTAGGGCCTTGGTCAGGGAGGCTATAGAGGCCAGGAAAAGACTCTCTTACTTATTAATTTTCTTATGTGTACTTCCTTGGTCTGCCAGGAGATGGCGCTTGTTGGCTGCTCTCAATTCAATGCCTGGTCGGAGCGTATTTGTTGTGACACAGACCAGATCATTGTGATAGAGCTTCCTGTCTCGGGGCTAGGAGCCCTGTGATTCAAACTTTCTGAGACAGTTTTCCAGACTTCTCTCGTAGCGCCCCCCTTTTCCCAGCTAGGAAATATTTCCACTCCCTTCTGAATCCTCAACAATCAGTCCCTGTTAGTAGAGGAGGAGATTGGGAGGTTTGTATATCTTTAGCCCCTTGCAGGCTCCAGGGCAAACAATGGCGCAGCCCCACCCAGCCTGGAAGTGCTCTTGGGACAGGGCAGACCAAACCTGGGAGTCCAAAGCAGGGTCAGCCCCAGGCTCTCTCTCCCCTCTCCCGTGGTTTCCTCAACAATTAGTCCAGGCTAGAAGAGAGGGAGGTTGCGTGGATCGGATTCTACAGTCCTTTCTGGCTCCCAGGGCAAACCGTGGTGTGGAAGGGTCCTTTCCAGGCTCCCAGGGCTAACCGCAGTGTGGAAGGGTCCTTGGGGCTCTGCAGCCCAAATTTCAGGTCAGAACCTGAGTCCGCCTAAGGCTATGTCCCTCTCTCTCCCCTTTCCGGGACGTGCAGCTCCCTGAATCCCCCTTTGTCTGTGCTCGCAGGCCCAGGGGCCCGAGAATTCTGAAGAGTGTGGGGGTGGGTGCCGGCAGCAGCCGAAGCTGCTACTTGCAACTCATAGTTCTGTAGTCGCGATTTCCCTCTTCTGTCCCTCTCTCCTCTGGGTTGTGTGCAGCCTTCACCTGCTGACCTAAACCCTAGAAGATCTTTTTCGGGGCTGTTTCAGCTTGTCCTCTAGCTATTTTTCTGGAGAAGAGATTCCCGTGTCTTACTAGTCCACCATCTTCCCGGAAGTCCCTAACCAATTCTTTAGAAGGGTTTCTACAAACAAATGCTGGGTTTTTAGAATGCTAAATGTTGGTTATTCTGTTCATCAACTTTTAATCTGCAGAGTTTTTTTAGTAATATTATGTAGTTCATTCAGTTGTATTTTTATAATATTTTTGACCTTAGCAATTGTGGCATTTCATACAGTATTCTAAAATTATCGGGGGAGAGGTTTGACTGGAACTTCATCTTGATAAAGGAAACACTGGTGAAAAGTTGTTTTCTATTTAATGAAATTTAGTCTGTAATAATTGCACCTATTTGCAAACTTTTAGAATGAAAAAAGAATAAACTACACATTGATTGTTGTTTTGACAAAATATTTCTGAGTTTTGTAATAATCTGATATGACTTCCTACAGTATCCTTTACTAATTGGCTTGTATATAGCACAATCAGGAAAGGTTATTTTGCAAAACAAAGACTTCATTGTTTGCTTGGGACCTCCTTGATGTCCGTCAAATTGTTGATGTTTCCGTTTAATTAAGTGTTTTTTTGCCACATCTTCATTTTCATGTGATTCATGCAGTTCTCCAAAATCACTATGTGACCTGAATCTATATGGTACTGAGTTTTAAATGGCAATAATCAAGAGTTAGGATAGTAGGGGATTTTTCGAAAACTTTATCTTTATCTACTCAATTTCTGAGTTCTGATTGCCAGAATTTTTACAGCAAAGGACATCTATATTTGCATTATTTTGGATGTTTATGAGACTGGATGTTGACTTGATGAACAGGGTTGGACATTGAATGGCAAATGAGGAGAGATATTTGACTGGGGACTGATTTTTAAATGATACCATTATATTTATTTCCATACTATGAAACTTTTTGCCTTCCTGCACAACCCTGTAACTGCAGCGGTTCAGATAATGATCACTAGGATTTGAAGGGACCCTAAATGTGAACATTTTATAGAGAGATAGGGATGACTTTTTAATGGCTTTCATCAGAATGGTTTGCCATAAAGGAGTGCTCCGCTCTTTGTTGTACTGAAAACTGTAGACTTTCAGCCGAAGATTCGAATGATAGGCGTCACCTTTCCACTTTATGGGTTTTTTTGATGTAGTCTACCTACTACTCACTTCCAAAGAGTCCTTCCCCAACTACAACTCATGGAAATGCTGTTGAGTGAAACAAAACTTGGAGCAGATTATTATTTTAGGTAATAGCTACATGGGGAAAATTGCAGCTGAGATAAAACCATTCACTTTTCACAAATTAGAAACAGAGGTTTTGTAGGTAGGTGGTTTTTATGGTTTATAGTTACTCATTTGGCCAAGTATACATAGGCTACAATTTCAGAAACCAGTAAAAGTACTATTTTGCTTAAATTGTAAATGATCTAAGACCTGTTTCCCTCTGTGTTTTGGTTTTGATTCTTATCTGCCTGGGCAATGCTCATTCTTTTCTATCCTTCTATTTGTTAGTTTTTGTTTTTTTTTTTTGAAGGAGCCTGTTGATTCCTCAAAACCCATCATTATCCTGTTTGTTTTGTTCTCCAGGCCTTGAACCAGTTGTTTGAGAAAATCATGGCTTTAGATATTGATGAGCGCCACTTACTGCGTCTTGGTCATGGAGAAGAAGAGCTGGAGACAGAGAAAGATTTCAGCAGGTGAGCAAATGGGAGTAAGTTTTAAAACAATGCATAAAACAATTTTAACCTTTTCTTCTTTTTCTTTATCAAAGAAACACTAAGAGAAGAGAGCAATGAAAATCCAGCTTAATTCTGAAAAGCTCTAGCATAGCTTACCTGGACTGTGGGTTGATTTAAAAGTGGTCATGATATCCCTCACCTCTATGTGTTTGTGTCATTGTTTCCTCGTATATGCAGTTAATTCATTGAAAAGAGTTTTCTTGTTCATTTTTTAAAAATTGCCAATTGCCATTTGCTTTCTACTTATTGAGGTCTTTTTTTAATGTTGCCAATTCACATCCCTCAAAACTGTATAACTTTAGATGATTCCTTCTGCATCAGTTGAGATGATCATGGTTTGTTTTTTTTCCCCTTTCATTCTGTTAGTGTGGTGTGTATTACATTATTAATTTTCTTGTTTGAACCACCCTTGCATTCCTGGGATAAGTCTTACTTGGCTAGTATTTTATTGAAGATTCTCACATCTGTATTCAAAAGGTATATTGGGCTATAGTTTTCTTTTCTTGTAGTATCTTTGTCTGGTTTTGTTATCAGAATAATGCTTAAATCATGGAATGAGTTAAGAAGTGTTAAGCATTACCATGATAGCAAAACCAGACAATGACACTGCAGAGACAGCATATAAGTGGATCACGTTTTTTAAAAAAATACATTCTGCCTATCTCTGCCTTTTAATTAAAGTTTAATCCAATAACATTTCAAGTAATTACTAATAAGGAAGAACTTAATTCTTTTGGTCTGTTTTATGTTTTTTTTTCCAAAAAAAATTTTTTTTTAATTTTTAAAGAAGCTTTAGATTACATTACATATATGTTACATAAAAAATATAGGGGATTCCCATATGCACCAACCTCTCCCCCTCCCACACTTGCCCACATTAACAACACCATTCATTAGTGTGGACATTTGTTACAATTGATGAACACTTATTGAAGCATTGCTACTAACCATGGACTACGGTTCACATTATAGTTTACATTCTGTCCTGCACAATTTTGTAGGTTGTGACAAAATATATAATGGCCTAACAACTAAATTTGTGCACATAGGAAAGCTTTGAAACATTTTTTTTAAATTACGGTGAAATTTTTAAAAAAAAACAAAAATCATATAATGTGAACAATTCAGTGGCATTTAGTACATTCAGTTGCAAATACTACCTCTATTTAGTTCAAAACATTTTCACCACCCCAAAAGGGAACTCTGTATCCATTAAGCAGTTTTTCCCCATTCCGTCCTTTTTCCCAGTCCCTGGTAACCATCGATCTGCTTTCTATCTCAATAGATTTGACTTATTCTGTATATTTCATATAAATGGAATCAGACAATATATAATATTTTGTGTCTGGCTTCTTTAATTTGGCATAATATTGTTTTATGTTTTTTTGTTCCTCAGTTCCTCCACTGCTGCATTTTCTTGTATTCTTGTATTTAAAATTTTTTTTAGTGTATCATTTCAATTCCTTTTCTTTACTTTTCTGTATTTCTTTAGTTATTTTCTTAACAGTTACCTTCAGCTAACCATTGAATAATCCCAACTTAGTTTCAATGGTATACAAGCACTCTGCTCTTATATATCTCTATTCCTTTCCCTTTGGATTATTATTGTCACATACTACATCTTTACGTCATGTAGGCTTTATTAACAATAAAGCATATTGTTTTATGCTTTTCAAATCAGTTAGGAAAAAAGAGGAGTTACAAATCAAAAGTACAATATTGACTTTTACATTTCCCCATGTACTTTACCGGTTTTTTTTTTGTTTGGTTTTTTTTTTTTTTTTCTTTTTTTAAATTTCTTTATATGGCTTAGAGTTACTGTTGGTGTCCTTTCAATCCTACCTGCTTGACTCTCTTTAGCATTTCTTCTAGGGCAGGTCTACTAGTAACAAATTCCCTAAGCCTTTGGTTTTCTGGGAATGTCTTAATTTCTCCTTTGTTATTTAAAAAAAAAAAAAAAAAGTTTTGCTTTTGTCAGATACAGAATTCTTGGTTGACAGGTTTTTGGTTTTTTTTTCCTTTCATCACTTTAAATGTCATTCACTGCCCTCTGGCATCCATTGCTTCTGATAGAGAAATCTGCTATAACCTTATTGAACATCCCTTGTACATGATGAGTTGCCTCTTGTAGCTTTCAAGATTCTCTTTTTACAGTTGGACTATATTGTGTCTCAATGTGGATCTCTTTGAGTTTATCCTGCTTGGAGTTTGTTGAGCTTCTTGCAAGTGGAATTCATGTCTTTCATCAAATTTCATAAGTTTTTACCATTAATTTTTCATACATTCCTTTTGCCCCTTTCTTCTCTCCTTCTGGGACTTAAAAATTGTTATGTTGGTCCACCTGATGGTATCCCATAAGTTCCTTAAGCTTTGTTTACTTCATTCTTCATTCTCTTTTCTTTCTGCTACTCAAACTAGTTAACTTCAGTTGTCCTATATTGAAGTTCACTGATTATTCTGCCTGTTCAAATCTGCTATTGAATCACTCTAGTAATTTTTTTAGTTTAGTGTCCTTTCAGCTCCATAATTTCTATTTTGTTCCTTCTTATATGTTCTGTCTCTAATTTTTTTTTTTTTTTTTTTTTTTTTTTTTTAAGATTTTATTTATTTATTCATTTATCCCCCCCTTGCTGCTTGTGCTCGCTGGGTCAGCTAACCACGCCGCATGGGCGGGCTTGCCTTCACCAGGAGGCCCCGGGAACCGAACCTGGGGCCTCCCATATGGTAAATGGGAGCCCTACTGATTGAGCCACAGCCGCTTCTCATGTCTCTAATTGATGTTCTCATTTTGTTCGTATGTTGTTTTATTTTCCTTAACTTCTTTGTCCATGGTTTCCTTTAGCTCTTTGAGCACATTTAAGACAATTAATGTGTCTTAAACTAATAAGTCTAATGTCTGATTTTTATCGATTTCTTTTTTTCCCTTTCAATGGGTCATACTTTCCTGCTTGTGTCCTGTATGAGATTTTTTTGGCTGGTTTTCATATTAATTTTATATTCATATGAAAAATATAATGTAATTCTGGAAGTCAGTTTCTCCCTTTTCCCCAGGGTTTGCAGTTCTTGATTGTTGAAAGCTGTAGTCATTCATTTTAGTGATTTTTTCCAACTGTTTTTGCAAATCTGTATTCCTTGTTCTATGTGGTCACTGAAGTCTATGTTCCTTTAGCATATGTTCAACCAATGATTTGACAGATTTCCTTGAACACCTGGAGCTAAAACAACAACAAAAGTACGTCTCCCAGGCTTTGCGAATTGGCTCAGTGTTGGGGCACTGGTTTAATACTTAGACTGTTTATAATTCTGCCACATCCTTCACTTCCTGCTTACACTGAGCCTTGAGATTAGCCAGTGGCGAAAGCTTAGGGTCTTTTCAGTTTTTCTCTGAGCATGTGTCCTGTTCTGGGTATGCAGGTGGCTTTCTTAATTCCAAACTATACACATGTGCTTTTTGTATGCCCTAAATTCTCCCCCAAAAAACTGTGGGACTGCTTTTCTCCCCAGACTTTAGGAGATCTTTTCTATTGTGTGTTTGAACTGTAACTTCTTGCCTCAGGCAGATGCAGGTTTTTTGTTAGCTACAGTATTTTTCATCAATGTCCATCAGTTTTCCATCTTGAGTGGGTTCTGAATTAGGTGATAAAGAGATGAGTGCTTTGGGTCAGTCCTTTGGATAGCTCCAGACAGGTTAGAATAGGTAAGCACAATAATTTATGAATCAGGTCTTCTCTGCTCCCTCCAGAAACAGGAACCAGAGTCTCACACTAGAAACACAGGCTGCACTCTTTAGGACTGCCACTGAGTCAGGGAGAGGGGCAAAGGCAAGTGAAAAAACACCACAAAGTTTTCCTACCATTTTTAAGTTACCTTTTCCCAATTCAGCAATCACTTGGTTGCTGTTAACCTTGGACTGTTTTCCAGAGTTCTAACAAATTGGTTCTGATAGTTCCACTTGTTTTTCAATATTTCTGTCAAGAGCGGGTGTTTGGAGCTACCTACTCTGCCATTTTGCTGGCATTACCCTCTAGATACTATTTCACATTTCATCCAGATGTTTATTCTGCACATGTTTTAGGCACCCATTAAGAGGGTAATTTTTTAAATGAATGCAAATTGAAGGTAATGATAGTATAAGCTTTGGAGTTGTAAGTAATATTTCAGGTATTTGTTGCCAATTTAGCTGGACTTTATGTTTAATATTACATATTATAAATTGGCTAGAATTTCATAAATTAAAAACTACTGCTATTAGTATTTTAATTTTTTCTCTTCAAAGTTGCTATATAGTAGCTCATTTGATTTATATTTAAATCCTTTTTTAAAGCACAACTTCAGACAGTTGACATAATGGCTGCACATATTTAATACATCCTCTAGCTATTGCACATGATCTTTGACTAAATTGATCATAAACATCAAAAGAACTGAAATTGAAATTGCACTGAATTATTATCTATTTTGAGTTCTTGTATTACAAAGCTCACCAAACAGTTGTTAACTTGTAAAAAGTTGCAGAGGGCAAAGAGTAACACTATAAATTATTTGGGCCTCTAGATTCTTAAATTTGGAAAAATAATTTTTGCCTACTAATACACAAACTAAGTCTTAGTTAGGTTTTTTTTAGTATATGTGCTTGTTCAATTGGGTATATTCATTCACTTGATCTTTCGTTATAATCTTAAAAATAGTTGCTATTGTTTCATGTGAAAAGTAATACCACTTTAAAAACAGCAAAGTAGAGGAGGAGAGTGTCATCCATAGCTCCATTACCCACCAAAAAGTTTTTGTTAATCTTTTATCCAAAATCAGCTGTAATGATGGTATTTTTAATAATTTTGTATGTTGCTTTAAAAAAAAAAAAAAACTTTTTTTTTTTTTGGTACAACCATTAGATTTACAGAATGATTGAGTAAATAATACATAGTGGATCATTGTATATTGCTTTTTAAAAATTATTTTATTTTTATTGAGATTATAATTCATATACCATAAATGTTAGCATTTTAAAATGCATAATTCGGTGTTGTTTTTTTTTTTTAGCATATTGACAGGGTTGTGCGATCATCTAATTCCAAAATATTTTCTCTGACTCATTTTGTATATTGCTTTTTAAATTTAATATTCTGTTACAACAATTTTGGCATTTCATTACAGACTATAAACATTCCTAATTTTTTCTCATTACAAAACTGTTCATTGTAGAAAAATTTTAAACTAGAGATAAGAAAACAGAGAAAAGGTTACTTGCTATAATATTTATATATTTCTAAGTTGAAAACATGAAGACACAGACAACGCTTTATTTCTCTTTTCTGCTTTTGATCATTTCTTGCTATTTCAAGAGTGAACCTTTGCACTATGGACCAGATAGGAATTTCTTTGTCAAGTCTTTAAATATATGAACAGCAGTGATTTAACTATTTGTCTTTTTTTTAGAATTAAAGAGTTTGGGATACTTTGTTATTGTGTAAACAGTGTATACAGGTTTGAGATCAAATTCTGGTTCCATTTCTTTCTTAACTACATATCTCTGGGAAAGGTACTCCCCAGCTTTAAATTTCTTATTTATTCAGATATTTACGAATCTGCTAGTGTCAAGTGCCAGGCTACATGCTGGTACATAGATGGCAAGAAATAATCAAATACATTTTAAAATTCCTTTTCAAAGCCCTTAGAGCTAATATGCTAGTCTGATAGTTTTAGCCAACCTGTAAACTATTTATTCTTTGTCTGTGACAAGATAAGGAGCTTGCATCAGAATGCACTGTAGTGCTTCCTTCTTCATGAAAGTCTTGTTTTGGAAAAAGAAAAAAGATAGCTGAAATAAATGTTGTTTATTAATATAATTGATTTTTGTTCCTTGGAGACCATAAACAAATTTTCAGATCAATAGTGGTCCATAGGCTAAATTTTAAGTGGCCTTGGTATAAAATAACCCAAGAAGGACTACTTGTAATTAGATATAAACTCTGCCTTTTGAGGGGATTTAATCATGTCCCCCTACAAAAAGCATGTTGAGGTCCCAACTCCTGGTCCTGTAGGTATGATCTCATTTGTAAATAGGACCTTTGAAGATGCTATTAGTTAAGGTGTGCCCAAATGGAATGAAGGTAGGCCTTAATCCAATATGGCCGAAGTCCTGATAAGCAGGGGAAACTGGACATGGGAGAAGAAGTCACAGGGAGCAGCTAGAAGGTGTAAGTCAGTGGAACCCAGAAGAGAAAGAAGATGCCATCATATACATTGCCAATGTGATGGAAAAGACAAGAAACCTCAAAGATTTTTGGCCAGCCAGAAGATACCAACTCTGGGAAGAAGCAAGTCTTCTAGACTTTGAAGCCATGAGCCAATTAATTCTGTTATTGAGCCAACCCATTACATGATATTTGTTTTAGCAGCTAGGAAACTAAAATAGTCTTGTACTGTTGTTTTCTGTTTGGCCATTTATAGTTTCTATTAGGATTTATTTGAATATTTTCCTAATAGTTTCCTTGAAAGTCTTTTCATCACACAATTTTGCCTTTTTCCTTAATTGAAATTCTTAGGTATGGAAGAGTTAATTATGTCCTGGCTCGAAGAATAGAACTTTTAGAAGAAGTCAAACGATTGCAGAAGAGCCTAGGTGTCCCAGGAGATGCCTCATATACTTGTGAAACTGCAGGCTATTTCTTCTTATATCAGGTAAAAGATTAAATGTTTTATTTTTTTAATTGTATATCGTCCCCAGTTGAAACTGGCATGAATTCTTGAGATCCTTCTTTTTTTTTTTTTTTAAAAGATTTTATTTATTTATTCATTTATCCACCCCTTGCTGCTTGTGCTCGCTGGGTCAGCTAACTGCGCCACGCGGGCGGGCTTGCCTTCACCAGGAGGCCCCGGGAACTGAACCCGGGGCCTCCCATATGGTAAACGGGAGCCCTACTGATTGAGCCACAGCCGCTTCCCAGAGATCCTTCTTGAAAGCATTTTTTGTTTGGTGAATTAAAATATATGCTTTTGCCAAAGCTATATTATGAATGTTAAATGTTTGTATTTTCTATTATTTTTAATTTTCTTTGCTAAATAACTTTTCTTAATGACTCATTCCATGAAAGGCTAATGTTGCTACTTTTTAAATTTTTTCTTTTCTTTTCTTTCTTGCTATTGACAAAGTTTCTATTCTAGTTGCCTAGTGGTAACAAAGTACAATTCTAAAACTTACTTTCACTATGTATATTAATCTACTAAAGCAGAAAACATTCTTTCAAATGACCAGAAATATATTATGCCTTAGAACTAATTGCACTGAGGGACTTTTGCTAGGGTAAATTTTTTGGATATGAAAACCAATCAAAAAATAGAAAGATAATAAAGTAAATAAAATAATCTCTAATATTCAGTTGGTCTGCTAATAATCTTAAGTGGATTTAAGGCATAATCGAAGCATGAAAATTTTTGTATAACTTTGTTCTTTTTTATTAATGCCAATTGTGTATTTTAGATATAAATCATAACATTGAAATTGTAAAATGTGTATGATAAATGGGCTTTATTCTTATTATAAGTGGATACACAGACTAGTCTAATACCATTCAAAATGAGTAGATTTCATGGTTTCTTATGAAACAGGAAAGACACACACATCATCATTCAAAGTATTCTGCATTAGACTCAGACTGTTTAGAACTTTGAATAATGTATTAAATATCATGCTTCAATGCATATTTGGCACAAAATAAAAGTCACTAGGGGGTCGGATGTGGCTCAACTGGTTGGGCATCCGTCTCCCATATGGAGGGACCCGGGTTCGATCCCCGGGACCTCCCAGTAAGAAAAATAAAATAAAATAAAAGTCACTAGGCTCTCAGTTAAAGAAATAATCTTTAAATTGTGATGGCATAAGTAGGGAAAATGAACCTGAAGCTTCACAGTGTAGAGCAACAATTTTCAACATTTCATGCATTCAAGAATCACATTGTCAAAGTTTGCTAGGGAAATTCCCAAGCCCTCACTCCAGAGATTCCCATTCAGTAGTTCATGAGTAGGATCCAGGAGTAATCCAGGAGTATACATTTTTATTTAGTTCCTCAGAAATTCTGCCTAAGTACCAAACTTTGAGAAATACTAAAATTATAATAGAAAAAGACCTGGGAGAATTACAAAACTTGAAATTAAGTCAATACTTACCTGGCAGGGGAGATACCATGGTCACGAGGGTGGTTTTCCCAGGGCGAGGCTTGTCCATTGCACTCCGGATGTGCTGACCCCTGCAGTTTCCCCAGGTGCGGGAAACTCGACTGCATGGTTTGTGGTAGTGGGGGACTGCGTTCGCGCTCTCCCCTAAAAAAAAAAAAAAAAAGAAAAAGAAAAAGAAATTAAGTCAAGAACTAGCTTGTAGTAGAGGCATAGCTAACATTATATAAGAATGTAATTGAACTGTATCACTGAGTCATGAAGTGACCATTCAAATAGACTCAGTTTAATTAGTTCTTAGTAAATGTGCTAAAGAAAATTGGAAAAATTGTTGAAGCCTGGGAGAAGGTAGAAATGAACCAAATTAATTTAAAAAGCTCCTAGAGCTGGAGTTACCATATATATATAGAGAAACTGAGGTACTAAAAATAAGGGTTTCTTTGCCCAGATTGCCTGCCTTCCTGTTTGTTTTCCTTTTTAAAAAGAGGTCAATAATAAACTATCTTGATGTATACATATAGGGGAATCTGAAATGTCTGAGATAAAGCCCCTTGAGATGATCCTGAGGTTCTTTACAATTTCTTCATTTTTTGTTAAAATGCATTTTTCCCCTGTGATCATAGTGTTACTTTTTTTTTTTTATAAAAGAAGGGTAATCTCTCAGTTACTTGGTTGAGAAATAGTCATATTGGGTCATTTCTTTTCCTTACCAGATTTTTTTTTTTAATTTCATCATTTCAAGTGTAATAGTTAGCTGGGAAAATTAACCTCAAGTACTTTTTCCTACAGGTGATGTCTCGTTGGGAAGAGTATATTAGCAAAGTGAAAAACAAAGGGATGACACTGCCAGATGTTGCAGAAGTCACCAGTTTCTTCCCTTTTCATGAATATTTTGCAAATGCCCCTCAACCCATTTTTAAAGGCAGATCTTATGAAGAAGACATGGAAATTGCTGAAGGATGTTTCAGGCATATTAAGAAAATCTTTACTCAGCTTGAGGTAAGGGTTTTCAGGTTCTTTCAACTTTCCTTTAAAGCAGGGGTTCTTAACAAGGGGTCAGTGAGCTTGAATTGAAATTCAAAAAAAACATTATTCTTATTGGGACATGTTGGTGCAGTTGTGATATACTAATTAAATAATACACAGTATAGTGTGGACTTATAAGGGGTCCTTGTTTTCACCTGACTGACAAAGGGATCTGTGGAATAAAAAAGGTTAAGAACCCCTGCTTTAGTTTTTCAGTTAATTATTTTTTTTAATGTTTAAATCTAATAGAAACGACTGTTACTTTTAAGCGAGATTTTTAAAAACATGTATATTATTAGTTCTAGAATAAAGTAAAAATTAAGTTATAAATTGGATTTCCATTATTTTGGCTTTCTGGTGTAAAAGTCTTAGACTCTAAAAATAAAGGAATGCTTTTCCATCAGGGAATTCAACAATGGTTCTAAGCCTGCCACATGGCCATTCTGAGCTCCTCATGTCCCTTGACCAGTAGCAAAAAGTGAAGTTGTCCTGTTAGCCAGAATGGTAAATCCTGACTGTTAAGGTGAATTAAGAGTCACTGCTACACAAAAGGGACAGAAAAGAATATGTTTGGAACCCAGGGACCCCCTGAAATGCCTCCTCGTTTTTGCATGCCCTATGGCAAACACTGTTGGGATACAATAGCAGTACTGTAGAAGGATCACGTTCAGGTTCAGATTCCTCAGTTTAGGATTACTCCAGAGCAGAGACTTTGTCTCTATCTTTGTATCTTTTAAATATGATGTATCCCTACTTACTAGAACATTAACTGGTACATAATAAATGTTCTGTAAATATCTGATGTATGGGTGGTGAGTAGGTGGAAAGATGATAGGTACACAAGAATGGCAGATACACAGTAGGATGATAAATATTTTAAACTTATAAACATTATGTTATGTTTATGATTGCATAAACACAGTAAAAGGATAAAAGTATACTCATTTTATAATAGTAGTTGCCTTGGGAGGGAGTAGGGAGAAGAATATACAGGGTGCCTTACATCCTGTATAAGCAACATTTTAATCATTTAAATAGCAAGACAAAAATGTTAAGCAGTCTGAAGTGAATGTAACAATGTTCAGATTTGATAAAACCTGATCATGGGTACTCTGCTTGGGTTGATTTGCCCCTCACATCTGTCTATTACCCATCTCCTGCTCTTCTCTGTGGGAAATCCCTCTCTGCCCCCCTTTCCCCATCATGTGAGGACTTCTGGCTGGGTTTAGCCCATGAAAGAGGTGGCAGGAGTTGAAGAGAGAAGCCAGGGTATTTCACCTACCCTCTCTGCCTTGAGTTTCATCTCCTCCATGGCTCCAGTTTCTCCTGGACTGGCCCATTGTGATTCCAGCATGTTCTGTGACTACAGCCCCTGGGCTCTGAAAACACTACCTCCTCCACCCTTCCCACTCTAGGAATGGTAGTAGCTTCTTGCTGTTGTTAATTAGTTTACCATTCCATGGTTGGATTTTCAGCTCCTCTATCACCTATGTAACCAACTCTGCATTAAATTCCCTTTGTTATGGATACTTGAAATAGTTTCTCTTTTCCTAGAGAGAATACAGGTACAGTGGTGATTCATATTTTGTTCATATTTGTTTATATTGTAAATATTATTTTACCTTATACAAAAAAAGTCCAAATTTTAGCTTGAATATCAGCTATTGTTTGAACTCAATACCTAACTAATAATGAACAGAAATATGATTCATTAGGCTTAGATATAGTGATATAGTAAGGATTAGTGGATGATAAATTTATATTAATCTTTCAGGAATTAAGTCTGATTGGATTATATGAATGTATGAATAAACTATGTTAATTTTCCCACCTCCTCATTCCAATAGGAATTCAGAGCCTCTGAACTTCTTCGAAGTGGACTGGACAGATCTAAATACCTTTTAGTGAAGGAAGCCAAAATCATTGCTATGACCTGTACTCATGCTGCCTTAAAACGACATGACTTGGTCAAGTTAGGTTTCAAGGTAAAGACTGTTTTAGTTCCTTAGTTCATCATCTGTAAGCTGTTAATTTTATTATTTTTGTTTCCTTTTTTTTTTTTTTTAATTATCTAGACTATTTTCCTTGAGGATTGGCACACTTCTTATTGAAGTTCACTTTTATAATTACTTAAAAATGTCTATTTTAAAAGTGGATGATATTACACTTTATATAATTAGTGAATTCCAAATCTAATTTATCTAAATCTAGTTGTCAATAATGTGTTTAAGTAACATTATAACCATGTGTTTATCTAAATTCTAGTACTTAAGATAGATTAATTTATTTTCACTAAGTATCATTTACTTGTTAAAATATCCAAACAGAACTAAAAGCTTAAAAATACTATTTGACTCTGGATTTTAATATATTAGACATCTGTATGTGTGCATTGTTCACATATTAGGCACACATCCAATTGCTGGTTATTTGTTCATTCAGTAAATAAAAGCCTTCCATTTGAGGATATGGAATATTCTTAGTTGGACTATAAGATGAGAAATTAAAATGGCTTCATCACATGATAAAAACAGGAGAAGAGCTATTAGGCAAGATATCTTGTTAGCCTGTGGCTCAGTTAAAGTGGAATGAAATGAACAGTAAATTGGAATTTGCAGGCTCTATATGATTTTGTTAGCGATAATGACTTAAACTCTGATTTTAATTCAAGTCATTTAACTTCCCTGCAACTGATTTATCTGTTATTTGAAAATATGGTTTGTGTACTGGCTGGAATTCAAAGTTAGGAACATATTTGTTGTTGATGAAAGTATGTGATAATTTTTAAATGTTATGAGCTCACTGGAAGATAGGTGCTAAATAAATTCAAAATAATACAATTATTATCTTGGATGAAAGAAAGGTTCCTTGGGTGCAAGGTAGACAAATATAATAATAATTTATTAAAAGGTAGTGTAAACTTACCCC
The DNA here is from genome assembly GCA_026826555.1 of Tolypeutes matacus. Taxonomy (NCBI): domain Eukaryota; kingdom Metazoa; phylum Chordata; class Mammalia; order Cingulata; family Chlamyphoridae; genus Tolypeutes; species Tolypeutes matacus. The sequence goes on from JAKSZT010054393.1 coordinate 6,090,228, forward strand.
AGCAATGTGATCTTACCTTTTGCAAAGTATTTGTGAGAATTTTTCACTAAATATTTTCTTCTTGTGCCAGACATATAAAATATACTTTCAATTTGATATTAAATCATATAAGTTTAATAACAAAGGAAAATGATGCAATCATAATTAACATGTTTTGCTTTCATGCAGCCTTTCAAAGTATTACTCGTAGCTTATCAAACTTTCATTAGTCATTTTCTATACTTAAACATCATACTATACATCCATAGGTATATGTTTATAGGCATTTTGAAGTTTTATTTTTATCAAACATATACATGCATCTATTTATGAGTTTAGAAATCTTGTAAATCTACTTAATGTAGAATAAGAAAGGCTTATTTTCATTTCTTTTACAAATGTACAAATGTATTAGTGGGAGGATACAGACGTTAAACAATAAACAATAAATGGACAAATAGAATTGCAAATTGTGATGTGCTCTGAGACAAAGAAACACAAAAAAACACAAAAAAATTGGTTTTACAACCAATGGGGGAGGTCAGAGGACTAATAAAGTAGGCTTTAAACTGATACTTTAGTATGAGAAGGAGCCAAGTAAACAAAATATAAAGAGAAAACACATGTTTTCTGAGGCAGGAAAGGTTTTGCCATTTCTGAGAACCTGAAATAGGTCAGTGTGGTGATACTTAGTGAGTAAGGAGAAAGGTGGCAGATGAGGTGGGAAAAAAAGGCAGGGGCCAGATGTATCCTGGGCCTTGTAAGCCATGTTAAGGAACTTTTCCTGAAGCCTGTGGGAAGCCAATGAAAGATTTAAAACCAGAAGGTGACATGATCTGATGTATCTGTTGTGACTGTGGTTTAGAGAAGGAAAGACAGGAAGGGGAGGGGCTAGTAAGGAGATTGTTTGCAGTCCTCAGAGGAGTGGCTTGCACTAGGTAATGGTGGTGGTAGAAATGGAGAAAAGTGAATAGATTCAAGAGCTGTTTTCAAAGGTAAAATTGACAAACTTTGGTGATGGATTGAATGCCCAGGGGTGAGTCAGAAGAGATTGTTTGAATGCTGGGTAGGATTCATGAGGGAAAAAATATTACCCCACAATACCACCTAGGATAAGAATGTCAATGGGGACTAGCCTGATATATAATTATAAGTTGATTCTTGCTTATGTAGAATTTCAAGAACTGAACTGAGAAGAGTTGAGACTGCAATGTAAGAAATGATATATGAGAATGCCTCAGTGTTGAGTTGTATAGTTAAGAACTTTTCTTTAGATTAAAGACCTGAATTGGGGGAAAAAAAAAAAAGACTTGAAGAAGCAGGGGCATAATCATAAATAAAACCATGACATTTTCTGTTTGAATAATTTGTATGTTGCTATTTTTATCTGAAATTATTTGGGTTTTTTGATTGGGTTTTTTAAGCTAACTTTTTGACAAGCTTTCTCATTTCTCCCTTTCTCAGTATGACAACATTTTAATGGAAGAGGCCGCTCAGATTCTGGAGATAGAAACTTTTATACCTCTTCTTTTACAGGTAAAAGAAAATAGAATTTAAGAATTCTGGGGGTAGCATCAGTACTATATAGTTTTGGGGTGCTGATTGCCACAATTATATATTTTCCTTAAATTCATTAAATTTGGTATTTCATTTTAAGCCTGAAACTTTTAAAAATCTATTCACTAGTTGTTTACTAATTTGTATTGTTTCTGGGAATACTATTTAAAAATTCATAGTTTGTCTGTATAAAGTAGTTTTGAAAACACTTAGTCATTGTAATCAAGAAAATTACATTTGCAGTTTGGAGGGTAAGATAAACTTTTTTTTTTCCCCATTTATGTTCACTGAGTACATTGTTTTTTCTTTATTTGTGGCCTAAGTTTTTTAACTAAATGGTGACATTTAAGAATGTTCCTTACAGTAGCCTTTACTATTGAAGCATTGAAAGCAAAACCTGGAATTCCAAATTTAAGAATAGAGACTGCCGTAATTTACAGATGATTGGTTCCAAAAGTTGTTTTATAAACCAAGCTATTTTGAATTTGGAATGCATTTTATCAGGGTATGCTTCAAGGATCGAGATACATAGAGTAGGAAATTTAAGTAGTAGTGTAGGAAATTAAAGAAGATACCATTTTTTACCACTTTGGAAGGTCAGAACTGGCCCTAGACATAATTCTGATAGGTGTTTTCTTTGATGCCATTCATTTCCCTTTTTGGGCCTCTGTCTTTCCCTGTGTACCCTTTGCCCATTGTTGACCTACGCACACTTCACAGACCTCTTTGGATTACTCTGCCTGTTAAAAGTACAGTAATTCTATGCACAATCCCTACACACACACACACACACACACACACCCATAGCATCAGCCAAGAGCAGTCTCACCCATACTTGGTTCACGAGTCATTCTTTAGATTCACCAGATTCCTTTTTTTGGAGCTGGTGAATATCAAGAATTTGTAGGCTAATGGAACAGTTTATGGACAGGAATACTCTTGTGCAACAGCTGGGAGACTAACAGGATGTTATATTAGTTCAACTATTTTGCAATTTCTTCACTTTTCATTTCCAGAACCCTCAGGATGGTTTTAGCCGACTGAAACGATGGATCATGATTGGTGATCATCACCAGTTACCTCCAGTCATTAAGAATATGGCTTTTCAGAAATATTCAAACATGGAGCAGTCTCTCTTTACTCGCTTTGTTCGTGTTGGAGTTCCTACTGTGGACCTCGATGCTCAAGGGAGAGCGAGAGCAAGGTAAAAGAAACAAAGGGGGGAAAAAAAATCACACCTATTTAAGGAAATCAGTTTCCATGATCCAATATTTCTCAGCATCTTCTAGGTGGGCTCTTAGCATTCCCTGTCCTCCAGGAATTTGCCATCTACAAACTGAAAGCACCTTTATTGCCTTCTGCATGAAGTGTGAATTGACCAAAGTTAATTAATTTCTTTCATATTTTATTCATCGAGATTAATTTAGGTAACTGATTATCTAAGGCCTTGTATTCTCTGTCCTACCCCTTTTTTTAATGTCTTCAGGAGATATATAGTTGTTATAATTTTTTTTTTTTTTTAAAGATTTTATTTATTTATTCATTTATCCCCCCCTTGCTGCCTGTGCTCGCTGGGTCAGCCAACCACGCCGTGCAGGCAGGCTTGCCTTCACCAGGAGGCCCCGGGAACCGAACCCGGAGCCTCCCATATGGTAAACGAGAGCCCCACTGATTGAGCCACAGCTGCTTCCCATAATTTTGAAATCTAAAGCAAAGTTGAGCATGTGAACACACCAATTCTTAACGCATTTCACAAATGCACAGGCCTTGTCTCATAATTACTAAAAATGTAGAGTCTTCCCCGATTTTTTAAATTTTGGAGTAAAGATAACATTTTTGTAATATCAATGTTCTGACCCTTGATTACTTGAAGTAGGGAGGCTGAGGTTGAAAAAGCATTGTTGCTAAAAAGATAAGCATATGTGACTGATGTGAACATTAAAAGGAAGCAGAGTTCCTTAGAAACCCCCTTATGTATATTAAAAGGGATTTTTGCGTTGCTAATTTTTCCTTTTGTTGGGGGGCTGGGGATTTGTCTTTGGAAAGCTTGTGCAATCTCTACAATTGGCGATACAAGAATCTTGGTAACTTACCACATGTGCAGCTCTTGCCGGAGTTTAGTACAGCAAATGCTGGATTGCTGTATGACTTCCAGCTCATTAACGTTGAAGATTTTCAAGGAGTAGGAGAATCTGAACCTAACCCTTACTTTTATCAGGTAAGAAAAATGTGCAACTTTTAAGTTTATTTTGTGTTTGTCTGGCTGAATTATTACCCAAATTAGTGGTCATCATTTGACTAATTATTGAAAAAAGAAAAATTAGGTCCCTACTTCATATACAACACACAAAAAAATCACTTTTGGGTCAATTAAAGACATATATACTAAGAAAAGAAACCAGAAACATCTTAGAAAGTATTAGAAGAAAATATTGATGAATACGGAATGTTGGGGTGATTGAGATCTAAGCATGTTACCAATAGCAGAAAAAAATATTTATTTGAAAGCACAATTGTCAATATTTAAAAACAATGAATTGAATTTTGAATCTATTTGGCACTACTATAAATCACTTAAAAAATCAACACAGCAACAGAAAAACATGATAAGGACAAGAATACACAATTCACAAAAGAAGACATTTTACACTCATGCTGTTAGTGGGAAAGTCATTTGGTGGATAAATTGTCAGTATGTATCAAATCTTCTCACTTCTAGGAATTTATTCTAAATTAATAATTGGGCAAGTTTGCAAAGATTTCTATGCTAAAGTATTCGTCACATCATTTTCTTTTACTATAAATTAATTTGGAAATGAGAAACAACCTATATGCCTTTCAGTGGAGATTAATTACTTTATTGCCTCATTCAATTTTTGAAATATTTAATAGCTACTAACAATGATAATAGTATAAATTTGTTTACTGACAAAAAAAATATTTATGCTATATTAAATGAATAAAAGTAGGTTGCAAAGCAGTATCTATAGTGTTTCATTTTATATTTTAAAAGGGACAGCAAAACATACATATGGATATATATATACACACAAATAATCTATACAAAAAGATCTAGCACGATATACAGCAAAAGATAATGGTCTTTCGATGGTAGTATTTGGAGTGCTTTTAAATTAGAGGTCTTGGATTACACATGTAAACATCATATATCACTGGCTTAAATGTGTATGTGTAGATATAGCTCATGAGCATCTTATTCTCCCACTAAATATTTGATTAAATCAAGTTACTCTTTATTTGTATATATAAAGCCTGAGAGCAGATGTGACCTTTAAATGACAGCTTTAAAAATATTAGAACCTAAATCAATACATGATACCTTTCTTGGTAGGCATCTTGGAATGCTATTAAGAGTGTTCTGATATTTTCATTTCATAATCGTTTTTGGAATATCTCTTTTGAGTCAGTTTCATTACCTGAACCATGCCTCTGCGACATTATTACCCAGATTTATCTGTTTTTTTATTCATTGTACTTATTGATGAGTTTTTGCTGTTTCAAGAAATATACTTTCAAATTATGATTTGCTGTTATTAAAGATATTTCTGAAGTGTTGAAGACATTTTCCCCCAAAATAAGAGCACTCCACATTAAATTGATAGGTAACATTTGAATTGATAGATAACATTTGAAGAATTAGTTTCTGAGAAGTAGAAGATTGATAGATAGATGAAGAAATAATAGTAGGGGACTTGACTTATTTGGATTGAGTTCTAAATGTTGGATAAAATGTAATTCATATTGTTTTATTGTTAATACTTCATGTCTGACTTTGGACAAAGTACCAAATTGGGCAGCATTCATTTTTCATGTGATAAATAAATGGGTTCTGTTTGTTGAGGAATCATTACATCAGTCTTGCCAAAAATACTCCTCTTGAAAACTATTTGAGCCTTAGTTATTGTATGGTCATTTCCATGATTTCTAGTTTGTTCTTTTATCTTAATTACAGTCATTGCTTATATAAATGTAGTTTGCTACCAAGATAGAAAATGGAAAGATTTACAGTCTTCGAAAGAACTCGAAAATTTAAATGAAAGTGGGAACTCAGACTATGTATGTTTGTCATCAAATCTAGGATATATATTATTTTTAAGGTCTGCCTATAATATTTCTATTGCCTTTACATGAAATCCAGCTTCCTCTCCAAAGTCTGTTGTGTGTTGAAGCAAGATGGCTGCCAATCGCTGTGAGGGTTCAGCCTTCCTTTCTCTCTCAGCTACAGGCTGGCATAGGGCTTATTTCTTTCTGGGCTTTCTCAGCACTGCAAACTATTGGGCAAATGGCTCATCTCTCTTCCTAGGGCCACAGGATCAAAGTTCTATCCTCTGCCATATCTGTGGAGCTCTCTCTCCCTTCCTCTGTGTATCTTCTTCTATGTGTCTTCTTGAGTGAGAGTCTGTTTCTGTCAGCCCATCAAGGGATGGGGACTCAACCCTCAGCCATGCCCTACTAACATTGTCAAATCAAAGCCCTAATCTTGATTTAATCAAGAAACATAAAACCTTTGAGTTTAATACAATCAAAGGGTATCACGCCCAGAGGAACAGATCAGTTTACAAACATGATCAATATCTTTTTTTTGGAATTCATAAACAATATCAAACTTCTATGTTATCTTTGATTTTTTTATTTTCCTGTCCTGTTTATGTTCTCATTTTAGTTTCTTCTTGCCTGTAGTACTTAGAACTTTGTCTCTACTGAACTGAACTAAACAGCCATGTGTATGATTCCTCACTTTCAAGCTTGGTTAAGCCATTGGTTTTAAACCCCTTCCCACTAACCTTTAACAAGAGCTAATATAACAGTAAGCTAGCCTAACCAATTTGAGGCCACATCCTCTTATCATGTAAAGTGTTCTGGTAGAGATGATAACTGTTAGTAAGAAAACAAAAACAAAATAAACACTAAGAAACATGAGGAAGAAGGAAGAGCGTTATGCAGAAATTGAGAGTTTACTATAAATACTGATAGATATGCTGTTAGTCTGGATTTTCTATGGTTTTCTTAAATGATTCCCTTGCTCCTTTATGTTAACATTTCTTTTCTTAACTACAGTTGTAATATCCTGAGCAGACTATCTTTATTGTGATTGTTGTGGTCACAGGAATATTAAGCTTTTAATTGGTAACTTTTATTTCATGATTGTTCCGTGTATTGCATGTATATTGCAAATGTCAAAAGAAAATGATTGCCACATACTGTATTTTTATTTATCAGTTTTAAACTAGGATATGACTGTCAGTTTTATGAAAGGTGTTCACTTGTCCAGGTTATTAAGTCTTCATTTCTCATGGTATGCTAAGTGAATAAATTGTGCTAGATTAACCATTATTTCTATAAAATTGAAAACAAAAGGAAATAAATGCACAGTCTGATTGTGTTTGCATTACAGAATCTTGGAGAGGCAGAATATGTAGTAGCACTTTTTATGTACATGTGTCTACTTGGTTACCCCGCTGACAAGATTAGTATTCTAACGACTTATAATGGGCAAAAACATCTTATTCGTGACATCATCAATAGACGTTGTGGGAGTAATCCATTGATTGGAAGACCAAATAAGGTAATTTCATGAATACAGTATGTTTCTTACTCATCATATTAGCAAGATGGAAGGCTCATATTTATTATGAGTTCTTTATATTTTTCTACTTTGTCTCTTTGCTAGCTCCTTTTTAAGATATACAAGGACATAAAATAATTGAGACCTTAAATAACTTTATGGCAGTACTGATAGTTTGACTGGTTTGCTGTGAACTTCTATCTCAGCTATCACAATGAAGATTTCGTTAATAATAATCCGAAGTAAATGTTTTAAAAGTTCTTGTTGATGAAATTATGGGTAACAAATTAAATTATAATTTTTGTAAACTGTAGAATTTTTTGGTTCTTTTTTTTGCAAAGGTATAATTTGTAGTACATTTTTATGTGATATGAAGTAATATCACATAAAAATGAAGATGCTTGGTGTTATTAATAAAGGGTTGAATAAATGAGAAAGAATAACAAAATGAATACAATATTATTAATGAAAAGAATAGAACTTTGGTTGTGAACCTGGGTATATAAATTAGCTCTTTTACCTTTTTAAAAAAATCATCCAAAAGTAACAGAAAAATGTGAGGAGGAGGAGATCTCCATTTTTAGTGAGATGACATAGATCAGGTGATTAAGACCAGGCAGAAAACAGTGAAGGAGAAGAAGTGAGGAGATCTGCCTTGATAGTGCCAGTAAAAATATACTTTGCAAAGGTGAGAGGCATGCTCTGAAGTATAAAAGTCATGTCCCTGTTATCCAACAAAGAATGTAGAAATTGGGGTGATTAGAAGCTTTCCTGATCCCAGATTGTTTCATAGAAGCCTATTTATAAGCTTGTCTTTACAATAAGTAGACTACAAGTACAGCAGGAAAGAGGACCTTTTGACGAAAAGAGGGTTTTTTGTGAAACAACCCTGTTCATCCCAGTTTAACCTCTTGCAAATCACTAATCCATGAAAATACCATTTATTCAGTGATGAATAGTAAAAAGGGAACTAGCATATAATCCATTTATATAAGAGAGATTGAGGAAAGAACATCAAAACATGCAGACAGTATACATGCTCCAGAAAATATTTTGAACTGGAACAGGTGAAATAAAGAGACTGTTTCTATGAAGGAAGCCTGCAAAGCAGAAATGCAAAAACTCAGGAAGAGATAACATGTGATCTGGAAGTAAATAAAACAAAATCATAGAAATGAAGACAAAATTGGAAGTAATAAAAGAGAAAGAGACACCGCAGAATATAACCATAAGAGATATAGAGAATGAACATGAAAAACTAAGAATTTAGAAATGTAAAAAGTTTAGAAATAGAAGGAACTCAGTTTCAGAGTCTTTTCATTTATAAATAACAGCAAAACTTAACTCATTTAAATAACAAGGAAAGTTGCTGTCCCTTACCTTATAATAAGATTGAAATAAGCTCTAGACTTCAGTTATAGAATGGCTAAAAGTTGACATCAAGAACCCAGGTTCATAGTCTTGCACGGTCATTTAAAATTTGTAATTTCTTTCTATTTATTTTTCTATTATTTTACAATTTTACAATAAAGGACTTTTTAACAGCTACAAAAAAGTCATTGATTATACACATTGGATAGATCATATGGCATGTGAATATATCTCAATAAAACTGCTTAATAAACAAGAAAATAATTATTCAAGAATAGCCAGAAATAGCAGCTATGTACAGCAGGGAAAACAGATTGGGAAGTGAGGAATTTTCTTGTTTGTCTGTCTGTTTTTTGTTTTTTATTATTATTATTATTATTGAAATCATGAAAATGCTCTAATAATGATTGAAGTGATGAACGCACAACTATGTGATTATACCAAATACCATTGATTGTGCACTGTGGATAAATTGCATGATTTATTAATATGTATCAATAACATTGATTTGTTTAAGAAAAAAAGGAACCCTGGTTCATTTCCTCCCTCTGTTCTGCCATTCTCAGTGTGTCAACTCAATTCTCAGATTCCTCATGGTCAGGGTGGCAACAGAATTTCCAGGTATAACATCCACACATAACAGCAAAGGACTTATATGCAGAATATATGAACTCCTATAAAACTCATTGTTAAATAAGGCAACCCAATACAAAATTGGCAACTGAACTTCTTGCATGAAGATGTACAAATGGCAAATAAACACATGAAAAGATGCTTATTGTCATTCATTGTTGGAGAAATGCAAATTATAACTATAATGAGATTCTGCTACACACCAGTAGAATGACTAACATTAAAAAGATTGACAGTATACCAAGTGTTGGCAAGGATATGGAGCAACTGGAACTCTGGAACTGCAACATTGCTGGTGAAAGTTACACGCATAGCAACTTTGGAGACCAGGTGTCAGTTTCTTACATACACTTACTGTAGAGCTTGGCCATTTCATCCCTAGGTATTTATCCAAGAGAAAGGAAATATGTGTCCACAAAAATATTTGTACATGAGAATTCATTGCAGCTTTATTTGAAATAGCCCTAAACCAGAAACATTTCCATGAACAAGTGAATAGGTAAACAAGTCATTTAGTGGAATACTACAGAGCAATAAAGAAGTACAAACTTCTAATGTACACAACACAGGGATGAATCTCAAAAATATGCTGAGTGAAAGAAGCCAGACAAGAGAGTACACACTTTATGGTTCCATTTTTATGGAATTGTAGAATTGTCAAAAATTACTCTATAGTGACAGCAGATTAGTGGTTGTCTGGGGCACGGAGGGTAATTAATGTATTTGACTGCAAAGAGGACTGGGGGGTATTTTTGAGAGTGATGGATATCTTGAATGTGGTGGTGGTTATATGGGTAGATATAGTGTCAAAATCCATCAAATTATACTCCTAAAATGGGTGCATTTTATGTTATATAAAGTATACCTCAATAAATTTGATTTTAAAAGAAAATAAATGACTTAAAAACTTCCTAAAAGTATGGACCATGCATGGTTTATGCAGTGTAACACATTTAACTTTTTGTTGAATTATTGAAAAAAGGATAAACACCTGAATAACCAATATGAGAGACTCTGAAACCTTCCGGAACTTTCTTATTTGTACACATATTTTCAAACTGAACAAAAAGTGCTATGAAGATTAATTTTTTTTTGATGGAGGAATGCTATAGATGAGCCCAAGGGATACATTTAAATAATAAGCAATAGATCTACTGTTGGACATCAAACTGAGATACCAGTTAATAAGTTAGACATGGTCCTTGCTTCATGGAATTTGGCAATCTCGTGGGGGAAGACTGTGATTTCTACAAATAATTATTTAGTTAGAATTATTATAAGCAAAGGTAAAGAAGAGTGCTGTACATGTGAATAACATAGGAACATACCCTAATGTGGTTACTGTGTTTTTTCATGGAATTCAATAACTTTATTTTTCCTCTCAATTCCAAGTTGTACTTGTGTTTCTTTTGGGTTTGGTGATTTTAAGGGCAGATTGATTGCTTTTAATCTATTATTTAAATGATATCTAGGGAAGCAGATCTGGCCCAAGTGATTGGGCTCCCATCTACCATATTGGAGGTTCAGGGTTCAATTCCCAGGGCCTCCTGGTGAAGGCAAGCTGGCCCACGTGGAGTGCTGGCCCACACAGGAATGCTGGTGCAGCAAGATGATGCAACAAAAAGAGACACAGAGGAGGGACAATAAGAGACACAGCGGACTGGGGAGCTGAGGTGGCGCAAGAAATTGAACACCTTTCTCCCACTCTGGAAGATCCCAGGATCAGTTCCCGGTGCCACCTAAAGAGAAGAGAAGCAGACACAGAAGATCGCACAGTGAATGGACACAAAGAGGATAAATAATAAATCTTTAAAATAAATAAATAAATGATATCTAGACTCTTTTTATTGTGCTTTTAAAATACCATATTTTCCTTTTTTTCTTCCTAGGTGACAACTGTTGACAGATTTCAAGGTCAACAGAATGATTATATTCTTCTTTCTCTAGTACGAACCAGGGCAGTGGGCCATTTGAGGTAAGTAAAGAAAAAATATTCATAATATTATTGAATTTTACTAACTACTTCAGTTTTTAACTTCTTTGGCTAACTATGTTTAAGTTTTTTAAAGTTTAAGTTATAATTAATTGTTATGACAGCTTTTAGTGCTTTTTATTGGAATGTAACAATATCATATTCCTTGTATGGTAAACCTTTGCCGTTGCTACTGAATTTTTTTACTTAAATGTTATTTCACTTTTCGGTAACATGCAGAGATAGTATTTTATCTTAAAACCTTAACATATCCGTCCTATATCTGTTGGAAACCATCAGAAATAGAAAGTGGTAAAGTGTTGAAAAGTCTCTAAGGCAGGGGTTCTTAACATTTTTTGTTCCATGGACCCCTTTGCCAGTCAGGTAAAAACCATGGACCCCTTATTAAGTCTACACTATGTTGTGTATTATTTAATAAATATATCCACCCACACCAACACATCCCCACAAGAATAATGTTTTTTTTTTTTTTCAAAATTTCAGTTCAAGCGCATGGACCCATTGTTAAGAACCCTTGCTCTAGAATAAATTTTTTTATTGCATCATGTTTCAGATATCCACTCACACACAGTCTTTCAGCTTTAGCGTTAAAGCCATTTGTTCTAGGATTCAGAATTGTCAAAACAATCAATCTGATTTTATCATTTTTTTGTAATGTATTTATGTAGTAAAGATTTATAGAAATAACTTATTACAAAGCAGCCATTTAGTTTTATTTAAACCTTTATCTCATATGACTTACTAGCAAAACTATAAGGAGAGTTCATTTTTATTATTTTTATTTAGTGGATATAAAAAGAAAATTACCCAAGCTCTCATAACATTGTCATTAGGTCAAGATATAGTTGGATCTTAACCTAGTGATCAGGTTCCATTAGACTGATAATATTTATGTAAGACTATTCAAAGATGTAATGTTTCAAGAAATTGTTTCAAGACTATAGCATTAGTTTAAAAAAAAAAAAAAACAGTTTATTTTTGCTTATTTGAGTGTCAAGTATGTATTTGGAGACTAACTTTTCTTAAAAACAGCTCCTTTTCCACATTAAGATTTATAACTGCTGCCTGAGTGGGTCATCATTATGGTTTACATAATTAAAACCTCTGAAAAACTTAACGGTGTGAATACATGAGTACTGCTCCATTTTTTTACTCTGTGGTACTTCATCATTTTCAGTTTCCTGTGGCTTTAGTTATACTCTGTTCTTTATCTAATTTTTCTTGAAACCTGTAAAGAAATCTGGAAGATGGCAATAATGATAAAAATGCTGTTAAAATTCCTATAAAGAGCCTGATTTCTTTGTCTTGCATATCAAAATTCTCGAAGCATGGAAGCGGATGTTGCTCAAGTGGCTGAGTGCCTGCTTCCCACATGGGAGGTCCAGGGTTCAATCCCCAGGTGCCTCCTAAAAAACAAACAACAAGCAACAAACAAGAAAATGAACTCAGGGGAGCTGATATGGCTCAGTGGTTGAGCACTGCCTTCCCACATACAAGATCCCTGGTCCTAGTACCTTAAAAAAAAATTCTCTAAGCAAAAATACCTTCATCCAATGAAATTGATCTTGGTATTTGCCAGATTTTCCTTTTGAAAGTGTATCTTCCTTATTGGGGAGGCTGTTGTCCAAGCATAGAATGAAAATGTCAATTTGACTATTATTTGATTCTAATTACCCAGATAGCTTAGCTATCTTAGCTAGAATTTTATTAAACTCTCCATAGAACTTTTGATTTGTAGAACTAATCCTTCATATCTCTCCTTTTCTAATAAGTTGGAAAATATTGGCTTTTCAAGTTTTAAGAGACCAAGGAAACCTACTTCCTGCCAGTTTCTTTTTATTTTTTATGATGGTTTTAGTGAGCTATAGTTCATACCTTACAATTCACCCATTTTAAGTGTACAGTGCAGTGGGTTTTAGTATATTTACAAGAGTTGTGAATATCACTAGAATCAATTTTAGAACATTTTAGTCAACCCAAAAAGAAACCATATATCCATTAGCAATCATTATCCCCACCCTCACCCTCAAGCCCCAGACAACCTCAGTCTACTTTCTGTCCCTATAGATTTACCTATTCTAGACATTACAAATAAATGGAGTCATACAATATGTGATCTATTGTGACTGGCTTCTTTCACTTAGTAAAATGTTTTCAAGAGTCATCCTTTTTTTTTTTTTTTAGCATGCATCAGTATTTGCTATTCCTAGTTATTGCTGAAAAATACTCATTGTATGGATATACCAAATTTTGTGCATTGATCCGTTGATGGACATTTGAGTTATTTCCACTTTTTGGCTATTGTGAATGATGCTACATGTACAGTTTTTGTGTGGACATTGTGTTAGTCTGCCAAAGGGGTGCTGATGCAAAGTACCAGAAATCTATTGGCTTTTATAGAGGGTATTTATTTGGGGTAAAAACTTACACTTACAAGGCCCTAAAGAGTCTAACTCAAGGTTGTTTTTTCAGCAAAGTCAGTTGCCACATGTTGAAGCAAGATGGTTGCTGATCTCTGCAAAAGTTCAGCCTTCATCTCTGGGCTTCCTCTCGCTCAGATGCAGGCTGGCATAGGAATTATCCTTCTGGGCTTCCTATATTAGTCTAGGCTCTCTTCACAAGGTGATCTGTAAGCTATCAGGCAAATGTTTCATCTGTCCCCAGAACTTTAGCTGTTTGAGCCTTTTCCTTTCTGTCACATGGCAGGATCAAAAATGACAAGGTTCTCTCTGTGTTTCTTCTTGGGTGTGTGTCTGTTTATATCAGCCTACCAAGGGGGCGGAGACTCAACCTGAGTAAGGCCTTACTGCCGAGGTTGAATTAAAGCCCTAATCTTAACAGATACTTTAATCAAGGACAGCGCCACTGAATCTAATCAATCAAAGGGTATCACACCCAGAGGAATAGATTAATTTACAAATATAATCTTTCTCTTTTTGGGACTCACAAAAATAATCTTAAACTGTCACAGACATGTTTTCATTGCTCTTGGGTATATATCTAGAAATGGGATTGGCAACTCTATGTTTAACCTTTTGAGGAACTGCCATACTGTTTTCCAAAGCACCTGCCATTTTTCTTTTACCCATGCCTTTCTTTATTCACTTTATCACTAATCGGGGTGATTAGGTAGGAACTAGACTTTCAGCTTGAGTTCCAGAGACCTGTTTTAGGACATTGTGGAGCTGTTTAGAAGCCAGAATAGCAAGATTTGAATGGTCCCTTTTTAAGCATTCATTGTCCCCACTGGACAGCCAGATACCAGTAGAAATGCTGTGATCTGTTCAAAGCAAAACGGTGAGGCAAAACACAGAAAAAACAACTTTTCTGTGTTTTTTCCTCATAGGTTCTATCAGAGTGATAGCTTTGTTTTTTAACAATGTATAAAAATTGTCTTCTGGGAATAAGAAAGAAGTTGGTGGTCACCATTGCACTGGTTTCAAGATACAGATCTGAGGAACTCTGCCAAACTATCCTGCCAGCCTTTGCGTTTTTGCCTGGTCGTTTTTTAGGTTCATAGGATTTGGTCATTCATTTAACAAATAGTTTCAGATCCATAATTATATGGCAATGTGCTGGGTTCTAACATTTATGATCCCTGCCCTCATGGAACTTAGAGTACAGTGGGCTAGATGTTAAGTTTATCTTTGCAAGATACCTTCATTTGATACTACAGAAGATTTCAATTTTAATCCAGCTCTTTTCACATACAATGAAGATCAAGCTTAGTAAAGCCACTTCACTGCACTGTGGTACTAAAGACTGGAGAGAAAAGTTTCCTCAAAGAGACCAATGCAACATCAGTAAATAGCACCATGTCAGTGTTTGCCTAGATACATAGTCCCTAACTGCCTATGTTTAGGCACAGCAGTGGCAAGGGTGCTCTCTCTCTAAGGACTCTACCTGGCAGGAGTTTCCTATAAGGAAACACACACAAGAGTTTTTCTTTCAGAGACCAAGATGCTATTCTCCTCTCAACCCCTTCTTGCAGATTAGCCTTAAATTTATACAAAGTATAGAAAGAAGATGAAAAGAGGCTTTTTATCCCCAGTTATATGTTCAAGAAGACATGTCATTGTTATTTCATGCTTCTGGTTATCATATAAACAACAGTTTAGATCACCTCCCTCCTTCCCTCCTCCCTATTTTTATGTCTTAGAATTAACAGTTTTCTTTTTTGTTGTTGTTTTGGGATTGGCAACTCTAGAAATGGAATTAGCAACTCTCTGTTTAACCTTTAAAAATTTTTTTTGAGATAAAATTCACGTACAAAAATTAACCATTTTGAGCAATTCATTGGCATTTAGTGCATTCACGATGTTGTGCAACCACCATCTCTATCTAGTTCCAAAGCACTTTCATCACCCCAAAAGGTAACGCCATATACATGAAAGTTACTCTCCATTCCCCCCTCCCCCCAGAACCCAGCAACTAAAGTCATTAACTTTCAACTCTAATTTCCTTATAAATTTGCATGAGATTTCATGTTAAGCATTTCTAAAACTGCTTATAGTTTCCAGTGTTGGAACTACCCACCTTAGGGTTCTAAGGGAATATGGAGAAAATAAAGAGCAATTTGGCTTCCAGTAATCCAGAAGATATTTCCTTCATGAATCCAATGTGTCACAAAAACAAAGATTCCTCAAAGCTACTACAAAAGGGATGTTTTCTCCAAGTTTACATGGGTTAGAAACTCCTACCCAAACAAGTATCCCCTAATTATGTTGGGTGAGGGGCAGTGAGAGAAGGACCAGAATCAATTCTTCTCCATACACATATATAACTGATGTTATATACTGATGTCACACTGTTCCTCCTGATAAGGGAAGTTAGATTCCTATCAGAGCCATAAATCACCGTAGAAAATGAGGCTAAAATATCCTGTATAATGCAAACATGAAGAAAAGCCATTAGATTTACATTCCAGTTCCTGGTTATCGGTCTGGTTAATAGATGGTCTTTGTAACATTAGGCCTCTGCAGTACTTTTGGTGATTGGGAGTGATTGTAACAGACTTTATTATTCTTCATGAAAGTCTTTATTTATAGAGTTACCCACAAATGTAAATAGCCATCTAAAAGTATCTCACGGAAAAAAACGGCCCTCTGTATTTGAAACCAAACTTATCTTTGCTCACCAAAGCACATTTTAACTAATAGTGAAGTGAAACTAGACATAAAATATAGCCCCCTTTTATAAATATATTTGACTCAAGCCTCCTTAAAACATTTTATATTATTTTAAAACATAAATCATAGAAAACACATAATTCATTAGATAGCCAATTTCACGTATAGTTAGATGAGTCAGTTAAACCATATTTATTACTATAATAGACCAGGCATTAAGCCTAGATACTAGAGTAAAATACATGAATAAGCATGGTGTTATTATATTATATTATTATATTATACTACATTACATGTGTATTCATAATTATTATAAATAAGTCTAAAACAATATAGTAAGAGTTATCTAGGATGTAAAATTTGACCTTGATGGAGCCTGGGAATTTGGTAGGTAAAGAAGTGGAGGAAGAGTTGGCTCCTATTGAAGCAGTAACTGTAGTGTTTACTTTGGCCCTTTTAATCAGTGCCTAGAGGTTAATAAGAAAGCATTAACCTTTACTTGGTTTATTGGTCATATAACATTGATTAAGTAGTCCTTTTTGTGTTTACTTTTAAGTTTTTAAGAAGCTTGACTTTTTATTGCCACAGCTTAAACAGAAATATTTGGTAGAGTTTGTAAATAAGAAATCAAAAAGGGTGTAAATATGCTGCTAATCTTGAAATGTGTTAATTTTTTTGTTTGCTTCCCAAAGGGATGTCCGTCGCTTAGTGGTGGCCATGTCTAGAGCAAGACTTGGACTTTATATCTTCGCCAGAGTCTCTCTCTTCCAAAACTGTTTTGAATTAACTCCAGCTTTCAGCCAGCTCACAGCCCGCCCGCTTCATTTGCATATAATTCCAACAGAACCTTTCCCAACCACTAGAAAGGTAGGACTTCTTTCTTCATTATATATAGCAGCATTTTCTCAGACTAGAAAATTGGAGTTCTCTCATAGGTAACCACATTAGCTAGGAACATCATCACATATATAATCTGATCACTGATTTAGAATGCTCCTTACACCAAGAAAATGAATTCTTCTCTTCTTTCTTACATGGAGGGTAGCATACTATAGACATTTGGGCTTTGCGTCTTTTTACTTAACAGTATGTCCTGGAGGTCCTTTGGATTTTAAATAAAATGTTCACAGTACAGTTCTTTCTCCCATTCGCTAAAAAAGCAAACAACAAAGAGTGAGTTCTGTGTGTTTGTTTTATAATAATCCTTGTACTTCCTTTTTGAAAAAAAAAATTTAAGAAATGTTGCTGTGGAGAAATAGGGGAAAAAGGGTAGAGAGATATGAGGGTATGGGATCATATGATGCCTTGAGTATCAGATTCTGGAGTCGGAACACAATCCTGTAACTCTGAGGTTCTCAGTCTTTTGTGGGCTGATCATTAACAGGCAGATTCCTGATAAGAAGTCTTCATGTTTGATATGCTACCCAGGTGATTCCTATACAAGGGCTGCAGTATACACTTGGAGAAACCTGGAGTGCAGGTCAGGTGATACCAATGAACAGACGGTTTAGAAATCACCGCTTTAGACAGCACTTATGGATTCAAGTCTGGAGGGCTGAGAGCATCTCCCCTTCTTTTGCTGTAGCGACAGTGTGGGAGGTGGAGAGGTCTGAGCAGCTAGCACTGCATCTCAGAAGAGGCACCTCCCAGCAAAGCCACCAGAAAATAAGCAAACAAACAAATACAAAATGAAAAAAAGTAAAACTATCCATGTTTTGAAGTGCATATTTCAAAGTAGAGGTAATAGCACTTCATTCTTTGCACACAAAAGTTGTGACCATTGCAGAAAATGACCCTTATCAAAAAAAATGCCTGCTATATGCAATACAACCATCCTGCTTAATCTGAGAAATGCTATTTAGTAATTCTTTCTTTCTTTTTCTTTCTTTCTTTCTTTCTTTCTTTCTTTCTTTCTTTTCTTTCTCTCTCTCTCTCTCTCTCTCTCTCTTCCTTTCTTTCCTTTCTTTCCTTTCTTTCCTTTCTTTCCTTTCTTTCCTTTCTTTCCTTTCTTTCTTTCATTTATTTATTTATTTTTAAGAAGGTGCCAGGGATTGAACCCAGGACCTCACCTGGGAAACAGGCACTCAACCACTGAGCTACATCCACTCCCCAATGAGAGTTGGTCTTCTTGTTTATTTGTTTTTAGGAGATACAAGGGATGGAATGGGCACTCAACCACTTGAGCTACAGCTACTCCCCTAAAACCTTTTTACTTATATTGATAGAGCAGTGTTTCTCAGAGTGCCATCGGAAATTATATCAGAATCCTCTCTTTCTACCCCAGGTATACTGAATCTAAATCTCTGAGGCCTGTGTCTCAGACATCTGCAATCTAACAAATGTCCCAGGTGATTCTGATGGACACCATACAGTTTACATTTTACATTTTGTTTTTTTGTTTTTGTTTTTGTTTTTTTTTAGAAAGTCTCAGAGATTGAACCCGGGACCTCATACATGTGAAGCAGGTGCTCAACCACTGAGCTATACCCGCTCTGCAAAGTTTACATTTTAGACTAGTATTTGTCAAAAATCTTTGATCATGTACTTTATTAATAAAAAACTTTTGAGCATTCACCCCACGACTAATAGTCTATATATTAAATAGTAAATCTTAACTTCTCGGTTCTTAGAAAAATAAAAAATAGGAAGAATAGTTTTAATATTTTCTTTATGAATTACTTGTGTATTCCCTTTGAGGTGAACACAGTGTTAGAGAGCACTATTTAGATCACGTTGATTTTTCTGTCCAAGTACATATCTCTTGTTAATTCTTCTACATCTATTAATAGACTTAACCCATATTCTGCTTACCAACATGGAATTGTATTAGAAGCCAGTGACTCTTAGCTCTTCTAGTCTCTAGCTCTTCTAAATTTAATTGAATCACTACTCTTCATGAAGTCCTTACTGGACTCTCACATTGCTTACATCTTATGTCCTTTTACTAGTTTTTGTTTGCCAAAGGGCTGCCAATGCAAAATACCAGAAATGGGTTGGTTTTTATAAAGGGGATTTATTTGGGGTAAAAGCTTACAGTTCCAAGGCCGTAAAAAGTCCAAACCAAGGCACCATCAGAGATGCTTTCTCACCAAAGTCAACTGTTGATCCTCTTGTCGGGGGCACGTGGCAAAGCAAGATGGCTGCCAATCTCTGCTGAGATTTGAGATCAGCTGAGGACAGGCATAGGACTTGTCTGTTTCTGGATCCCCTATATCAGTCTCTACTGCTCCAATTTCTTCCCAAGGTTTGAGCTAGGCTGAAGGCAACTAGTCACATAGCAGGGCTAGTCTGTTGAGCTGCTCTGTAGACCCAGCCTCTTTGAGCCCCTCCGGGGCTTCTGTTTTTACTGCACTCCTCCCTGTCACATTTCAGAATCAAACGTGGTGGTTCCCTTTTCCTTTCTGTCTGTCTCTCTGTCTCAAGGTTTATATCAGACCCAGCAGAGGGGCAGACACTCAACCTGTGTCATGCCTCACTGATGTAGTCCAATCAAAAGCCTTAAATCAATCTTATCAAGTAATCTAATCAAAGGGCACTCAACCCAATTTAATGCAGTCAAAGGGTATCACGCCTACAAGAATAAGCTGGTTCAATAAACATAATCTTTCTCTCTTTGGAATCCATAAAATAATTTCAAACTGCCAAATTAGTCTGTTTCCTCCAAACCCTAATAGTATTTGTATATAAGATGGAGACTTGATCTTTGATTGAAATGCTAGCTTCTAGGATTTTTCACTCTATACTTTTTTGCCTTCTTCTAGAATGGAGAGAGACCATCTCATGAAGTACAGATAATAAAGAATATGCCCCAGATGGCAAACTTTGTATACAACATGTATATGCATTTAATACAGACTACCCATCATTATCATCAGGTGAGTTTTCTGTAAATTTACTCTTCATTTTTCTTACTTTAGGAAGAATCTTCACTTTTGCAAAATAAATCTTTAAAGTACTTGATTCCTTGTGAGAAACCAGCTAACTAAAATAGGCTGTTATTATTCATATAATATTTATATTTTTAAACATCTTTATATAGGTATGTTTGACATATAATAAACTACACATATTTAAAGTATATAATTTGATAAGGGTTGACTTAAGTATATCCCTGTGTAACCATTACCACTATCAAGATAATGAAGATATCCATTATCCCAAAAGTTTCCTCATGCCCCTCAGTAATATTTCCTGCTGTACTTCACTGCCTCCTTCTCCACTGTCCCTAGACAGCCAACAATCTGCTTTTTGTCACCATAGATTAGTCTCTTGTATAGAAATTTATGTAAATGGAATCATACACTATGTACTATTTTTATCTGGCTACTTTTAATCAGTATAATTTTTTTTTTTTTTTTTAAAGACTTTATTTATTTATTCATTTATCCCCCCCTTGCTGCTTGTGCTCGCCGGGTCAGCCAACCACGCCGTGCGGGCGGGCCCGCCCTCACCAGGAGGCCCCGGGAACCGAACCCGGGGCCTCCCACATGGCAAATGGGAGCCCCACTGATTGAGCCACAGCCACTTCCCAGTATAATTATTTTTTTAACAAATCAATTTTATTGATACCTATTAATAAAGCATACAATTCATCCAAAGTGTACAGTCAGTGGTATTTGGTATAATCACATAGTTGTGTGTTCATCACTTCAGTCATTATTGCAGCATTTTCATTATTTCAATACTACTAATAATAAAAAAAACAGACAAAGAAAATCCCTTATTTCTCAATCTCTCTCTGTTTCCTCTGCTGTACATAGCTGCTATTTCTGGCTATTCTCATACAATTATTTATTTGTTTATTAACCAGTTTTATTGAGATATATTCACATACCATATGATCTATCCAAAGCGTATAACCATGGTTTTTAGTATAAATCACAATGTTGTACATTCATCATCTCAAAAATTTTAGAACAATTTCATTACTCCAAAAAGAAAAACTCCATGCTCCTTAGCATTCCTTCCCCAGCCCTACATAACCACTCATCTAATTTCATCTTTATAAATTGATTTATATTTACATTTTATATAAATGGAATCATACAATATGTAGTTCTCTGTGTCTGGTCTCCATCACTTACACTGTGTTTTTTCTTTGTTTTTTTTTGGTCGGATATTATCATTTTGTAGTATTAACCTATATTTGTGCTATGAACTTTCTTGTACAAATGGACGTATGCTTTCATTTCTCTTGTGTAATACGTAGGAGAGGAATGGCTGGATAATATGGTAGGTATGTGTTTAATGTTTTAAAGAAACTGTCAAATTGTTTGTCAAAGGGTTGTACCATTTTATATTTCTTTAAGTAGTGTGTGAGTTCTCGTTGCTTCATATCCTCACCTGCACTCGGTATGGTTAGTCTTTTTTATTGTAGCCATTCTAAACTTGGTATGGTTAGTCTTTTTTATTGTAGCCATTCTAATAGATATGAATAATCTCACTGTAATTTTAACTTGCATTTTCTTAATGACTGATGATGTTGAGTATCTTTTCATGTGGTTGTTTTCCATCTATTTATCTTTTGGGGGGATGTATCTGTTCAGATTTCTTGCCAATATTTTAAATTGGGTTATTACTTTGGGTTTTGAGAGATTTTTAAAATTTATTCTGACTACAAATTCATTATTGAATGTGTTTTACTAATATTTTTCCTAGTCTGTGACTTGCCTTTTCATTTTCTTAACAGTGTCTTTCAAAAATGTTTTAAATTTTGATGAAGTCTAATTTACCAATATATTATTTTATGATTCGTGCTTTTTATGTCCTAAAAAATCTTAGTCTAATCTGAAGTTACAAAGATTTTCTCTGATGTTTTCTTCTAGAAGTTTTATACTTTTAGGTTTGACATTTAAAGCTATGTTGCATTTTGAGTTAATTTTTTTCTTTATAGGGTGCAAGGTATGGTTGAATTTTATTCTTTTGCATATACATAGCCAATTGTTTCCGCACCTTTTCTGAATAGACTTTTCTTTCTCTTGAATTGCCTTGTCATCTTAGTCAAAAAACCAGTTGAGTCTATTTCAGTGAGTCTGTTTCTAGAATTTCTGTTCTGTTCCATTGGTCTGTGTATCTTTCCTTTTGCCAGTACCACACTACCTTGATTACTTTGAAATTAGGTAATTTGTGTCCTTCAGCTTTTTTCTTTTTCAAAATAGGTTTGGCTTTTCTAGTTACTTTACTTTTCTATATATACATTTTAGAATCAGCTTGTCAATTTCTACCCAAAAAAAGCATGCCAGGATTTTGAGTACTAAAGTTTTGATTCTATAAATTGATTTGGGGAGATTAACATCTTAACAATATTTGAGTCTTCCATGAATATGGTATATATTTCTATTTATTTATGTTGTCTTGAATTCTGTATTGAGTGTATTGTAGTTTTCAGCGTACAGATCTTACACATATTTTGATAACTTTATTGCTAAGTAATTTCCTCTATTTTTGCTGTTACTGTGAATGGTATTTTTTTAAAATTTTAGTTTCCAACAAGATAAACAGTCCCTAAAGAGGATAAGCCAAGCCTCAGCTCTAGGCTGCCATGGGGTGGAGGGGAGACCAAGCATATAGAGCTACTCCAGTTTTCTAGTTGAGTGGGGACAGAAGCCTTGTTTCCTCTGCTTTTTCTCTGCCATGGCCTTGCCTCAAGGCTTGGTTGCTCTCTACCCCTCACAGAGCTCCTTGATTGGAATTGGCACTAGTTTGAGTTTCTGTGGCAGTCAGTTCTAATCAGTCATTGTAACAGAAGTGTTGCAGTAAATTCTTTTGCTAGAAAATCTAACAGCTTTTCATTTTGTTTTCCTTTCTGAAGAATTAATATGTACTTTGATCATTAATAGGCGACATCCAGGTAGACATATTCTTTGGAATCTGCAAAACCTAGGCCACTGTCATCAGTGAGAGTTGTTACATCTGTAATATAAAATGGTCAGTAGTATTTTAGAAAATAGTTCTAGCGTAAACAATATCTATTAGGAAGATTATGTTAATGTGAGAGCTGAGCTTTATAAGCCACAGTGTTTTTTGTTTTTTTGTTTTTTTTTTTCATTTGAATTATATTGCTCTTGTCTTTCTCGTTAGACTTTATTACAACTACCACCTGCTATGATAGAAGAAAGTGAGGAAGTTCAAACTCAGGAAACAGAATTGGAAACAGAAGAAGAAGCCACACCTGTTCATGCTGATATCCTACCTAATCCAGCAGATGCCAGCTCCAGTCAAGAAACCTCAGCCTCTCAAACTGAGACCTCCCCAAATCTAACCAAGACCATTCCAGATCTAGCTGAAGGCACTCCCAATTCCAATCCAGAAGCCATCCCTGCTCTAGCAGAGACCACTGCTAATGTGGCAGGATCTGTAACTGTACCAGCAGAGCCTAATTCTCCTCAAGATACCACATCTACCCCAGCAGAGACTGAATAGTCAAACTGCAGCCCTTCTTAGGGAGGACATTTTATCCATAGAAGTCTAAGTTACTTTTTGCATTTTATATTTTCCACTACCATTTTCATGGCACTAATTAAAATGTTTGGTCCTTATTTTTGTTAACTGGTTTCAATGTTTGTCTTCTTAGATTTGTAAGAAAATTGCTTATTTATGCACACACAAACTCCAATTTCATTTGTTCATTCAGAAGGGCAAATGGCCATTCCCTTGATATTTTGACCCTTACCCAAATGTATTTATAATCATTCCTGCATTAAAAGGATTTTCTGTAGAATACACAGGATACTTCACATATTTAGGTAAATTCTCTAAAGAAAAAGACAGTACACTGGAATTAACCATAAAAGCTTTCAAGCAAGTATCCAAATTGGGGAGGAAATTGTTTCTTCTATCATGATATCAGATACTGACGTCCTGTTTCCTTTTTCTCACTTTTTCTAGCTTTCTTCCTTGATAGAAAGCCATCAACAGCCACAGGAGATAGGTTTCTTCAATTCTCCAAAGAGCTTACATGCATTTCCTTCCCCTAAATCTCAGAATAGCTCCTGGAAGTACCTGTATTAAAATCACCTAAGCTATCTGTTAAAATTGCAAATTACTGGAGCCCACCCCAGACCTAATGAATCAGAATCTCAGAGATAGAGCCCAAGAGTTTGCATTTTTCATAAAATCTCCACACCTCTAATGTTTGGGTTGCAGGCAGAATGCATCAGACAAGGTTGGCGAGGCCAAACCAGGATTGGTTATTCAGCCAAACAGGAAGAATCTGGCAGATCAATGTGGGTAGGAAGCAGGATTCAGAATTCAGGCAGTAGAGTCAGTAAACTTAACTCCTGGGTATAGGGTAGAATTCTCCTAATCCAGAGGTTCTTAGTTTTCTGCTCTGTTTAATTCTCTTTGGAAGATAACCACCACCAAGGAAAAACTTCACGTAAAATGTGATCCACATTTGGATAGAGCAGTGTGGTTTGCAAACCAGCATCATCAGCATCATATGGAAGCTTGTTAGAAGTACCGAAATTTGGTCCCTGCCCTAGACCTGTTAAATCTGAATCTGCATCTTAACAAAGACCCCAGATGATTCATATGCACTTTATAGTTTGTGAAGCAATGTAGTACGATTACCATGCTGTCCTCATATGAATGAAGTAATAGTGGTAGAATCACAGTATAAGCAGTGGTTACTGACAAGGTATGTGGAGAGGGCAAAATTGCCCACTAGTTCTCTCTTCTTGTTCATGTTTTGATTATCTGCTAGAGTGACTTAGGGAAGCATTACTCCCAACATATCCCTTCTAGTGTAGCTCCCTATAGGGCTGGCAATATCCAAGGAGCCTGTGAAGAAACAAATGCAAAAGAACTGCACACTACCATTGAAATGCTTCTGATTCTGACATTTGGAAGGAATGATTAATCCATATGGAAGTTAAGCTCAGAAAGTCAGGTCAGTGAGATTTTTGAGTGAATAGTGTTTGCTCAACTCTGCCAGACTGCAGTGGATATGGTCCAGACTCTGATCTTACAATCTGTCTTATTTCATCAGAATAATTGTGTAAATGTTGAGTGAGGATAGGGAAAATGAAAGTGATGGTATGATGAGGGGAGTGAAATGCCAAGGAAACTACTTGGAAACCTAGGAGTCCTGGGATGAAACTTTTTGTTATCAGATTAAGGATCAAGCCAGATAGATAGTCTGTTGCATAATTTCTCTGATTAAGGAATTTGTGGGCATATCTATGAGAAATAGCACTCAGAATTATTTTCATTTGTGAATTGGTATTAGGCTGAGGGAAAGAAGCTTTACTGTCTTATTTTCTTTCTGGAAAAGATTGGTTTTTCTCTCTACCCTTTAGGGATATGAATCATGATACCTACAACCAAAATAAGCAAATTGGAATGTTGCTAATTAAGTAAACCATTTTCTATACATCAACTATGTCTGTACAGCTACTATATATCACTGTGTGTATCTGGGTGACTACTTCCTTCTTTGCTGCTTGATTGTCACACAAAAAAGCAAATTTAACTGGGAAATGGGTAAGTCCTTTGCTTTTGTCAAAGAAATTTAAAAAGGGGTTGGGGAGTGGTGGGATTTGAATTATTTTGTTTATTCACTGAAAAGGCCTTTGAGTTGCAATTGACTATACAGTCATGGAATTTTTAAAGGAACTTAAGTGAGCTACTCTTTTTTTTTTCCAAAGAAACTTTAGATACATAAAAAATATAGGGGATCCCCATATGCCCCACTCCCTCCCCCTCCCAAACTTTTCCACATTAACAATGTCCCTCAATGTGTTACATTTTTTACAATTGATGAACACATATTGGAGCGTTGCCACTAAGTGTGGATTATAGTTTACATTATAGTTTAAACTCTCTCCCGCACAATTTTGTAAGTATGACAAGATATATAATGGCCTGTATCTGTCATTGCAGTGTCATTCAGGACAATTCCAATGTCCCAAAAATACCACCTTATTACACTATTTTTCCCTCTCCCTTCCCTCAGAACCACTGATGGCCACTGCCTCCACATTCCATTACTAGAATAACAATAAGTCTATATTAGAATAACAGTAAGTCTATATAATATTCTAATAATGAATGATGAAGAGCCCATCATTCATTCCCCAAACCTGAGCATCCTGGGATGGTGATGCCCACTCTGCCTCTAATTGAGAGGGGGCTTAGATCCCATGGAGCAGATGGATGGGACTATCTTGCTTGCAGTTGTAGACTTTCTGTTCCTTGGGATGGTTGTTATCCATCATCATCTCCTTGTTAGTTTTCCTGGGTGAGTCTAATGAACTGGATAGTAGGTGTTGCAACTTTGTTGAGATTCAGGGCCCAACTGGCATATGGAAAACCCAAAGATTTAAGTCTCTTGGACATAAACCTATCAACTCTAGTACTAACTATAGGTTCAAATAGAATGGGCAGAAGAGCTATGTGTAGGGCACAACTGAGTCAACTGTCACACTGGAGAGCATAAATTCCAAAGTAGGGCCTACTGGCAGGGCACCAAACTCCTGAGCTGCCAGCCCTGCCTATAGTGTCTAGATGCCTCCAGAGCCCACAGGAGCCCCCGCTATTTAAGGCAATATTTACTGTGGTAGTCAATGAGCTCCTGCTGAGATATGCATAAGTGTAACCTCTGGAATGACCTCCCAACTCACTTTGAAGTCCCTAAGCCATATAAACTCATTTGTCTTTACCCTTTCACCCTTTTGGTCAAGGTCTTTTTCCAGTTGCATTGCTAGTTGGTGCTTGGTAGTAATCCCTTGTTGCCAGGAAGGCTCGTCTCTGGGAGTCATGTCCCACACTGGGGGGAAGGTAATGCATTTATATGCTGAGTTTGGCTTAGAGGCCACATTTGAGCAACAAGGAGGCTCCCAGTAGGTAACTCTTAGGCAACCTATAATACTAAGCTAAGTTTCAATTTAAAAAGAAAAGCTTCATAAGTACAGTCATATTTTCGCTGTCCTGATTTTGTAATAACCAGGGTAGGCTAAATATTTGCTATATCAGAAACCATGCATGTGTCCCCAGACCTAGTTTTTCTCCCTAGGTCTGGTTTTTAGAATGCTGGTGATAAACCAAGCCTGATTTGACCATCCTGTATGGGAAATGACTGTAACTCTAGGTATCTTTGGTCAACCTTAAGAGATATAGCAGGGGGGTGGATGTGGCTCAAATGGTTGGGCATCCAGATCCCATATGGAGGGACCTGGGTTTGAACCTGGGGACCTCCCGGTAAAAATTAAAAAAATATATATATATATTAAATATATATATATATATATAAGGCATGCAGGCATCAGTCCCCATGTGTGTGGATGAGCCCCTTAGGCCCCACATGCTGGTGTGCTATCAGGCCCCGCAGAGCCACACAGCAAGATGATGACATAATAGGAGAGTGACACAAGGGAGAGCCAAGACGAGATGCACCGTAAGACCAGGAACTAAGGTGGCACAGGCAGTAGGACACCCCTCTCCCACACTGGAGGTTCGGAGGATGGAATCCTGGTGGACAGGAAAGGGATGAGAAGAGAGGGCAGGAAACAGACAATGAGAGTTGCCCAGCAAATGGACACATAAACAGCAAAAACGGGGGGTGGGGGTTGGGGGGGTGTAAAAATGGATAAAAGTAAATAAATAAAAAATAATAGGTGAGTGTCGCTGCTGCGGGATCTGGGCCCCCCGCCAGGGATCTCCTCCCAGCCTGGGGACTGAAGCGCGGGGCGGGGCTCAGAGAGTTGGCGCCGCGCTCTATGCGGTGCCGGCGAGCGGAAGGGTCCACGGCCGTGAGCGCTGCGAGTGCTTGGCGGGCAGGGCCTTGCGGATACAGAGGCCGCGGGCGCCTGGGCCTGGAGGCCGTTGGGAGCAGGTCTTCCCCGCAGGTCGGCGCTGGGCGTCCCCGCATGTCCCCTCGCGCTGGCCAGGGAGCTTTTGCAATCAGGTTCCGCTGTTTCTCCCCATTCCTGGTGTTCAGGCACTTCGTGGAGGTTGGCCGCGTGGCCTAAGTCTCCTTCGGGCCTCATGACGGGAAGCTGGTCGCGATTGTAGATGTCATTGATCAGAACAGGGCTCTGGTTGATGGACCCTGCACTCAAGTAAGGAGACAGGCCATGCCTTTCAAATGCATGCAGCGCACCGACTTCATCCTCAAATTCCCACACAGTTCCCGCCAGAAGTATGTCCGACAGGCCTGGGAGAAGGCAGGTATCAGTACAAAATGGGCAGCCACACGATGGGCCAAGAAGATTGAAGCCAGAGAAAGGAAAGTCAAGATGACAGATTTTGATCGTTTTAAAGTCATGAAGGCAAAGAAAATGAGGAACAGAATAATGAAGCATGAAGTTAAGAAGCTTCAAAAGGCAGCTCTCCTGAAAGCTTCTCCTAAAAAAGCAGCTGCTGCTAAGGTTCCAGCAAAAAAAGATGACTACTGTGGCCAAGAAGGCTTCAGCCCAGAAAGTTCCTGCCCAGAGAGCTGCAGGCCAGAAGGCAGGCACTCCAAAAGCTCAGAAGGGTCAGAAAGCTCCAGCTCAGAAGGCACCTGCTCCAAAGACATCTGGCAAGAAAGCATAAGAGGCTGTTATAAAAGTAATATTCTTTTTGACATGCTGGAAAAAAAAAATAATAAGGTGGGTTGGGGGGGAAAGACAGCAAATGTAAGGTATGGACTATAGTTAGTACTGTAGTAATATTTTGATGATATTCTTTAATAATTTCTAACAAATGTTTCACAATAATGCAAGGTATTATTGGTAGAATGATGTATGGGATTCCTTGTATGATATTATGCATGTTTGTTTTGTAAGTTCACAACTTTCGCTATACACTTATTGTTTATGTTCATGTATGAATGATAAACTTCAATAAAATTAAAAAAAAAAAAAAGTACAGTCATCAATATCAAGGGCCCATCAATGGTCCATCTTCCTTCAGTAGTCACTGCCCCTGTACTCAGGGGATTCTTGCTGTCCTATTAGAGAATGTGGCAGAGCTCCCAGGATAGGAATTCAATATTCTTTTGGTTATTGTGTGGATCTCCACCCACCATGACAATGCCCCATGAACACCTGAACCCATTTATATGCCTTATAGGTATGCCCCAGGTGAACCTCCTCCCATGCATCCCCCATCACTGACGCTCTGAACCAATTATCCTCCCCTGCCACAGTTGTAACCATTCTGTGATCCAAAACTTCTTCAAATATGAAGCCAAAAAAAAGAGAAGGGAAAAAAAAAAAAAAAAAAAAAAAAGGAAAAAATAAGGCCAACAAAATAACTGAATAAAATTAATAAGAAAATGAAGTAATAATGATGGTTTTAAAATAAATAAAATACAAAAAAATTTTTAAATTTTGAAATGATAAAAAAGGAAAAAAATGAAAAAAAATTGCATTGTGTCTTTCATCACTGTAAGATCTGTTGTATGTACAGTGACATTTTCTTCCATTTATTCCCCCCAGTGTCTTACTTTTTTCATTTTATCGTCAAGCTTTAGATTACAGAAAAGTCACGTACAGAATATAGGGGATTCTCATATACCCAACATCCTCCTCCACTTCCCCTTTCTGCTATTAATAACATTTTATATGTGGATGGTACTTTTGTTACAATTGATGTACAAATGTTGAAGCATTGCTACTAACCATGATCAATGATTTACATTATAGTTTACATTTTGGATCATACAGTTTTATAAATTTTGATGAAATTTAACATGGCCTGTATCCATCATTGCAAGATCATGTAGAACAATACCAACTCCCCAAAATTGCCTCAAGTGTTCTCTTATGTTACATACAGGCTTACCTTGGAGATATTGCAGATTCTGTTCCAGACCACCGCAATAAAGAGAATAGTGCAATAAAACAAGTCACACAAATTTTTTGGTTTCCCAATGCATATAAAAGTTATGTTGACACTATACTGTTGTCTATTAAGTGTGCAATAGAATTGTGTCTTAAAAAAGCAATGTATATACCTTAATTTAAAATACTTTATTGCTAAAAAATGCTAGCCATCATCTGAGCCTTCAGCAAGTCATAATCTTTATGCTGGTGGAGGGTCTTGTCTCATTGTTGATGTCTGCTGACTGATCAGGGTGGTAGTTGCTGAAGGTTGGAGTGGCTGTGGCAATTTCTTAAAATAAGACAACAATGAAGTTTGCAGCATTGATTCTTCCTTTCATGAAAGATTTCTCTGTGGCATATAATGCTGTTTGATAGTTTTTTACTCACAGTAGAACTTCTTTCAAAATTGGGAGTCCTCTCAAATGCTGCCATTGCTTAATCAATTAAGTTTATGTAACATTCTAAATCTTTTGCTGTCATTTCGACAGTGCTCACAGCATCTTCACCAGGAGTAGATTCCATCTCAAGAAACCACTTTCTTTATTCATCCATTAGAAGTAATGACTCATCTGTTCAAGCGTCTCAGAACATAATTTGTGAACCAATATTTTTATAATATATTTTTATATTAGCAGTTGAACTTTGATACCCTCTTAGAAAATAAAGCCCTAATACATTTTTTTCTTTAAGTAACCAGAGGCAGAAACACAACTTGAACAGGAAACTAGAGGTGAAGTGATTTATACAAAATGTCATATTGTAGTATAATTTGTTGAGTTTCATTAATAGCAATATCCTGAAAATGCAAATGAATAAAAATTTGGTCAATGTACCATGTCATTCCTTTATGTGTCTCCCCTGAGAAAAGGTCATTGAACAATTTCTGTTTATATTTTAATTTTAGGCTCCAGCATTTCACACTAAGCTTTTCTTCTCAGTTTCTTACCATTCAGTGAAAAAACAATTCATATTTCTGATACATCTAGTTTTCTCAGCTCCTTAAATTTTGTTTCCTTAAAAAGTTTAAATTCTGTAAAAGGAAAAGTATTATTTCATGTAGCCAACAGGGTTGTGCCAGAAATAATAGAAAATTAAGACAAATATAAAAAAATGAAAACTTCATTTCATAAGAATGTTTAATAAAGAGGATCCCAAAAATTACTTTGCATGAGTCATGTTGGATTTTTGTTCTAATAGTTATCTTTGTAGCCATAACTTTATAGAATACACTTAGTGTTCTATTAATTTCCTGCTATGAACAATAATTAATGTATTCCTTCTTTCTATTTCCTCCTCTCCCTCTCTCCCAACTCTCAATTTCAGTCAATTATGTTTTGCCATTGTTGTATTGATAAACATGCTTATAATTCTATTATTTATTAGCTTTAAATAATATTCTTTAACTCACCACTACTGCAGATGAGGAAATCAGTAATCTTGTCTCCCTTTTTCTTTCTTTTTTCCTCTATTATGTTTTGATGTTTCTTCTTGTCCCTCACTTTTTACTTCTAGTACTATTGTTGTTTAGATGCTGTATGAATTCTTTTCTTTATTATTCAGCATCGAAGGAAGTTGGATTTTCCTGTGATGTTCCTGGCGGGTAATTGTGAGAGTTTCTTGTGGGAGAAAAGGACAAGACAAAGACATTGTCTGCTGCCACAACTTCCTGAAAGTGTAACTTGTTAGTGTGAGTCTCCATGTAGTCATTCTACGTCCCCTGCTTCTTAGAATCAAACCGGGTCCAGGAAGATGCTCTGATCCCATTGTTGCTAAAAAGGGACGTAGCTTTTGCACCTGAAGGGGCACCCCACATTTTGGGGAAGTGTATATCTTCTGGCTCTTCCTCATATTAGCTACCACAAATCTATGTGCATTTTGTCTCCATAACCTCCCCCAACCCCTTCCCACCCCCACCCGGCCACTTCCTCAGGACTGCAGCTGCTCACTTATGCCTGATCTCTGAAGCTCTTGGCACCTATTTTTTTCCTATTTTTGAGTCTAGAGATGTTAGCTGTTTTCTAGTTTTATCGAAAATAGTGTTTGCATTTTTATTTCCTGTTCTCTTTTTTAGCTTTTTGGATTATTTCCAGAGAGAGAAGTTTGAAACATTGATTTTAAAATACCATGTTCTAATTAGATGGCCAAAATGAACTTTTAAAAATTATTTTAGAAGTAAAATTTAACCGCCTTCCTTTCTTTTCTAATGTAGTGTTTTTCAGATGTAGGGTGCATGGTGGAAAGATGGATAAAGATGCAGAAGGAAGTGGATTACTTAATTTCTAAGCATTTGGGGATTTTTCATCGTATCTTTTTGTTATTAATTCTAATTTCATTCCAATGTGGTCAGATAACACACTTTTTATTATAACAATCCTTTGAATTCTCATGATTCATATGGTACATGTTCCACATGCACTTGAAAAGATTGTGTAACCTGCAGTATTTAGGTATCAATTAGGTCAAGTTTGTTAATCATTTTGTTCAAATCCCTTATATCCTCACTTATGTTTTTTTCCTGCTTGTTCTGTCAGTTACTAAAAGAGGTGTGTTAAAAAAAAAAAAATCCCAGTGAAATTATGTGTTTGTTTATTTCTCATTTATCTCTATCAAATCTTGCCTTATTTATTTTGAGACTTTATTACCAAAAACATACAAATATAGAATTATTATACCTTTTTGATGGATAGACTTTTTAATTATTATTTGGAAATGTCTCTCTGTAATGAATTAAAATAAAATAGGGGTTTTTATACTATCATGATGCCTCATGACCACCCCTGACACCTGTCAATACAAGATAAACAACTTCTTCCTCTCCTACCTACATCCTACCCATATCTATGCCTCCTTGAAATTCGGATATAAACTGTCCAATCCCCACTCTTGCTTGACCACCTGCTACAGCTCCACCCATATAACATTATAAAGGCATAGTCCACAGGTCCACTGTAACCTTTTCTCCCTGCCTGCTGGGTTGAGCCTACACTTCTGACGTGTTTCCCCATGTGTCCTGCAAAGTGGGCTACTCCTCTCTATTCTAGGACCTGTGAGTACTGATAAGCTTTTATTCATATATCTCTGGTGTCACTCATCCTTGCCACACCAGCCTATCAATATAAAGATCCTTACAAGTCATTCTTTTAAACTCTAGAAATGCTTCTTGCCTTAAAGTCTATCTTGTCTTATATTAACATAGTTACACCAGCTTTCTTTTGGTTGTTTTTTGCATGATGTTTTCTTTCCATTATTTTATTCAACCTTTATATCTCCTTATATTTAAGACTTTTCTGTTCTAAGTATCATTTTGTTGGGTTTGGAATTTGATTTCACCCTACTTACAAACCAACAAGTTATGTGTTGCTGACAGAAGACATGAGACTTCTGGGTTTAAAAGGCTATTACTCATTGCTCAACAGCAGCATGGCCATCGGCATGTTTGCATTGGTTCCTCTTACTCCCCAAGTCCCACACAGGGAACATGGAGGGCCCAGATGGGGGCCTAGTACAAAACTAGATTGTGTACAGTTTAGTTATGAAACATTAAGTAATTATTTTTAAATGATTGCTATGCAGGTTTAAACTTTTTTATTGATCAAAACTATTTTTTTAAAGCCAGAGTTCTTTCTTTAATAATAATTTTAAAAATCTGCATTTATAGCAAGCAGTAAGTAAGCCTGCTCTTTATTGGAGGGGAAAGAAGACATTACCTCCTCTCTCAAGCAAGGTTGCTTGCTTCATACTCAACTTTCTTAAGAAATGGCCTGGGTAAAGAGCAGCCTTATACTTTTAGCATACCCAGAAAGAACATGCGGGGTTACTTTATTATTGTTGTTGCATTTATTCCTCTTTTAATCTATTAATTTTTGCTTGATATATTTTGAAGCTATTTTATTAGATATATACAAGTTTAGAATTTTTCTACCTTCCCAGTAGGTGGAGTTTTTTTTTGTCATTAGAAAATGACCCTCTTTAGCATTAGTAATATTTCTTGCCACAAAGTGTGTCTTAAAGTCTTTATGTTAATATAACTATACAAATTCTCTTTTGGTCGGGTTATATTCATGGTGTATTTTTTTTTCCATCCTCTTACTCAATCTTTCTGTGCCCTTATATTTAAGATTTTTCTTTTATAAGCAGCAGAGATAATTGGTCTGACATTTTTTGTCTTTTAATTGGAGTAGATTATTTTTAATTTTATATAATTGCTGTGTATTTGGTTTTATTTTAACTCTTTTATTATCTCCCATGGTTTATGTTCCTTCTTCTCTCCTTTCTTGACTTCTTTTGGATATATCAAATATTTTTTCCCCATTTTTCCTATTCTATTAGTTTGTTAGTAATACATTCTTTTACCAGCTACCATAAAAACTGTAATAGATATTCTTGATTTATTACAGTGCACTGTGAATTAATACCTATTTCACTTCCCATTTGATGTTTAGTCCTTATAACACCAGCTTCATTTACCACCTCCTGTTTTGTGTTACTATTGCTATGCATTTTATTTCTACATAAATTTTTGTAGAACGTTTTCTACATTCTAATTAAGATGTTATTGTTTTATAAGTTAATATTCATTTAGATTTACTCATATTTTTTACCCTTTCCATTGCTCTTCATTCCTTCATATATCTTTGTTTCCGTTTGGGATAATTTTCTTTCTTTACGAAGAATTAAATCTCTAGTATTTCCTTTACTGCAAGTATGCTGCTGACAAATTCTCTCAGCTTTTGTTTGTCTGGAAATGGCTTTATTTTGCATTTGTTTTTGAATGGTAATTTCACTATGTATAGAATACTTAATTGGCTATTATTTGAGCTCTTAAAAATGTCATTTTACTGTCTTCTACTTTGATCTCTCTTTGGAAAAGTTAACTGTCAGTCTTTTGTTGCTCTTTTTAAAGTAATATGTTTTTCTCTGACTGCTTTGAAAATTTTTGTCTTTGTCTTTGATTTTCAGAAGTTTGTATAAGTTTTGCCTAGACATGGTCTGCATATTTTCTACTTACCTATCTTCTAGTACACAAATCCTCTCTTTACCTATGCTATTTTTGCTGTTAAACCCATTTATTGGGTTCTAGTTTTAGTTATTATACTTTGCAGCTCCATGATTTGCATGTTATTCTTCTTTTTCTAAAACAAATTCCAATTGTGAATCTCTTGTCAAAATAGATCTTATCAACCCCTTTTTTTTAACCTCAGTTCAAATCACAGTTATTTTAAAGCTCTGTGTCTATAACTCTCATATCTGGATTACCTTTCAGTGTTTCCATTGTTTTTCCTCTCAGCCTGTTTCTTGTGATGCCTAGCAATTCTTTAGTGAATGCCTGATATTGTATTTGATGTTTTCCTCCCTCCAGAGAGGATTTGCCCATTCCTCTTGCAATTGGCAGAGGCAGATAATTTCAAACTAGCTGGGGCCAAGCTAATCCTGCCTCTCTCTGGCCCACTCTCAAACCTAGGATGTAGTCCTTCAGAGGTCCCAAATGAGGACCTGGAATATTTCTTAGGACCAGTATTCCTTAGCAAGTTCTGAACTCAGTTTTGTCTTTATAGTATTATGAAAGTACCCAAAACTGCTCTGCTTTTTACAGCCACTTTCTGTGTATCTTCTAAGCCTCTTGTCATATACAACTTAATCAGTAAATAACTTGAGAAAAACTGATACTGTTGTTAGACTCACCTTTATGTACCCTTCTTCTCTCCAGGATTTGATTTTTCAAGTTCTGATTGCCTTGACAGCTTCAAAGTTCAATTTTTATCTTCCCGGCCCTATCAAATTACCTAAAGCTGCTGGCTTTTCATCTGTTTGCCCTGCACCAAGAATTATCAAATGCCCCAAGGAGTAAAGTGTGCAAAAAGTTGGGATCACCTCTATAAGCCTTTCTTTTCTCAAGTCCTGGCTATCTCAGCAGCTTTCTGATGATTTCTGACTGATTTTTTCCCTTTAATTTTACCCAGCTTTTTTAGTTCTTATTGAAAGTATTGATCAGGCTCTTCCATCATAGCTGGATTGGACCACATTTGAGAAATACTGATTTAATGCCTTATTGTACCTATTGTTGTAATATCTCATTTCTCTTACTGAACTCTAAGTCTCTGGAGAATTACCTTTAATACCAACTTGGTCAGACCCTGCCTCACTTCTGACATCACTTGGCTCTTCTTTTCATCACAAGAACCCTAGATCCCACCTACAGGCTTAGCTTTATCCCTGATCTCTGACCAATCCTGAGGTTCACTAAAATGAGTTGAAAATAAGTAATCTACGCGCGTGCGGCATCCCCCGCCGCGAGTCGGGACCGGGGTCGGGTGCGGAGAGCCTGTCGTCCCGGGAAACGGGGCGCGGCCGGAAAGGGGGCCGCCCCCTCGCCCGTCACGCACTGCACGTTCGTGGGGAACCTGGTGCTAAACCACTCGTAGAGGACCTGCTTCTGGGTCGGGGTTTCGTATGTAGCAGAGCAGCTCAAAATAAATAAATAAATAAATAAGTAATCTAAGACTAACCCCTGTGATCCCCAATTTCAGCTCAACCCTGCTGCCATTCAAACTCAGAACATATGCAATAAACAGGGGTAGTTGCATGTTTCACAAGGCCTAAAGCTTATGTTTGGGGAACCATCTTTAATGAAAAGAATACAAAATTACAAATAAAATCAGATGTAATATCCTGGAAGGGGCTGTGCAAGACAGGAGCCTTGAAAATCTTCATCAGCTTCATACTAACTCTGTCTCTAGCTTGGGTTTAAATTTTGGCTTCCTAGCTTTATTTATCCATACTAAAAACCTCTCTCTTAATGAGCAATTAACTCTAGATTTGTTTCTTTCACACAAGGTTTTGAGTCCTGCTATGGACTTGGACTCTAACACCAGTTGACTGACTTCTACACTTGACTTTATTATATCCTGGCAGGCTAGGAGGCTGGCAGGAAGGAACATCATAAGATATTACAGAAAGAGAGACCATGCAGCCAGGGGAAGGATACTGAGAAATCAATGAAAGACTTTCAGACAAAATATTAGTGATATTTACCATCCACTGGGTTTTTTTCTGTATGCCAGATACTGTTTTACATGCCTTACCTCATCTAATCTTAATAACCCTAAGACATAAGTATTACTTTAAAATCCCCATATTACAGATGAGAAAACTTTTCTTTTTTTGAATCAATTTTATTGACACATTTATAAACCATACAATCCATTCAAAGTGTACAATTAATGGTATTTGGGATAATCACAGAGTGAGTGGTACATTCATCACTTCAATCAATATTAGGGTGTTTTCATTACTCCAATAATAATAATAAGCAAAAACAGACAAATAAAATACTCTATCCCTTAATAATCACATCTCAATCTCTCTACCCTTTCCCTGCCATATTTAGCTGCTATTCTGTTTCCATCTCTCTAATTTATTTGTATTT
Source organism: Tolypeutes matacus (assembly GCA_026826555.1). NCBI lineage: Eukaryota > Metazoa > Chordata > Mammalia > Cingulata > Chlamyphoridae > Tolypeutes > Tolypeutes matacus. The sequence goes on from JAKSZT010054393.1 coordinate 6,127,711, forward strand.
ATATTGTATTTATATATATTTGTATAGAGGGATTCAAACAATATGTAGTACCTTTTGTCTCATTTCTTTCACCTAGTATATTTCCTTTTTTCCCCCTTAATGAAAGATTATTAATATATTGCTATATATTACTATCCATAGTTTGCTTTGGTTGTATTTTTGCCTGATATTAACATCTTGTAACATTAATGTACATTTGTTCTGTTCCAAAGAAAAACAATCTTATATATGCAATATTAATCATACTCATATTTCACATGAAGCTTCACTATGCTATACACTCCCATGTTACATTTTTAGCTTCCTTCCTAGTAATATACGGGACCTTAGGCTTTACCTTTCAAACTAAAATCATACCCATATATTAGCACCGCTAGTTACAAACACTATGATGTGCTTTCACCATTTCTATTCATTTTCAAAGATTTACAGACAAGCTTTCTACCAATTCTTCACAGATCAACCCTCAAGTTTCTTTTGCATAGGGATTTAGTGGCGGGAGGCTGTCTGTTACTGCTGTTCTTTGATTCTTGTTTTAGCTCTTTATGATTATCCCTATTTCATTGCTCAAAGCCAGGCCCTGGAGCGAATAATGAGTTGCAAGACCAGCTTCCAAGGGTCTTGGGGAGAGATGCTATAAAGGCTGGAGAAAACATCTTTTATGTGTTTACTTTTATTTTCCTTGCATGCACTTCCTTGACATGCAAGTAGATGATGCTCTTTGGCAGACCTCTCAGCTCAAACCCTGGTTGGAATGTGTTTGCTCTAACACCTACCAGAAAAATGCGGCAGAGTATCTTCCCTCAGAGCTATTCGGAGCCTCACATATCACACTTTCTCAGAAGCTGTTCTCCTACTTTTGCCAACAGTCCCCTCCCTCTCCTGGATACAAAATAATTCTACTCTCCTCTGCATCTTCAGCAACCTTCAGTAGGGTGGGTTTTTGACAGGATTGGATCTCTTTTGTCCTCTGCCGACTTCCAGGGTAAACAAACCCTGGAAGGGTTCTAGGGACACAGCAGACCAAATCTGTTGGCCAAAATCTGAATCAACCTTAGGCTGTATCCCTCTCTCCCCTTTCCTGAGGAAGTGGACCCCTACGGCCCCCTGTGTCTGTAGCCCCTAGCCAAGTGCCAGAAGGCTCAATGCTGTCTTCTCTAAGGGTGGGGGAATAAGCACTGGCAGCTGCAAATGCCACTTTTACTCAGTTTTCCTTTTTCTTTGCCCCTCTCTCTTTTGGGTGGTGTCTAGCCTTCCTACACTCTAGAACATTTTTCCAGGCAGTTTCTGCACGTCCTCTACGTATTTTTCTGGGAGAGAAATGAATCCTCCATCTCTCCAATCCTCCATCTTCCCCAAAGTCTCCAAGATAACTTTATTTGTCCAAAGTCACAAAATTAATAAGTGTGATAACTGGAATTTGAACTTTGACTCCAAAGTCCATCAGCATCTAACTGCTTCAAAATATAACTGTTTTGTAATATTTGCTTAGAAAGTCCTCATTCAAAAGGGTTATTTATTTTCTGTGGTGATATTAGAAGGTTGTTTATGATATTGAGATTACCATATGGTTTTATTTATTTATTTATTTTAACTTTATTTTGTACATTTAATAATTGAAAACATAAGCAATAAAAAACTAAAAAGTAAACACAGATGAATAAATATATACATTTCTCAATTAAATGTAATAGATACATGTAAATTTTTTTGTTGTTTTGTTTTTTGATTTTTTGTTTTTTTGTGTGTGTGAATCAAACAATATATTACACAATATATTTGGTTCATAGTAATGCATTCATACAATATTTGTCCTTTTGTATCTGGCTTGCTTCACTCAACATAATGTCCTCCAGATTCATCCATGTTGCCATATGCTTTACGACTTCATTTCTTCTTACAGCTGCATAATATTACATCATGTGAATAGACCACAGTTTGTTTATCCATTCATCTGTTGATGGACACCTGGGTTGTTTCCAACTTTTGGCAATGATGAATAATGTGGCTATGAACATCGGTGTGCAGATGTCTGTTCGTGTCACTGCTCTCAGTTCTTCTGGGTATATATCCAGTAGTGGTATTGCAGGGTCACGTGGCAAGTCTATATTCAACTTCTTTAGGAACTGCCAAACAGTCCTCCATAGTGGTTGTACCATACTGCATTCCCACCAACAGTGAAGAAGTGTTCCTATCTCTCCACATCCTCTCCAACACTTGTAGTTCTCTGTCTTTTTCATAGTGGCCATTCTGATTAGTGTGAAATGATATCTCATTGTAGTTTTGATTTGCATTTCCCTAATCATGAGTGATGTTGAGCATTTCTTCATGTGATTTTTTGCCATTTGTATTTCTTCTTCGGAGAAATGTCTATTCAAGTCTTTTGCCCATTTTTTAATTGGGTCATTTGTCTTTTTATTGTTGAGCTGTAACATCTCTTTATATATCCTGGATATTAAACCCTTATCAGATATGTGATTTCCAAATATTTTTTACCATTGAGTTGGCTGCCTTTTCACCCTTCTGACAATGTCCTGTGAGGTGCAAAAGTGTTTAATTTTGAGGAGGTCCCATTTATCTACTTTTTCTTTTGTTGCATGTGCTTTGGGTGTGAAGTCCAAGAAACCACCACCTACTACAAGTCTTGAAGATGTTTCCCTACATTTTCTTCTAGTAGTTTTATGGTCCTGGCTTTTATATTTAGATCTTTGATCCATTTTGAGTTGATTCTTGTATAGGGGGTGAGATAGGGGTCCTCTTTCATTCTTTTGGTTGTAGATATCCAGTTCTCCCAACACCATTTGTTGAAGAGACTGTTTTTTCCCATCAGTGTGGGCTTGGTAGGTTTGTCAAAAACCAGTTGACTGTATAGGTGAGGGTTTATTTCTGGATTCTCAATTCTATTCCACTGATCGATATGTCTATCTTTATGCCAGTACCATGCTGTTTTGACCACTGTAGCTTTGTAATATGTTTCAAGGTCAGGCAGTGAAATTCCTCCCACATTGCTCTTCTTTTTTAGAATGCTTTCGGCTATTCGGGTGCATTGACCCTTCCAGATGAATTTGGTAATTGCCTTCTCTAATTCTGTAAAGTAAGCTGTTGGGATTTTGATTGGTATTGCATTGAATCTATAAATCAGTTTGGGCAAGATTGACATCTTCACGATATTTATTCTTCCAATCCATGAACACGGAATGTCTTTCCATTTATTTAGGTCTTTTTAAATTTCTTTTAGCATTGTTTTGTAGTTTTCTGCATATAGGTCCAATACTTCCTTGGTTAAATTAACTCCTAGGTATTTGAGTCTTTTTTTGCTATTGAAAATGGAATTTTCCTCCTGATTTCCTCCTCAGATTGTTCAATACTAGTGTACAAAAACATTACTGATTTTTGCGTGTTGATCTTATATCCTGCCACTTTGCTGAACTCATTTATTAGTTCACGTAGCTTTGTTGTGGATACTTCAGGATTTTCTAAATACAGGATCATGTCATCTGCAAACAGTGAGAGTTTTACTTCCTCTTTTCCTATTTGGACGCCTTTAATTTTTTTGTCTTGTCTAATTGCCCTCGCTAGAACTTCTAGTACAATGTTGAATAATAATGATGACAGTGGGCATCCTTGTCTTGTTCCTGATCTTAGGGGGAAAGCTTTCAACCTTTCCCCATTGAGTATGATGTTGGCTGTGGGTTTTTCATATACGCTTTTTATCATATTGAGGAATTTTCCTTTTATTCCTATCTTTTGAAGTATATTTATCAAAAAAGGATGTTGGATTTTGTCGAATGCCTTTTCTGCATCTATTGAGATGATCATGTGGTTTTTTTCCTTCAACTTGTTAATGTGGTGTATTACATTGATTGTTTTTCTTATGTTGAACCAGCCTTGCATACCAGGAATAAATCCCACTTGGTCGTGGTGTATAAGTCTTTTGATATGCTGTTGGATTCGATTTGCAAGTATTTTGTTGAGAATTTTTGCATCTATATTCATGAGAGAGATTGATCTGTAATTTTCTTTTCTTGTGGAATCTTTATCTGGCTTTGGTATTAGGGTGATGTTGGCTTCATAAAATGTGTTGGGTAATTTTCCCTCTTCTTCAATTTTTTGGAAGAGTTTAAACAGGATTGGTGTTAATTCTTTTAGAAATGCTTGGTAGAATTCACCTGTGAAGCCATCTGGTCCTGGACTTTTCTTTGCTGGGAGATTTTTGATGACGGATTCAATCTCCTTAATTGTGATTGGTTTGTTAAGTTCTTGTATTTCTTGTTGTGTCAGTGTAGGTTGGTTATGAGTTTCTAGATATGTGTTCATTTCATCCAGGTTGTCTAGTTTCTTGGCATATAGTTTCTCATAATATCCTCTTATGATTCTTTTTATTTCTGTGAGGTCATTTGTAATTTGCCCCCTTTCATTTCTGATTGTATATATTTGCATCTTCTCTCTTTTTTTCTTTGTTAGTCTAGCGAGGGGTTTGTCAGTTTTATTGATCTTCTCAAAGAACCAGCTTTTGGTTTTGTTGATTTTCTCTATTGCTTTTTTGTTCTCATTTTCATTTATTTCCGCTCTAATCTTTATTATTTCTTTCCTTCTTTTTGCTTTGGGATTGGTTTGCTGTTCTTTCTCTAGTTTCTCAAGTTGTTCAGTTAAATCTTTGAGTTTAGCTCTTTCTTGTTTCTTAATATAGGCATTTAGGGCTATAAATTTCCTTCTCAAGACTGCCTTTGCTGTATCCCATAAGTTTTGATATGTTGTGTTCTCATTTTCATTTGTCTCAATATATTTACTGATTTCATTGTAATTTCTTCTTTGACCCACTGAATATTTAGGAGTGTGTTGTTCAGTCTCCACACATTTGCAAATTTACTTTTTTCCTGTCTGTTATTGATTTCTAGTTTCATTCCATTATGATCTGAAAAGGAGCTTTGTATAATTTCAATATTTTTATATTTATTGAGAGCTGTATTGTGACCTAACATGTGGTCTATCCTGGAGAAAGATCCATGGGCACTTGAGAAGAATGTATAATCCGCTGAGTTTGGATGCAGTGTTCTGTATATGTCTGTTAGGTCTAACTTGTTTATCATATTGTTCAAGTTCTCTGTTTCCTTGTTGATCTTCTGTCTAGTTGTTCTATCTAATGATGTGAGAGGGGTGTTGAAGTCCCCGACGATTATTGTAGAAATGTCTATTTCTCCCTTCAGTTTTGCCAGAGTTTGTCTCATATATTTTGGGGCACCCTGGTTAGGTGCGTATATTTATGACTGTTATATCTTCCTGGAGGATCGTCCCTTTTATTAATATATAATGGCCTTCTGCATCTCTTATCACTTTTTTGCATTTGAAGTCTGTTTTGTCTGATATTAGTATAGCTACCCCTGCTCTTTTCTGTTTACTATTCGCATGGAGTATCTTTTTCCAACCTTTTACTTTCAGCCGGCTTGTATCCTTGTGTCTGAGATGAGTTTCTTGTAAGCAGCATATGGATGGCTCATGTTTTTTTATCCATTCTGTCAGGCTGTATCTTTTGATTGGGGAATTTAATCCATTCACATTCAATGATATTACTGAAAATGCACTATTTATTTCCTGCATTTTATTCTTTCGTTTTCATATGTCATCTTATTTTGTCTTTCTTTCTACTCTTTTGGTTATCCTTTCTGCTTTTCTTTCTTCTATACTTTCCTCCAAGCCTCTCTCTCCTGTCTTTTTCTTTCAGGTTCTAAGGCTTCCTTTAATATTTCCTGCAAAGGTGGATTCCTTTTTGCAAACTCTCTTAGTTTCTGTTTGTTTGTGAATACTTTATATTCACCTTCATATTTGAAGGACAGTGTTGCTGGGTAAAGAATTCTTGGCTGGCAGTTTTTCTCTTTCAGTTTCCTAATTGTATCATACCACTGTCTTCTCGCCTCCATGGTTTCTGAAGAGAAATCTGCACAAAGTCTTACTGGACGTCCTTTGTACGTGATCGTTTGCTTCTCTCTTGTTGCTCTGAGCATTTTCTCTTTATCTTTTACATTTGACATTCTGAAAAATATGTGTCTTGGTGTAGGTCTATTTGGATTTATTCTTATTGGGGTACGGTGTGCTTCTTGGACATGAAAGTTCATTTCTTTCGTGAGAGTTGGGAAATTTTCAGGTATTATTTCCTCAAATACTCTTTCTGCCCCTTTTCCTTTCTCTTCTCCTTCTGGAACTCCAATGACACGTATGTTCTTGTGTTTCGTGTTGTCATTCAACTCTCTGAGCCCCTGCTCAATTTTTTCCATTCTTTTCTCCCTTCAATTTTAGCTGCTCTGTCTTCAGTATCACTTATTCTTTCTTCTATCATTTCGAGTCTTCTGTTGTATGCTTCTAATGTATTTTTTACTTCACCTATTGTGTCTTTCATTCCCATGAACTCCGTTACTTTTCTGTTCATGATTTCAAATTCTTCTTTACATTCGCACAATGACTTCTTGATGTCATTGATCTCTTTAACTATATTCTCTTTCATCTCATTAATTTGATTTTGGAAATGTGTGCTCATCTCACTGATTAGTTCTCTCAAATTCTGCATCTCTTCTGGGACTTTGCTGTATTCCTTTTCTTGGGCCATGTCTTCTATTTTCTTAGTATGGCCCGTAATTTTTTGTTGGTGCTTAGGCATCTGGTTAGTTTGTATTTTACTTAGATGCTCTATCTCTTTCTCTTTTATGGGGTTTTAGTGGCAGGTGGCTGTGAGTTACCACCGCTCTTTGATTTTTGATTCAACCTTGATTGTTAGGATTGTTCTGCTGGTTGCTCAAAACTGGGCACTGGACCCAGTAATTGGTTTTAGAGTCATTTCCTAGGGCCTTGGGCAGGGAGGCTATAGAGGCCATGAAAAGACTCTCTTACTTATTAATTTTCTTATGTGTACTTCCTTGGTCTGCCAGGAGATGGCGCTTGTTGGCTGCTCTCAATTCAATGCCTGGTCGGAGCATATTTGTTGTGACACAGACCAGATCAATGTGATAGAGCTTCCTGTCTGGGGGCTAAGAGCCCTGTGATTCAAACTTTCTGAGAGAGTTCTCCAGACTTCTCTCATAGCGCCCCCCTTTTCCCAGCTAGGAAATATTTCTACTCCCTTCTGAATCCTCAACAATTAGTCCAGGCTAGAAGAGAGGGAGGTTGCGAGGTTCGGATTTCTACAGTCCTTTCCGGGCTCCCAGGGCAAACCGCAGTGTGGAAGGGTCCGTTGGGCTCTGCAGCCCCAATTTCAAGTCAGAACCTGAGTCAGCCTAAGGCTGTGTCCCTCTCTCTCCCCTTTCTGGGAGTGGCAGATCCCTGAAGCCCCCTTTGTCTGTGGTCGCAGGCCCAGGGGCCCGAGAATTATGAAGAGTGTGGGGGAGGGTGCCGGCAGCAGCAGAAGCTGCTACTTGCAACTCACAGTTCTGTAGTCGCCATTTCCCTCTTCTGTCCCTCTCTCTTCTGGGTGGTGTGCAGCCTTCACCTGGTGACCTAAACCCTAGAAGATCTTTTTCGGTGCTGTTTCAGCTTGTCCTCTAGTTATTTTTCTGGAGAAGAGATTCCCGTGTCTTACTAGTCCGCCATCTTCCCGGAAGTTCCCCTACCATATGGTTTTAAATCTACTTTTCTATTAGGTGCAGATGATAAAATCTTTAGTCAATGTTTTCTTATAACAACTATAACAGCTTTAGACATTTTCTTTTTTGTTTCAGTCACCATGTTTATGAGTTTATTTACATCATTCTTACTTAAAAATCAATTTAGTTACTTGTGAGTCTGGTGTCCGGGAAACCTCTATTGGCATTTATTCCTAATTTGTACCACAGTTTATTTAGTTTAGAATATCATAGAGATGTGTGCTCATGTTCATTTTATTATTTATTACAGAAAGAATCAGTATTCTAGAAGCCCCAGAACAAAGCAAACAGACATTATTTCATTTAGCAGGATTTGAAGTTATATTGTCCCCCTCTTATCAGCCCTGCTTATATAATTCAGAAAAAGGGCACTTACCACTGTTTAGCGGGCTGTTTCTCAGAGAGGGCCGGGTGTGCAGTACCCTGCCAAGTTTCCCATTAGTTATGGAGAAAAGCCATTTGTATTCTGAAATTGCAAATCAGCCAGGCAATCACCACACAAAAATAGCCACCATGAAAATAAAGCAGTGCTATATTTGAAACCTTAATCATGTGTATTTATAGACCTGAGTTAGTTCTGTTTGGAAATTTTCTTATTAAATAGTAACATTGTGATTACCAACATGCTCAGAGGGTGAGGGGATGGGATGTTTGATCCACTAAACTTTTTTGAGTAATGGGGTACTGATCACAAAGAATTTTTGTTACCACCCTTTGCTGAATGCCTTTCAAAAATTGCTTTAGTCAGCTCATAAGGAGATCAGAAAGTCACCTCTGAGGTACCAGAGGAGGGAAGACTACGGAAGTATGTTCTCAACAGTTTCCGTCTTACAGATTGGGACCCTTCCCCACCATTGTTCAAATTAGAAAACTTAGACTTGCCTTTGACTTCTTTCTCTGCCTCCATTCCCCAGTCCATTCCTTCCCAAGTGCTCTGAAATATTTCTCAAAACTGTGATGTCATCTCCATTCCCATTGCTATCACCATTTGAGATCAGTTCTTCCTGGCTAGTCTCCCTGACTCATGGCTTTTCCTTCCCTATATCTGTCCACCACATTGTTGTGAAACTTATCCTTTCAAATCACTTGTCTGATCATATCATACCCCTCTTTAACATTTGCAATGTCTTCCCATTACCTATACCAGCACTCTCCAATGGAATTCTCTGTACTGGTGGAAATACTCTATAATCCATGCTGTCCAATGCCCATGTTTGCATTTGAAATATGGCTGGTGAGACTGAGAAACTGAAATTTAGAATTTATTTAATTTTAGATCATTTAATTAGCTTCGTGTATCTTGTAGCTATAGTATTGGACAATGCAGAATTTCTACAATTTTTAATCTTTTGTAAAAGTCATATTTCCCTTTGGGAATCTAAAGAAAGATACGAACAATGCTCCTTAAAACATCCATTTATAATATTTTGCCTATAATTCGAATGGCTTGTGATGCTATGAAGCCCATCCCTGTATCCCATGAACCATGGCCAAGGCAGTAAAATCCAAGCTCATGAATAGACTTTGTTCAGTCCCATTTCTGGAAACTCAAATAGCACATGCGTAATGTCCTAGCTTTCAAGCCAGATTGGACAGGTAGACTGTTCTGAGCTACTGGCAGCAGTCTAGTTGGAGGAATAAATGATGATCAGGAAAGGAAACCAGGGGTCAGTCCAGAAGGGCAGTATTAAACATCAGGTGGCAGAGCATGGGGAGTTGAGGAGAGCCAGGAAAGACTGGAAATGTAGTGTAAGGTGGGACAAGGCAAGATGGTTCACCCTTGAGACTGTGAATGAAGCATGACAGTGGGTGCTAGTGCTGGAACAACTATGCAACTTACAGGTATAGAGCTGGACAACCATAGTCTCGTCCCATGTCCTCTGTGCCATCATCACACTGTGCCAACCCATCACTGTTCTCCAAATACATCATGCTTCCACATCTTTGAGTACAACTTCTTTTGATAAAATGTTCTTTCTTTCCTTTTTGGCCTGGCAAACTCCTCATTCCACAAGGTCAAATTCATCTCCTCTGTAATGGTTCCCCCATCTCCCTTCCTTATGAAATCAATCACTCCTCATCCATGCTCCCCCACTGCCCCCTCTCACAGCCTCTGCATGTGGACTCATGTATTGGAATCAGACCTAAATTATATCCTGGCTCTGCCATTAGCTGAGTGACCCTTAACCATATTGCTTTAATTTCTTCATCTGCATAATTGGGGTAATGATACCTTCCTTGAAGAGTTGTTGTAAGGATGAAATATGTCAAGATATCAGAATTGACTAGTATAATGCCAGACGTACAATGGGAACTCAATAAATAGTAGTTGTTATTACCATTATTATTATCTATCTGAATGGTAGCATTGCCACACAATGCTACAGTTATTATCTTCTCTCCCACTCTAGAGCAAAATCCAGAGCTTCCTGGTTCAAGCAGGTTAGAAACCACCTGATAAACTTTCATCCTGGAGAGTCCTGCTACTTGCTCAAATAGAGTGGCGAAAATATCTGGAGTATACAGGCAGTGCCTAATAAAAGAAAACAGACCAATATGCCAAGACTTTGATATTAATGCTTGTTTTATGAACCTTGTTCTTGTAAAAGTGAAACTTAGCCTAATAATTCTAATGCCTAAGAGTTACCTCATGAAAATCCCCTTGTTATTCAAATGTGGCCTCTCTCTAAGCCAAAGTCAGCAAATAAACTCACTACCTTCCCTCTGACATGCGACATGACTCCCGGGGATAAGCCTCCCTGGCACTGTGGGATTACTACCAAGCGCTAACCAGAGATGCATTTGGAAAAAGACCTTAACCAAAAGGGGGAAACATTAAATACAAAAGGGTTTTTATGAATAAGAGATTTCAAAGTGAGTCACGAGGTCATTTCAGAGGTTATGCTTATGCCCATCTCAGGCAGATCTCACTAACAGCCACTGTAAATAAAACCTCAAACAGGGGTGCTCCCAAGGGCTCTAGAAACATCCAGACACTATAGGCAAGGCACACAGCCTCATGAAATCAGCACCCCATCAGTGGGCCTTAACCTGGAATATATGATAATCTATTTCACCAATGTAACAGTGCTTGACTCACTTATAATTTTCCTACTCATGATTCTTCTACCACTTTTATTTGAACCTAATATTAGCCTATACCTGTGACTGATTCATGCTTGGAGGTACTTCCCAGAAGGGCAGACTCCTGCTTATGGGAAAGGTTATGGGGTGGCTGGTGTGTGGGGTTCTGTTCCCCCAGGAAACAACATGGAGGGGGCGTGTAAGGGAGGAGGAATGGAAAGGAAAGGCAACACAAAATCCATTTTTGTCTATACTGAAATACTTGTGGTAGCTGAGGTGGCTCACTCTGGTCACTTAAATGAGTGAAACCCCTCACTTGGCTTTATTAAACATTTTTAGGCTATGGTACATTGACAGATTCTCACGTCACTGCTGGGCAAACTACACCTATCCTCTGGTACCATTGGTGGCAGCATCACAGACAGACAAAGTTTATTAAAGTAGCATTCATCCCCAAACCCCACAGTGCTTTTAAGAGATGACTACTTTTATTAGTAAAACACCAAATGGGTTCACTCACATCAGTTCTGAATGGGGAAAAAAAGCAGTTCTTCCTCAATCTTTTTTATATTCCTTCAGAAATGACTAGAGACCTGGCTTCACAAAATGAATGAGGGCCTGGTGCTGACTCATAGTTCAGTGCGATGGCCTCAGACCAAGAGAGAGTTTTCACAGCTTTTGTGTAGTAGCTGTCTCCTGTTAAGGGGGCATTTGCTGGGTCATGGCTGCCCAAGGTCTCTCTTCCACTTCTGGCTCATGGCCCAGGCTTTTCCACGGTCCCTTTCTGCTTTTCCTCATCAACTTTTGTTGCAACCCTTTGGTGTTGGGGCTTGTGAGCTTCTTATTGCCCTTCACCTTACAGCTTTGCTGTGGTCCCCAGATCCATCCCAGCTCTATAGTCCTCATGGGCCAGTAGAGGGTTTTCTCCTCCACTTGAGTCTAGACTCCTTCATTCCTGAATGGAGCAGGGAGTCATTTCTAACCTCTCTTTTCCTTTCGATTCCACTTTCTTCCTCCTTCATCTGCTATTATAGGGAAGGCATCTAATGGCATTTTAGATTGGGATGTCACAAGACATAAAATGTGAATCTCAGCAGCCTTGATTTGACCAGACCTTTATGGTCATTCCTTCCCAGAGCTGCTGTGATTAAATCCTGTCTGGAACTTCAAAGAAAGATGACTTTTTGTAATTATGGAGTAACTAAAGCAACTAAAATTTGGCCTCTGGGAGAAAAGTGGTACACATATTGATAGAGATGTTAACATGTGGAGAGGTGCTGTTAGAAAGCTTCTCAGCTAGGTCACCTGTTGGGTATGTGGGCCAAGCTTTGATCTTATCTTGGATGTTATTGTCTGTATTACTTTTCAAGCCTGGGAAGCTATCATGGTCCCATTGAGAACTCAACAAGGACAGTTTACCAAACATATATCCAACTGTTGGGAGCATCTGAGGAATGCTGGCTGCAGCTTCCTGCAGCTTTATATGGAACTCAGTGTTAGCTTCTATCATTACCTGGTAAGCTCCAAACTCTCACTCACCTAAACAGAACTATGTGCATATCAATACTGCAGAAATGGAGACTTTGGGTAGCTTAGTGTAACCCCAGAGATGCCATAATGTTTCTAGACTACTAGCATCATGACCATCTTTAGAAAGACTAAGTGGAAACCAGACTAGAGTCACTCTCGGAGCCTTTCGCTGCTCATATTGCTTGCAGTATAATCCATACAATTTTGGAAATAGATTAATTAAATAGAAGCACTGTACAGAGGAAGTGTCAAGTTGATGCACAAAATGTTCTTAAGCAGAAAAAGACTTTGATAAGGAAACTAGATATTAAAGCCCTTTCTGTATCTATATATTAATGCAATTGCAAACAAAAATCAATTAGGCTTTCCTTTTTTGAGAAATTTACAAACTCATTCTAAAATGTATATGGTGATTCAAAGAATCTAGACTATCCAAAGTCATTTTGGAATGAATAAAGAAAGTTAAGTGACTTATACTACCCAATTTCAAGACTTCCTATAAAGCTACAGTAATCAAGACAATGTAATATTGACAAAATAATAGAAAAATATATTAATAGGACAGAATGGAGTCCAGAATAGACTCAGACATATATGTTCAATTGATTTTTTAAAAAAAATTCCGCCCCACCCCTGAGATGGCTCCCTTGTCTTTCTGCTTGTTGTCTGCTTGTCTTCTTTAGAAGGCACTGGGAACTGAATCCAGGACCTCCCATGTGGAAGGTGAATGCCCCACCACTTGAGCCACTTCCGTTCCCTGCTGGTTGTGGTGTTTGCTGGTTGCAGCATCTGCTCGTTACGGTGGTTACAGTGCCTGCTGGTTGATGCATCTGCTGGTTGCGGCATCTGCAGTGTCTGCTGGTTGTGATGTCTTGCTGGTTGCAGTGTCTGCTTGTTGTGGCGGTTGCAGCAGCTGCTGGTTGCTGCTTCTGCTGGTTGCGATGTTCTGCTGGTTGTGGCATCTGCTGGTTGCGACATCTACTTGTTGCAGCATCTGCTCATTGCAGCATCTGCAGCATCTGCTGGTTGCCATGTGTGCTGTTTGCAGCATCTTGCTGGTTGTGGTGTCTTGCTGGCTGTGGCATCTTCTCATTGTGGCATCTGCTCATTTCAACATCTACAGCATCTGCCGGTTGTGGTGTCTGCTTATTGCAGCATCTGCTGGTTGTGGTGTCGTGCTGGTTGCTGTGTCTTGCTGGTTGCAGCATCTGGTGGTTGTGGTGTGTGCTTGTTGCGGTGTCTGCTGGTTGTGGCGGTCGTGGCATCTGCTCGTTGTGGCATTTGCAGCATCTGCTGGTTGCAGCATCTTGTTCATTATGGTGTCAGCTCGTTGTGGCGTCTACTCATCTTCTTTAGGAGGCACCTGGGACCTCCCATGCAGGAAGTGGGCACCCAACTGCTTAAGCCACATCCACTCCCCCAATTGATTTTTTAAAAATTTATTGAAGTATATCACTCATACATAGACACACATAAACAATAAGTGTATAATAATAGTTGTGAAATAATAAAACAAACATACATAATATCATACAGGGTGCTCATACCACCAACACTTTGCATTGTTGTGAAACATTTTTAACTAATGATGAAAGAGCATCCTTAAAATATTACTACTAACCAAACTATCTTAATTTGGTGTATTTTCCCCCCAATCCACCCTATTATTATTATTTTTATATATCATTTATACATGAACATACATAAACAATAAGTGTATAGTAAAGATGTGAACTTACAAAGCAAACATGCATAATATCATACAGGGGTCCCATACATCAACCCCCCACCAACACCTTGCATTGGTGTGAGACATTTGTTACAAATTATGAAAGAATATCATCAAAATCCATATCTTAGGTTTGGCGTATTTTTCCCTCAACCCACTCTATTATTATTTTTTAAAATATATTTTTATTGCAGAAGTTGTGAACTTACAAAACAATCATGCACATGTGCAGAATCCCCATACAACACCCCTCTATCAACTCACCACACCACAGTGGAATATTTGTTACAGATTATGAAATAATATCATCAGACTGTTACTACTAATCATGGTCCATAGCATACATTTGGCACACTTTTCTATACTCTCCCATTATCAACACAGTACATCTTTGGCATAGATGCATGAATATTACAGTATTGCTGTTAACCACAGTCCATAGGTCACTCCAGTTGTATTTTTCCCATGCTTCTCCACATTCCCACCACCTGCAATAGTGATATACATCCATTTGCTCTAGCTCACAAAGGACACTCTTGCATCTGTACCACCAACCACAATTCTCATCCACCTCTGGGTTTACTGTGTTATTCTGACCCTAGATTATTCTCTAGCTTTCTTTAATTGACATTTACATCCCTAGACTACCCTTTCCTGCCACAATCCCATTAATAAACCAGCTGCTACTCATTATAACATGTTACCATCAACTCTATACATTTCCACACTTTTACAGTAAAGTTAACTAAAACTTCTACATACATTAAGCATCAGTAGTCCATCTCAGTCCTCCTCTTATCTCCTTTAAGAATATACCACCTACTACCAGGTCTTGAAGATGTTTTCCTACATTTTCTATAGAAGCCTTATGGTTCTTGCTTTTTATATAAAAAAAGCATTTTGATCCATTTTGAGTTAATTTTTGTATAAGATGTGAGATAGGGGTCCTCTTTCCTTCTTTTGGCTATGGCTATCCAATTCTCTCAGTACCATTCGTTGAATGGATTGTTCTGTCCAAGCTGGGTGGGTTTGATAGGCTTGTCAAAAATCACTTGACCAGAGATGTGTGGGTCTGTTTCTGAACCATCAATTCGGTTCCATCAATTCTGTGTCTGTCTTTATGCCAGTACCATGCTGTTTTTACCACCATAGCTAGGTAATATGATTTAAAGTCTGGAAGTGAGAGTCCTCCAACCTCACTTTTCCTTTTTAAGATGCTTCTGGCTATTTGGGACCCCTTACCATTCCAAATAAATATGATAATCATGTTTTCCATTTATTTAAAAAATCTTGGGAAGTGGATGTGGCTCAAGCGATTGAGCTTGCTTACCACATGGGAGGTCCCAAGTTTGGTTCTTGGTGCCTCCTAAAGAAGATGAGTAAGACAGCAAGCTGACGCTACAGGCAGGCGCGGTGAGCTGATGCAACAAGGTGACACAACAAGAGACATGAGGAAAACATAATGAAAGACACAACAATGCAGTAAACAGATGTGGCTCAAGTGATTAGGCACATCCCTCCGACTTTGGAGGTCCCAAGTTTGGTTGCCGGTGCCTCCTAAAAAGAAATCAGGACACAGCAAATACAAACAATGAGGGGCTAGGGAGAAATAAATAAATAAAATAAATAAAATAAATCTTTAAAAAGAAATGCTGGTGGAATTTTTATTGGATTGCATTGAATCTGTATATCAGTTTAGGTAGAACTGATACCGTAATGATATTTAGTCCTTCCCTCCATGAGCATAGAATGTTCTTTCAATTATTTCAGTCTTTTAAAGTTTCTTTTAATAGTGCATTGTAGTTTTCTGAATACAAGTGCTTTACATTGTTGGTTAAGTTTATTCCTAAATATTCAATTATTTTAGTCACTATTGTAAATGGAATTTTTTTCCTGAGTTCCTCCTCAGACTGCATATTACTAGTGTCTTTTAAAGTCTATTTCATCTGATATAAGTATAGCTACTTTTGTTTTTTCCTTCTGTTTTCTGTTTTTTGTTTTGGTTACTGCATGTGTGTAATATCTTTTCCAGCCTTTCACTTTCAATCTATTGGTATCCTTGGGTCTAAGGTGAGTCTCTTGCAGACAGCATATAGGTGGCTCATATTTTCTTATCATTCCTCCAGTCTGTGTCTTTTGATTAGGGAGTTTAATCCATTAACATTCAATATTATTACTCTAAAGGCAGTTCTTATTTCACCCATTTTGACCTTCATGCTTTATCTGTCATATTTTATTTTCACCACTCTTTTGAGACTTTTACTTTTACTGACATAGTCTTCATTTCTAGACTTTCTACCAAGCCTCTCTCTCCTGTCTTTTATTTCAGATTGTAACACATCTTTTAGTATTTCCTGCACAGCTGGTCTCTTCATTATAAACTTTCTCAGTTTCTGTTTATCTGTGAATATTCTAAATTCGCCCTCATTTTTGAAAGACAATTTTGCCGGATATAAGATTCTTAGCTGCAAGTTTTTCTCTTACAGTATCTTAAATATATCATACCACTGTCTTTTTGCCTCCATGGTTTCTGATAAGAAATTGGCACTTAATCTTATTGGGTATCTTTTATGTGCTACACATTGCTTTTCTCTTGCTGCTCTCAGAATTCTCACTTTGTCTTTAGCATTTGACATTCTGATTAGTATGTGTCTCAGAGTTGGTCTATTCAGATTTATTTGGATGGGAGTATGTTGTGCTTCTTGGACACAGATATCTATTTCCTTCAACAGGGTTGGGAAATTTTCTACCATTATTTCTTCAAATATTCCTTCCTCCCCTTTTCCCTTCTCTTCTCCTTCTGGGACACCTATGACACATGTGTTTGAATGTCTCTTGCTGTCACTTAGTTCCCTGAGACCTTGTTCATTTTTTTCCATTTTTTTCTTCATCTGTTCTTTTGTATGTTCACTTTCAGAGGCCATGTCTTTAAGATCACCAATCCTTTCTTCTGCTTCCTCAAATCTGCTGTTATATGAATTCAGTGTATTTTTTATTTCATTTATTGCACATTTCATTCCTGTAAGATCTGCTATTTTTCTATGTATGCTTTCAAATTCTTCTTTGTGCACATCTAGTGTCTTCTTAATATCCTTAATCTCTTTAACCATCTCATTGCATTTATTAAGGAGATTTGTTTGAACATCTATGGTTAGTTGTCTCAACTCCTTTATGTCATCTGGAGGCTTATATTGTTCCTTTAACTGGGCCATATCTTCCTGTTTCTTTGTACGGATTGTAATTTTTTGTTGGTGTCTTGGCACCTGGCTTTCTAGATACAGTTTCTCTCTTTACTTTAGGGCTTTCTTGCCCTTTCTCCCTTGCTGATTGTGTAGTAGGAGCCAAGGATGTAATTGGTGCTGTAAACTGTGGGGGCTCAAGCTGCCCTCATTGCCCCAGGGACCTATGAAGCTTCTTCCACCTTTCTCCTTTGCCAAGGGTAGGGGCAGAGCCACTGCCATGTGTAATAATCCAAGTCATGCAGGCCTAGACTGTAGTGGCCCAGAGAGACTGATGAAGTTTCCTGCCCCTGCCTTCTCTGCCTGGGGCGAGGGTGGAGCTGCAGGCGTGGACAGCAATCTATGCTGTGTGGGTTCAAAATGACTGCAGTTGTCCCAGTAGACTTCCAAGTATTCAGTTTGTGCCAGTAGAATGTACCTGAGGTTACCCGGAGAGGCTAGTACAAGCCTTGCCAGCTTCCTCCCTGCCAGAGGTGGAGCTGAAGCCTAGGCTATGGCTGCAGTCTGATCTGGCTGGAAAGAAGCCAATCCCAACCATCACTGTGATTTTCAGTCTGTCCCACTTCCCCTCATGCTGGGGGCGGAGTTAAAATCGTGGCTACCGGCCTCTTTCTGACTTGGACAGGTTCACATTTTAGCTGTTCTTAGGATTATACTTTAGCCTGATGAATTTACTAATCAGTAGCTGAGACTGGTGCCCAACCTTTTCTTCCTCTCCCATTTTTGGGAAGTGGAGCTTCCAGCCCCAGCCACGGAATAGCTCCCGAGGTGGCTTGTGCCGCTAGTGGAAGATGGGCACTGGCCTCTGCAGCGTGAAGGGCTCTACTTACGAATCTTCTCTGCAGATGGGCAGTCTCCTCCTTTCTTTCTTTCAAGAATATTGCAGGATACTCTTCTGGTCTCCTGGAGCCCCCAGACACATGCTTTAGATAGCTCTGGGTGATTATTAACTGCCCAGTAGCATGAGCTGACTCTAGGAGCTCCTTACTCTGTTGACATCTTGCTGGTTGTCCCCCAAATTTTTAATTTCGGTACATTAAATTGTACCAAGGCAATTTAATGGAGAAAGAAAAATTTTTTTAGCAAATGGAAAAACTAGATAAATCTATGAAAAAAATGAACTTCAATTCTCTACCTCACACCTTACATAAAAATTTATTTGAGGGGAATAGATGTGGCTCAAGCAGTTGAGCGCCTGCTTCCCACATGGGAGGTCTGGGTTTGGTTCCCGGTACTTCCTAAAAAAACGAAAAAACAAACAACAAGCAAACAAATGAAAAAAGCAACTCAGGGGAGCCAATGTGGTTCAATGGTTGAGCACCAGCTTCCCACAAACGAGGTCCCAGGTTCAATATCTGGCCCTGGTACCTCAAAAAAAATTATTTGACATGGATTATAGAACTAAATATAAAAGCTAAAACTATGAAGATTTTAGCAGAAAATGAAGGAGAATATTTTCATGTCTTTGGATAATCAAAGGTTTCTTAAGCAAGACAAAAAAGCATGAAATATAAAAGAAAGAAATGACAAGTTGCCTTTAATTATAATTAAAAGCTTCTGCTTACTAAAAGACATTATTAAAGCAAATGTAAAAACAAGCCAAGACTGATTTTTAAAATGTTTACAATACATATGTATGCCAAAGGGCTTGTATCTGAAATATATAATTCCTACAAAGTAATAATAAAAAGACAAAAAAAAAATGGGTAAAAGACTTGAATAAACACTTAACAAAAGATATATGCAACAGTCAGTGAACACATGAAAATTTTCTTGAGATCATTAGTCATCAAGGAAATGAAATTTTTAAAATGAGACAACTTTATACCCACTGGACTAGTTAAAATTAGAAGAATTCTCATACATTGTTGATGAAATTGTAGAAGGTTCCAATAACTTTGGAAAACATTTTTGGTAATTTCTTATAAAGTTGAACCTATAACTAGCCTATATTCAGTAATTCCACTATTAGGTATTTAACCAAGAGAAATAAAAACAAAAGGACTTGTGCATGAATGTTTATTACATCTTTATCATAATAGCCCCAAACTGGAAACAATCCAAATGTCCATTCACTGAACAAATATTCCTTTTATACAATGGAATATTACTCAGCAATAACTAAGAAATAATTACTAATACATACCAACAGCATGAATTTTGAGTGAAAGTAACCATGCACAAAAAAGTACGTATATTATGATTCCATTTATGTGAAACACAGGAACAGTCAAATCTAGTGTACAATGATAGAAATCAGAACAGTAGTTGCTTGTGGGTGTGGGGACTGACTGAAAGGGTTCATGAGGGAATTTTCTGGAATTATGGAAATATTCTATATCTTGACAGGGGGTTGTGATGGTTAATTTCATGTGTGAACTTGGCTAGGTTATTGTGTCCAGTTGTTTGGTCAAGCAAGCACTGGCCTAATTCTTACTGTCAGGGTATTTTGTGGATTTAAATAATTAGTCAGCAGATTGCATCTATGGCTGATTATAGCTATAATCAACAAAGGAGATAACCTTCAGCAATGAAAGGAGTCTCCTCATCAATCAGTTGGAGATCTTAAAGTGAGAACTGGTGATCTTAGCAGTCAGAAAGGATTTCTATCTCTTTCAGCAAGCCAGATTCTTCTGGGGAATTGGTCATCACCTCATTGGAGTTCCAAACTTGTGGCTGCCCTACAGAATTCAGACTTGCCAATCCCCAAAGTTTCATGAGCCAATCTCTTAATATTTGCATACACACACACATACACACACACACATCTTTTGTCAGTTCTGTGTCTCTGGAGAACCCTGGTTAATGCAGGGGTATTGGTTTCATAGATATATACATTTTTAAAGCCGCATCAAATTACACATTTAACATCTATGCATTTTAGATTTGCAATTCTAAAGCAAAATTTACAGAATTTTAAGTCAACATGAGAAGGGAAAAATTACTCAAGCCCTTAGATTACTGTAATGGATAACTATTTTTCTAGAATAGCTGATGCATCAGAATACATGCTTATCTCTCAAGTGTTCAGTTCCCTTTTTATTTCCAGCTTCTGGGGATTTCCCTTACTTACAGAGAGAGCTGTACACTGAAAAGAAATACTTTTGCATTTTATCTGGCCTTTCCAGTTGTTTGTCATGGAATGGCTTAAGGTTAATTTAGCATAATATCTGCTAGAACCAGAATTCTTTACCTTCTTAATAACTTTGTGGTATCTTTTGCCTTACATGTTGAATAATAATAATAAAAAAAACATTTATGTTCATTTGTGTGTGTGTGTGTGTGTAGTCAGTCTTTTCTTCAGTGGTTTTGAAAATGCTGTCTAGAGTTAAAACCTGGGCTTTAAGACCATTGTCCATTGCTAGAATCACAACAAATTTATAGAAGAATACCAATAAGTCTTCTCTAGTCCATCGTTCATTTCCCAATCCTGAGGATTCTGGGATGGTGATGCCCATTCCACCTCTAATTGAGAAGGGGCTTAGATCCCATGGGGCAGATTGATGGGACTATCTTGCTTGCAGTTGCAGACTCTCTCTTTTCCATGAGATGGTCGTTGTCCATCACTATCTCCTTGTTAGTTGTCCTGGGTGAGTCCAATGAAATGGAGAGTAAGTGTTGCAAGTCTTTTCAAAGTCAGGACCCAGCTGGCACATGGACAGCCCAAAGATTTAAGTCTCTTGGACATACAACTATAAACTCTATTACTAACTATAGGTTCAAATGTGGGAGGGGTAGGAGCGGGACATATCGGAATCCCCTATATTTTTTATGTTAACATTTATGTAAACTAAATATCTTTTTTTAAAAAAGCATATTAAAAAAGAAAAAAAAACCCACAAAACTATTTTCCAAAATCCTTTAGTGGACAAGTCAAGTTTTACATAAGTTGTCTTGAAAGGCAGTTAACTATTATCAGTAGCATCTTTCTCAATCCTACACCTAAAAATTGCTATCTGAATAGCATACTCGCCAGTAAAGCATTGGAAAAGAAAACAGAAAGTACTGTCATGAAAATCAACATATCCTTTGGGAGGCTGACAGATGGCTATGTCATCTTTATCTTTTGCTTTATATTTTTCTCCTGAAGTTAGGAACCATGTTTAATTTCCCCCCAAATGTAACATTTAAATTGTTTACTCTATCGAGTTTTAGCAAGTTATTGATCCTAAGTAATTTAAACTATATAAATCAATATTTAAAAAATCAAGTTTCATTTGCGATATTATTTAAATGCCTCTAAGTGCAATGAAAATTAAAATTAGGTTCACCACAGCTATTTACACTCATCCATTTTGTGCACATGTGGAATTAGAAGTTCTTTTCTGGTTTGGGAATTTCCTGACTGTGGTAAGTTTAAACTTCCCATGATATTTTTCCACTGAAATTCTCATTTGCACTGAAATATTTAAAGAAGAGAAAATTGCACCCAAACTGTGATAATTGCATCACCTATGTGAGAAGTGTGCTTCTACTGATGGTATGTGTTAATCAGGATGTGAGATTGAAATATACATATTGTGATGTTGGAGGTTTTCCCACATAGATAGATGTGTATGTGTATGATATTAAATGCTAGATAGATAGATAGATAGATAGATAGATAGATAGATAGATAGATAGAAAGAACTATGAGGAAATCTATATTATACATATGTACATATACTTTTATGAGAAAATTATATTTCCTGAATTCTAAAATGTATTTTTCTCCCTATTTTAACATTTATAACTATGTATACATTTTAATAGTGTGTTCTTTCTTCCCAAATATCTGTTATTGAAGCAATGATGTGACTCACAGTGGCTAGCCTCCTGTTCACTAAAGTTCTGCATGCACACATAGAGAATCAGGGCTTTTGCGGGGAGAAGAGGAGTGGCATTCTAGTATTCATTTCATTAGACACCCAGATGCTCATACCTATTAAACCAGTGGGGAATTGTTCACAAAATCAACATTTTCTGTTTGTCAGATTCTGTTTTCTGGGGGCTACTTCAAGCATATTCTTCAGGTAATGCAAGCCCAGAAAAAAACAAATTTGAAAAATATTTATTTTAATTTTTAAGAGTACCTTAAACACAGTTGAATTAGTTGGGCCAAATTTTCAAAGAGGTTGTGCTAAATGGAACAAGAAAATGTAACCATTTTTATGGCATTTTAAAAGACACACAGATTAGATATCTCCAAGAGCAACATTGATAGGGATAAAAAAGTAATTACATTATAAAGCCTGGGAAATTTGGATACTAAATCTTCCATCTTTTGTTCGGCCTTTTTAATAGTAGAATACAGTGTCTTGCACATAGTTATGCAAATATTTATTTAATGATTGCAAATATTTATATAGTGAACTGTATTTACCTGTTAAAAAATAGAATAATTTGTCTTTTAATGAAAAAAAAAATCAGTGATTTTATTCAATTGTAATGCTGGTAGTTTGCATGGTGCAGACATGACCAGAGATGCTTTTTCTTATATCTTCTTCTGAAACTATTGGTTGTTATTAGCATTAAAGCACAGATTTACTTGAAAATTCTAAAACGCATGCATGCTGAGAGATGCACTTGGCAGTCTAAGACTTGGTCCCTTATCTCGAGATAGGTTTCTCCCCACTCAAGTTAGAAAGGGTTGATTACTTAGCTGTTGAAATCATTAGCCACATTGTTTTTTAATACCAACTTTATGAGCTGAGTCAGTAAAATGATAATGGGAAAATAGAACATTAAAGTTGTTTAAAGTGATGTGGAGGCAATTTGAAAACACTAAGTGGGAAATAAAACTGTAGTAGAATGTAGGTGGTGGCTTTTCTAATTTCATTTTTTTTTTTTAGCACTAAGTGCCCAAAATATCTACCCAAACTAGCATATCAGAAATAAAGCTGTATGCTAAAATGACATAATTTCAGACCTGACTGCTTTATATGTAAACGTGGAGGCTTTTTAGCCTAATGCTCAATAGAAAAAATGAAAAAGGCACTTGACGTTTCCAACAGTGAGCTAACTGCTTATTACAAGGCCACTGAAATCTCTGCCTGGACCTGGCCCCCTTTCCTAGCCTGTTGCTTGCAAAGCTGTTCATTCTTCAGATCAGTTCAATTCAATACAATTCAACTCTTTTATTTCCTCCCATGTTGCCAAATCTTTGCTAATAAGGAGATAACAATTCACTTTGATTCCTTCCCCATTCCCATAATCTTTTTTGGTTTTGTTAAATGCTAACATTTTGTTAAATGTTAACAAAGTGAATCAGAAATGTATCAGATTATCTGCTTGTGAAGAATTAGATTTCTTGCAGATAGTTTATGGTCCCACCTTTT
Source organism: Tolypeutes matacus (assembly GCA_026826555.1). Lineage (NCBI taxonomy): Eukaryota > Metazoa > Chordata > Mammalia > Cingulata > Chlamyphoridae > Tolypeutes > Tolypeutes matacus. The sequence goes on from JAKSZT010054393.1 coordinate 6,151,241, forward strand.
CCTACATTTTGTCATTTTACCAGTTTTATAATCTATATTATGAAAATATTACCCTTATCTTTAATCTGGCTGAGTGGTCTGTAGCACATCTCACAGAAACAGACTTCTCTTTCTCTTTTCTTTTACCCCTAGCGAAATGTTCTTTGCTGAATGGCTATTTTTATGACAATGCCATTTCCACACAAGTTAAATACCTTTTAATAATGCAATTCTATTCTCCTCAGAGTAATTTCAATATATTCTAGTTATGAGTTCCATTCCATCAAGTCTATGATACCTAAGAGATCATTCCAAGTTTATTTAATTTATTGTCCATTGTAGAAATAAACAAAGAGCAATCAAATGAGAACAGTCTATCCATCCAGAACTTGCTGTAACAAGGGAGTCAGCTACTGTCACTTGTATTTGGCAGAGACTCAAAGGCAGGCAGGGGTATGGAAAAGCTTTACATTGGAAAAAAAAAAAAGAAGAGAAGGTTTCAGGTATGATCTGATTGCTTGTTGTTGGCAAGGGGAAGCTGGAGCAAGCTAACTAGAAGCAGGGCATCTTCTATAATAGGTTTGGGGATCGTATTTGGCTTTCTCACTTCCTGAGTTGGAAGGGGGACATAGGCAGAGATGTAAAAAAATAAGAAAGCTAGCAGTCATTGACCAAGTTCTGATCATTCTGGGCCCATTGCTGAAGAGGTTGTCATTTGGCTTTCAGGACTGTAGAGGACCAATTGCTGCATAGTTTGTGGGTCAGAGTTTTGTTATTATATATGGTCTGGTCATTGTTCATTTGCATATTTATTCTCTCAAGCATCAAAATTTTGGCAAAATAACTGGACCAGACCAAAATATGGTAAATGGGTGAATTCAGTGGGACATGGCATAGGCATGAGAAATATGAAGAAGTTAAGACAGCTAGCATAGTATCTTAGTGTCTGGCACCCCAATAGATAGAATGACCCAAAAGACCTCCTTCAACTCTAAGATTCTCAAGATTCTGTGAGATAGTTGTCATCAAGGAAATCTAACTGCAGAAAAAGGGGATGGAAGCGTGAGGAATAGGATTTAAACCTTGTTCCTAGAATACGACCTAATAAATGAATAAATGGGAGGACTGAAGAAGAAAGCACAACCTTATCCAGCAACTGATGAGGACAAGAATCAGTATTGGATGTAGGGTATAAGTTTCCAAGGATCAAGGCTAGAATCCAGGTACTATTAATAGATAAAGGATATAAGATCCTGCTTGCTGTTGAGCTACTCTAAATTCCTCATGATTAGAAATTAAGTGGGCCCCAAGTCACTTTATCTGAGATTGCAGCTGCCCGGCACACCACATCACAAGCTACTAAGTCTGCCATTGGGCTCAGTGCCCACCTTCCTCCAAGAGACCATTGGGATTAGGTTTTTCATGCTGCTCCTCCTCTCTGAGCTCCCTCCTTTCCAGGCTCTTCCTGTGTCACCAGGAGCATCCTGCAGTTTCCTAGTTCCCTCAAAACTCTTCAAATGTCTCCTTTCTCTACTTCCCCTTGGGCCTTAGTGTCACTCAATGTCTCAGGGAAGTGCACTTCCCACATGCACCTTCTCCACGTTCCCTCAAAGCCCTCCTTTTCCACATGTCAACAGTACTGCCTCTTCCTCTTGTAACAAACATCTTCCTTTGAATTATATACTTTTGGAATGTTTAAATTCTTTGGCATTCCAATTTCTCTTAAGATAAAGGCCAACATCCTTAAGAAGGACTCATAAGCCCAAAGTAGACTGGCCCTTGGAAATAGCATCACCTTCATCTCAGGTCATGCCCTTGTTCTCACTCTGTCCTCCAGGCAAAGTCTCCCTTCAATTCTCAAAATGCATCAGACCCTCTCACCCTAGAACCTTCACAAAGGCTCACTGTCCAGAATGACCTGCCTCTCCCTCCTTTTTCAACCATCCAATTTTAGCTCATTCTCAAGGTTCAGCTTGATGATTTCTCAAGGAAATCATTTTGCTAACTTAGACTGTAGAAATCTCTGCTTCTCCTCAGTGTCTATCACAATTGCAAGTAAGTAAGGTATTGTGTAATTAATTGTATTTTACTTGTGTAGCAGTTTAGCATTGTTTATGAATTCCAAAAATAGTTATTGGATTATGTTTGTAAACTGGCCTGTCAGAGATATCACTTTTAATTGATTAAATTATGATTAGAACTTTGATTGGGCCACTTCAGTAGGGCATTGAGTCCCCAACCACCAAGAGAAAAGACATAGCAAAGGACAGAGTTGGGAGTTTTGAGCTGGAGCCTGGGAAGTGAACACACAGGAGAAGAACAAAGAGGATTAGAGACAGCTCCTTAGACATGGCAGAAGGCCGGGGGACAGAGACAGAGCCGTTAACCTGATACTCTACAGCTGGACTTGTGGAGAGAGCAGAGTAGCTGAGCCCAAAGAGAAACGGAACCCCAGGAAGAGAGGAACCCAAGAAGCCTGAACCCTCGTAGACGTCAGCAGCCATCTTGCCCCAACACGTGGCAATAGACTTTGGTGAGGGAAGTAATTTATGCTTTATGGCCTGGTAACTGTAAGCTTCTACCCCAAAATAAATACCGTTTATAAAAGTCAATCAAATTCTGGTATTTTGTATTAACACCCCTTTGGCTGACTAATACAACTTGTGTGCCCTGATAGAGCAGGAGTTCTCAGCCGTGTCAGCATTACTTGGGAACTTGTTAGAAATGCAAATTCTCTAGCCCAAACTCCAGACGTACTGAATCAGAAACTCTGGGGTGGGACCCAGCACTTGATGTGAGCCAGTCCTCCACGTAATTCTGATGCACACTAAAATTTGAGAACGGCTAGAGTATAAGCTCCATAAAGGGGCAAAGATCATGTCTGGGCTTTTTTGTTTTTGTTTTTTACTGCTCAGTGTTTATCCAAGTGGGAGGTATGCAACTGATAAATTTTTTGGATGAATGACTGTATAGCCCAAGAATGTGAGGTGGAGTCCCTGGAAGTAGGGAATATGTGAATTTAAGTTAAAGATAAAGATTCTACTTCATACATCTACATGAATAATAGGAATTTTTTATTGTTAAGCCTGGCAATTTTTCAGCAAAAAGCTATACTTCTCTAAGCCAAAAAACCTAAAACTAATTTCACTGTCAATATCCTCATCATAAGATACTGTTTGGGGCTTTCCATGAAACACCTGTAAACTTTTTGAAAAAGTAATATCCTTTCTTTCTACCACATATGAATGTCATTGGCACCTGCCCTTCTGATAATACTGTGAAATGCTGACCAGGAGCTCTAATTCTTCTAGCTTAGTAGTTCTCAACAAATCAGAAAACACCTTAACCCTACTGGACCATTTGAACATGTGATTGCATTAGTGATTTATGTGTGTTATCAAAGAATTACAGTGGGGAAAAAATGGCAATTTACAAATTTTAATTATTTTATTGATTGTCATGTTTACTGTGTAAACTAGGAAGTAACAGAGAGAGTAAATGAATAATTAAGTGAAAATAACGGGTAAATTAAAAATACATATATTTATGTTTTGGCATTTTACTTCTCCCCAAGCAAATTAAAATTTTTGAAAAAGTTGATGAATAATGTAAAAAATATTGAAAAGTAAAAATATTTTTATGAATCACTTCACATTTTAAAAATGTATTTTACTTCATTTTCTCTAGTGTGTTTTCCCTTCTGATTTGGATTTGCCCTCTTTCTTCTTCCTTAACACAAGCACAAAAGCAACCAAACCCCAAACAAAATATTCCATTTTCGGTCATGGTTAATATATACTTATCTTTGTTAGCATCTTTGAGAATCCTACACCCTCTTCTGTGCCTTCTTCAAATAAATTTTCTCTTCCTTTGGTAGTCACATAACTTAGACCTCCTTTCAGGCATGCTATTAAAGCAATATGGAGCAAAACATCAACCCAGCTCTCATTAGTCCATCTAATACAAAAAGAGATAAGACTGGTAATTATTTTTGACATATTTTTCTTGCTCTCTTTGTTCTCTAGTCCATCTAGATCAGAAGAGGATTCCCCAAATGTCCTCAGCACTTGAAGCTGCTCATCTTTAACTCTTCCCTGCCCTCCACTGCCAGGAGCCATTAGACTCTTCTTTTAATTAATCCAGTCAACTGGTGGTGCTTGTTGGTTGACTAAAACAGTGCTTCTCCACCCAAAATGCAATTAGAATCAACTGGGGATCTTATAAAAATTCTGGCCCCCCAGGCCTCACTCAGAAATTCTTATTTAATTAGTCTAGGGTGAGGCCTGGATCTTGGTAATTTTATTTTGCAGCCAGGGCTGAAAACAATTGAACCAAAGGGCATTTAAGAAGATTGTAAATTCCATATTTTGTATCCCTTTCTCAAAGGACTATTTTCTTAGGACTTCCTCCACTTCCCTTGTATGACACATTCCTGCATACTCATTCCTCACCTCCCTTTCCTTTTCTTTCTTTCTTCCTTCTTTTCTCTCCCTCCCTCCCTCTGTCCCTTCCTTCCTCCTTCCTTCTTTCCTTCCTTCCTCCCTTCCTCCCTTCCTTCCTTCTTTTTATTTTAATATACTCTGGGATCTGTGTTAAGATGATAGAAAGGAGGAAAAAAATCATTAGTTATTTCTTTTAAGCAACCATCAAAATAAAAATAAAACAGTAAAGAAAGAGGGTGGTGAAGGCTGATTTTAGTCAGCTGGGAATTTTAATTTTAATTCTTATTTTAAGTTTGAAACCATTGGCTTTTAGGCTATACTATTTCTATTTGAGGTTGAATTCTTCACAATGTATTCTTATTTTAAGTAATTTGTTTTTATGTTCATGTTTGTGAAGTCCTAAGCATCTAGTGAGAAAGACTATGTTTTATATAATTGGATATTCTATGCAGTGCCTGGTTTTCAATAATTGAATGAAGAATTAATGTAAATTTGGTAACTATTTTGTAATTTGATCCCCATTTACTCTATGCTCATGGTCTTTTCCCACCATATCCTGTTAAGTGAACAAAAAATGTTACTGAACAAGGGCTCACTGCCCAATGCACACAGAAGTTAATGCAGTGACACCAGGATTTTGAAAAAAGACAGTTTTATTACAAGGTAGCTGAATAAGGGGACAGGTGAAAAAACTCAAATCTGCCTCCCTGAGTCTAAAGAGCTTAGGGTTCTATGGGATTAAACAAAGGGACATGGAAATAATGAGTTTGGCAGATATTGGTTGGTTATGTTTCAGTTATGGTTAATAGTGAATGTGCAAGCAATGGCCCAAGAAGCCCTTGAAAGCCAGCTGGGTAGTTGTAAATCACTCAGTTAAAATAAGATAACAAGTAAAGGAATGGAAATAAACTAAACAAATGGACTGTAATGGAAGGACTGGTTACTACAGTGTTGTAAATAGCTCAGTTAACAAAAGAAAGGCTGCGATAACAAGTAAAGGAAATAAGCTAATATACCAACTAAAGTTACAAGTAAAACCACTGTAGTCAAGGATTACAAGAGTAAGGGAAACTAATGATTTTATTCCATTCTCCCCTTCACTTTGTCATTTGAGTCCATGAGTATTTATAAAAAGAAGGGAGAAAAGGAAAGAAGCCAGAGAGAATGAGGGGGTAGACAGTGGGGGAAAGAAAAAGCACAAAGACCAAGCCTGCCTAAGACTCCCATGTCACCCATATGGGAGACATCTGTAGGTTGAGTGTTGAGGAGATCCACACATGCTTTAAAATGGGTATTTATTTTGTTCATGAGGAAATCATGGCTTAGAGAGCTTACATAACTTTATAATGGACACATACTTTGTGCTAGACAGTACTTTAAGAGCTTTCCATGAATTCTTTCATCAAATACTTACAATTGCTTGAGTTTGACACTAAACCACCGCCTCCCTTTTTTACAGAACAATTTTAGAGGTAAAAAAAACCTACCTGAAGATACATACCCAATGAGGTGAAATTGGGATTTGAACACAGGACCTTCTCACTGTAATTCTGAGCTCTTGACTTTATACTGCTTCACATACTGAAGTTGGGATAGACTTCATATGACAACAAAGCCTCTGGCTTTTTCTATGACACCACATTTTAGAGGAAGAAGGGAAAGTCTGCAGTATATAGAAAGGAGGGTTGGTCAAGGAAGGACCTAGAAAGGAACAGCAAAGGTGAGACACTGGAAGATATTGGTTGGCATTTATGGATGTTTTTTCCTTGAGGCTACTCATGTAGAACTCCATACCTGGCTCTAGGCAAGGGAAAAAGGAGAGAAGTCACATCTCCTACCCTTCAAGAATCAAGGGATATAAATAGATATGTGTATGAGAACACAAATGGAAAAATGACAACACATAAATAGACCCAACTAAAAATGTACATGTGTTAAGGGCACTGCTAAAAGTGGATTGAGGACCTAGAGCCAGACAGTTTTAGCTTAGGAAGTGTGTAGGAGCTGGGAATGGTGGTAGGTTGGTGGAGAGGAAGGGGAGCATAGAGAAATGCTTTGAAGATGATTGAGTGAGGAGTAGAGACCAGTTGGCTTTGCCAGGAAAGGATGCAGTAGAGAATTTGAATCAAGATAAGGCAAAAGATGAAGGCATTGGGGTCATGAAGGTCAAGGGCCAGCAGGACTCACTGGGGTTCTTAGAACTGATGAGTGTAGATGAAAAGCCCTGTACAACAGGCAGATGGTGAAAGAGCTGCATGGGGTGAGCAACCACATTCTCCAACCAGAGTTGGAAAGAACCTTAGAGGTTATCTAGTCCATTGCTATTTAAAGTGTAGTCCTCAGACCAGGAGCATACACATGACCTGAGAAATGCAGACTCAGCACCCTGTACCACCACTACCACCACCACCTGAAATAAGATCTACTTTTTAACAAGATTCCTAGATAATTATATAAACATTAAAGTTTGTCAATCACTGATCTGTAGTTGGGAGGGGAGTTGTTACGTGTTGTTTTAACAATGGAGATAACCACAGTCAAAGGGTTCCTGCAGAAGGGTACTTGATAAAAATACTACACTTTGTATTAGTTTCCTTGGGCTGACAAAACAAATTACTACAAACTGGGTGGCTTTAAAACAACAGGAATTTATTCTCTCACAGTTCTGGAGGTTAGGAGTCTGAAATCAAAGTGTTGGCAGGGCCACGCTCTCTCCTAAGGCTCTAGGAGAAGATCCTTCTTGTCTTTTCTATCTTCTGGTGGCCCCAGGCGTTCCTTAATTTATGGCAGCATTACTCCAGTCTCTGCCTCTGTCTTCACATGGTTGCCTTCTCCTGTGTGTCTGTCTCTGTGTCTTTCCTCCCCCTCTAAAAGGACTCCAATCAGACTGGATTAGGGGCCCACCCTACACCATTATAACCTCACCTCAACTAATTCCATCTGCAAGGGCCCTTTTTCCAAATAAGGTCACAATCTGAGATACTGGGGATCAGAACTTCAACATATCTTTTTTTTTTTGGGGGGGGGGGGGAGGGCACAATTCAACCCATAACACACTTTTTTCTTCTTTACAAATTGTCTCTCCATTGTTAAGTTCCCTGGTAGATTTCCAAGTATGCCTCCCCTGTGCCAGTTAGCATTCTGGTCTGACTATTGTTCTAAAACCACACATTGGTGTTGACCCATATGACAATAGCAATGACACCAGTGCCCTTGTTTGATCACACCAGCCAACTCAAGCCAGCAAAAAGGATCAACTGTTTTTGGTCCTAAACAAAATTTCTTTCCCTTTTGAATGATCAAGTTTCATAAACACTAATTTAAATAATCAAGAAAGAATAATGTGTATTTACAATACAATAGGTTTGCCCTTACTGTGGTAAAGGGAGAAAACTAAAATCTTTTTAATCCCAAATGGTCCTCTTGTTGTGATCGGCAGAAAGAAACCCAAACGGCACTCTTGGGGGTACAGATGAATGACGTTTTATTATGTGTGGGCCCAGAGGAGAATTCAGTCTCCAAATTCTGAGCCCTGTTTTCTGATTTTCATAAGTTTATATAGGAACACTAAGCAGGCAAATTCCTGAGCAAGCCGGCAGGCAGGGTTACAAAAGCAGAGAAGCAAGGTTATCTTCCTAAAAGGAGAGGGCCATTAAGGAGGGAAAGAGTCATTATCCGTTTAGAGTTGTAAATTTCAATTCAAAGGGGCAGGTGGAGAGTGCTTATCTTCCTGACATGGATTCCATGGAGAAAAGGGAGGGTGGTGGGGGAAGGAGGGGAGAAAGGGACCTAGGGGACTTTATTTTCCTGAAGCTGTGGGTTTCTGCTGAGGGGGAGGTTAGGGTCCCAGCACTTCCCTTATCATTCCCCTCTTTTGATGCCCTTATAATTCCTTATGGGGCATCATCTGCTAACATGGGGATTTTTCTATAGTCCCCAAAGGGCTGGTATTTAACACGGGGCATTATTTGGTGTTTTAAGGCATTTAAGCAGGAACTGATGTATTGTGTTAGGTACTGTAGAATGCATGGCCAGAAAGTTAAGAGGAAAAAGACTGAGGCTATTACTGGCATAAATGGCAAAATCCAGGAGAGGAGATACAGGAAGTAGCGTCTGTTGGCAGTTGCCTGGTATACACGGTTTGAACGGTCTTTGGCTTGTTCTTTCAGTAGGGCCACTTTGTCCCTAACTATTCCTGAGGAGTTTGCATAGAAACAGCATTCTTCCCCCAGGGCTTGACAGATCCCCCCTGAATTTGCGGTGAGCAAGTCTAATCCTCACCTGTTTTGTAAAACCACTTCTGCCAATGAGTCTATCTGGTCTTGCAACCCATTGAGAGCTCCCGATATTTCTTTGAGGTCATTTGATGTTTCCTGTGCTAGTGTTTGTAAGTCCTCCTGACCAACTGCAAGTGAAGCCCCTGCTACTGCTGTACTCCCGACTACTCCTAGTCCTAAGAGTACTGGAATTGCCTGTATTGCTCATTTGGCTCAGGAGAGCTCTCCAGGCAATTCATTGCCATACACCAAGAACAATGGTACTGGCCAAGCCAGGTAGCAGATGCCCTGGCCATCCTGGGGTAAGCACCGGTAGGTGTTGGTGCCACAGACCCAGATGGTGGAGTTTGCGGCGCATCAATCAGGCTCATTGAGTAGGTGGGTGGTATTACAGGTAGCCCTTCCAAGAGGGAGGATGGTTGAAGGACACCTGGTAGTTATGTTTTTACAGTTAGCCAGTTTTCCTGAGGGTTTGGTTATGCGGACTGGGAGGGGCCTGGTTCCTACTGCAGAGCTGTCATGGGTCAAGAGGGTTACATTCCATGGGACAGGTACGGGGAAGATGGTTAGACTGGAGGAAGTGCATAGCCAGCAAGAGGCAGCTATGTCGGGCCAAGATTCATTTAGGAGTTGGTGGAAATTTCAAACCTGGTTCAAAAGAACGTTGCGGAGGGCTGTAGTAACTTTGGCTTTTAGTGTCTGGGCAGCTTTACTGATATTTTTCATCAGGGTTTTCTCTGGTAGTTGGGTTACCAGGATCAGTTGGACCAGTATGAGGTCCCCTGGGACCAGCCCCTATTGGCCGTATATTCTGATTCCTAGTTTTAGTGCTATTTGGGCCTTTAAAAAGGTATTTCCTGATCTGGTGGTTATGTTTAATAAGGTGAGTTTTATGGGGTCACAGGTTTCTATGCCACACCCTGCTGGGTTGGGGATTTTCTCTAAGATATATGGAGAAATCGGTGGGACCCCCTTCCAGGGAACAGTGGCTCCTACCAGCAAGCTCCAAGAGCAGCAGAATCCTCTGCCCTTTTGGGGGTCTCGGCAGAGGTATTTGTCATAACTCCCATAGTTGCGACCCCTACACCCTCTCCTGGGGGCAGGTGTGGGGGCATGGGGGCTCAAGGCAATTAGCAATATGTAAGGAGTGTGATCTTGGATTGCCCTGCAAGCGTCAAATATTACAGAGGCTGAAGTTGCACCTGCCGAGAATGGGACTGAAGTGTTCAGCACAGATTGTTTGCCCCAGTTTTGACTAATTTGCAGCTGCCATAGATTTTGGGGGTGGGTATTGGTTCCTAGGGAGGGGGTAAGGAAGGAAAGGACAAGCAAGTCAAGGCACAGAAGCATCCTATTATACACCAGTAAGCAATTGCAATTAGGGCCCTATTTGCAACAGTCCAGTCTGCAGAGGCCACAGCAGCAAGTCCAACTCCAAATACCAAGGCGAGGAGGCCATATAAGCACAGGATTCACCAGGAGCAGGGGTCCATTCAGCAGGCATTTGACGAGGATCCCAGGCGACTCGTACTTTCAAGGGGTGGAGGATTCAGGTTGGGCTGTCCAGCTGTCCTGCTCTTTAGTGAGGTGTGCCTTCTTGACCCTGGAATGATGGATCCAAGGGTCGATGCCTGCAACTTTAAGAGCAGTACAGTAGGAATTACAAGGATCACAGTATGTGGACCTGTCCAGAAAGGCTGAAGGGGTTCTTTTTTCCAGTCTTTGACCCAGACTAGGTCCCCTGGCTGGTGGGGGTACACCGGGTGTCCCAGGGGGATGAGATTCCGGGACAAGACAGTTTTATGTATTTTGGCTAGAGTTTTCCCCAGCTGCTGGAGAATGGAATCTTGGCTAGCCTCCCCCAGAAGTTTGAGATTTCCTTTGAAGGCCCAGATAATTGGGGGTGGCCACCCAAATAGAATTTCAATGGGTGAATAGCCTGTGGGTCCTGGAGGGCACCTAACTCGGAGAAGGGTCAAGGGAAGTAAGTCTACCTAGGGGAGACCAGTTTCCTGGCAGAATTTGGCAAGGGTGGCTTTGAGGGTTCGATTCATGCATTCAAATTTCCCTGAACTCTGGGTCTGTAAGCGGTATGGAGTTTCCACTTGATTCCTAACATTTTTGCTAGCCCTTGGACTATGGCAGCCACGAAGGCTGGGCCATTGTCACTTCCAATTGACAGTGGCAGCCCATGCCATGGAATGATTTCTCTAAGTAAAGCCTTAGTCACTTCTCTTGCCTTTTTGATGCAAGTGGGGAAAGCTTCGACCCAACCTGAAAAGGTGTATATCATCACCAACAGATATTTGTACCCCCAACTTGGTTTCACTTCTGTGAAGTCTACTGTGAGATCTTCAAAGGCGGCTGTCTCCATGTGCTGGGGCCCTGCAAAGGGTTGTTTTTGGCACAAACTTGGCACTGGCTGCTGATGGTGGCACAGAGAGAAGTTAGCCGGGCTATGTAGTAGTATCTCCTGAGCAAGACTTCTAGTGCAGTTTTTCTAGGTGGGTGAGTTGGTGGTATTGCTGGATGAGGGCATGAGCGGCTACTTTTGGTACAAAAATCTGGTCATCCAGGAGCAGCCAAGTTCCTTCAGGGGTTCAGCTTCCCCTTCTCTTTCAGCCCACTCCTGTTCTTCCCAGATATAGCTTAGTTGATCAGTCTCTTGTCCTAAGAGGGACAGCTGTGGTGTTAATTCCGGGACTCGTATTCCGTGGGCTCCTTCAGTCGCTTGCTGAGCTGCTTTGTCAGCTAGCCTGTTTCCTTGAGTGACCATGTCCATTCCTTTCTGATGTCCCCGGCAGTGAATGATGGTGACTTTGTCTGGTTTCCAGATTGCTTCTAAGAGTTGGAGGATTTCTTCTTTGTTTTTGATTTCCAATACCCCTGTAGTTAGGAGACCTCTTTCTTTATAAATTGCCCCATGGACATGAACTGTAGTAAATGGGTACTTAGAGTCAGTGCAAATGTTTACCGCTTGCCCGGTGGCTAGCTGCAGGGCTCAGACCAGCACCCAGAGTTTTGCCCGTTGTGCAGACCATCCCCACGGTAGAGACGCTGCTTCTACCACACATTCGGTAGTGGTGACTGCATATCCAGCAAGCTTTTCCCCATTTTTAACAAGACTGCTCCCATTTGTAAATAGTGTCTGATCTGGGGAAGGGAGCAGTTTGTCTTGGAGGTCGGGGCTACTGGCATAAACTTCCTCAGTCACTTCAACACAGTCGTGTTCTGGAGCCCCTTCCTCATCTGGCAAAAAGGTGGCAGGGTTTAGATTGCACACCATTTCTATTGTCACTCTGGAGTTTTCACAGAGTAAACCTTGATAATGTGTGAGCTGGGGATTCTATATCCACCAATGCCCGTGTGAGTTCATTAGGGCAGTGACTGCATGTGGCACCATAACATGAATTGCCTGTCCGAGAGTTAATTTGTCAGCTTCTTTGATGAGGGTTACAGTTGCTGCCAGGGCTTTCAGGCAAGGCGGCCACCCTGCAGCCACAGGGTCCAGCTGCTTGGAGAGATAAGCAATGGGTCTTTGCCAAGGGCCGACCGTTTGTGTGAGAACCCCCAATGCGGCTTTGTTCTCTTCATGCACGAACAGGTTAAAGTTTCTAGTTACATCCAGAAGCCCCAAGGCAGGGGCTCAGCCGAGTTGTCTTTTGATGTTTTGAAAGGCCCCTTGTTGAGCTTCTCCCCAGGCAAGAGGCTCTTTTTCTGGACCCTCCAGAACTTCATAAAGGGGCTTGGCCATGGCTGCAAACCCGGGAATCCAGATGCGGCAGAACCCTGCAGCCCCGAGGAACTCGCGAAGCTTTCTTTTGTGGTGGGGGTAGGGATGGTGCAGATCACATTCTTTTGTTCAGGTCTGAGCGTTGGGTGCTCTTGTGTGATGCTGAATCCCAGGTACTTGACCCGTTGTGTACAGATCTGGGCCTTTCTTTAAGACACTTTGTACCCAGTCTGTGTTAGAAGTTGGGTCCCTCTCCAGCAGTCCTCTTCCATTTCACTGGCAAGTAGAACGTCATCTATATATTGAAGGTCATCACACCTGCAGTCTTCCCAGGGGTAGGTGGCCAAATCTGCTGCCAAGGCTTCCCTGAAAAGGGTAGGAGAATTTTTGAAGCCCTGTGGTAGCCGGGTCCAGGTTAGCTGAGTTTTCTGCTGGGTTTTTGGGATCTTCCCATTCAAAGGCAAAGAGAGGCTGGCTTGTTCCAGGCTTCAGGTCAATGATGATGGATGTGTGGCTCCATGCCATTCCCGGTGGGTTTTTTTCTGCCCAAACCTGGGGGAAAAGTTCCAGCAGCTTTTCCGGATTCTGACCTGAACTTTCTTCTGCATGAAGTCTCCATTCTTCACTTTGGGGTATGGTGACGAGGAGAGTGAGGCCAGTCCCGAGGCTTAAGCTTGCTGGCCCTTTGGGTTTGAAGGTAATCTGGGCTCCCAGTTTGGTTAAGAGGTCCCTACCAAGCAGGGGAACTGGACATTCAGGCAGGTACAGAAATTCATGAGTCACTTTGTGGCCACCAAGCTGGCAAGTTCTTGACTGGCAAAAAGGCCATTGGCTTGACTGTTCCCCAGTTGCTCGTATGATATTGTGGTTTTTCTGCTAAAGGGGGCAATGGGGATTGCGACCACAGAATGTTCAGTGCCAGTGTCCACCGTGAAAGTCATTGACTGGCCCCCGACTTGTAGTTTGATCATGGGCTTGTGGAGGCCAAGTTCCAGTGAACCTGGTCCCTCCTATTCAGGGTTGAGCCCTGCCAGCCTGATCAGATGGTCTTGGGGCTCAGGTCAGTATTTCCCTTTAGGGATGTTCCCTCTATGTGCCTGAGTCTTTTGGGGGCACTCATTATTCCAGTGTCCACTTTCTTTGCAGTAGGCACATTTGTCTCTGGCCAGAGGCAACCTCTAGTGCTTCCCCCCCCCCCTTTTCGAGATGGCCCTTCTTGTCTTGCGGGGTCAGGATTTCCCAAGGCTCCTGCCAGTAGGAAGGCTTGATGTTTTATTTGCTTCTTGGCTTCTCGTTCGGCGGCTTCATCTCAATTGATGAATACTTTGTTGGCGACTTCGAGTAATCGAGAGATGTTCATGCCCACGAACCCTTCTAATTTTTGGAGCTTTCTTTCAATGTCTGTTGCTGCCTGTGCAACAAAAGTGGCATTCACCATCCTCTGGTTTTCTGGAGCTTCTGGGTCAAAAGGAGTATAGATTCTGAAGGCCTCGCAAAGCTGTTTATAGACATCTCCTGGAGATTCATTGGGCTTTTGGGTAACTAAAGTCGCTTTGTCATGTTTATGGGTCATTTTGCCTTTTTTCGGACCCCTCGGAGGAGTGCTTTCTGATATTGCTGGAGTGCAGCCCATCCCTGATCAATGTTGAAGTCCCAGTTCGGTTGGGCCTCTGGTGCCACTTCTCATACCCAATCTTCTGGGTTTAAGACGCCAGTAGAGGCCTGCTCCTGCAGACACTTTTGGGTTTTCGTCAGAATCCGTCGTCTCTCCTCCGTACTAAACAAAGTCAGGAGGAGTTGGTGGCAATCATCCCAAGTAGGACGATGGGTTTGGAAAATGGATTCCATGAGATCTATAAAGGCCTGGGGTTTTTCCGAGTAGGAGGGGGTGTGGTGCTTCCAGTTTAAGAGGTCTGTAGTTGTGAAGGACTGGTGGTATAATACAGGCTTCCTGGGTTGGATGGTCCCATTCTTGCCGGTCTGCACCGGACTCTGTGTTTCACGGAAGGGCATCTGTAACGCGGGTTGTGCTGACTGGACCCTCCTTGCTAGTGGAGTTGCAGGGCTTTCCTCAGAGGGGGTTGATGTTCCCGAAGGGACCGAAGGTGGAGGGGTTTCTGGGAGATCTGCCCACACTCCTGAGCTAGGAGGAGAGGCTAGAGTGGCCAGAGCATATGACGGTGATGGTGGGGGTGGTGGGTCCTCCTCTGAGGACCCTTGATGAATGACTGGCTTCCGGAGCCCCGTTCCTTGTGCAGCCAAGTCCCTGCTCTGTCCCTTTTTTCCAATGCACAATCAAACCCAAGGGGGCAGAGTCTGGGCTATCTCCAACCAAGAGTCGATGTAGGGAAACTGATTGGGGTGGCCAGGAGTTCCTGTGACCACCAGCCACACTGCATGGACCTTGGCTATATCCAGGGTCCCTTCCAAGGGCCAGTCAATGTTAAAAGTGGGCCACTCTACTTCACATAAGGCTCGGAGGGTGCCGGGGTTCATCCGGTTGCCATAATCTCCGGAAAAACCCTTCTTGAAATTCTTGAGCATGCAGTTTAAGATGGTAAGTTTTGACTGTGATGAGCCCATACCCTGAGTCAGTGGCACAAGACAGACAAGGGAAGAGGTTGCCTCTTTCAAGGCCACTCAGATGCCCGCCTGTCTGCATCTCTCACGAGAACTTGGGCTCGTGTTAGCTAAGGTGCTCGGGTAAAGTTTGGAGTGGCCGTTATGCTGTATGATGTAGCCACAGAAAAGAGGTTACAGCCCACATGGGCTCTGTAGCATAAAGCTTTGGAGTCACAGACTGGTATGGCAGACACAAGCCTCTGCCATCCTCACTCACTCACGCAGTCACTCAGAGGTTATGCAGTTCATCCCAAAGGGATTTGCCCTATTCTGGAATCTCAGTACTCGAGATTTCAGGAAGTGATCAGTCTCTTCTTCTGTCCAGAGACGGGCCTGCCTGAGTACTTGGCACCCGGGGCCTTACCTTTCTGGAGGCTTCTGGCACTGTTCAGTCCACCTCCCCACTGAGCCAGGCCAGGGTGTAGGGATGTGGCCTGTGGGGACTGCCTCAGAAGGAGGTCCCGTCAAGAGGACAAATGGTGCCCACTTCGTTAGTCGGCCACGCCCGTCAGCCCCAAGCCAGAGGCACAACAGGCCTGCTCGACTGGGATTTTCCTGATCAGGGAACCAAATGTTGTGGCTGGCAGAAAGAAACCCAAGCAGCACTCTTGGGGGTACAGATGAATGACGTTTTATTATGTGTGGGCCCAGAGGAGAATTCAGTCTCCAAATTCTGAGCCCTGTTTTCTGATTTTCATAAGTTTATATAGGAACACTAAGCAGGCAAATTCCTGAGCAAGCCGGCAGGCAGGGTTACAAAAGCAAAGGAGCAAGGTTAGCTTATCTTCCTAAAAGGAGAGGGCCATTAAGGAGGGAAAGAGTCATTATCTGTTTAGAGTTGTAAATTTCAATGCAAAGGGGCAGGTGGAGAGTGCTTATCTTCCTGACATGGATTCCATGGAGAAAAGGGGGGTGGGGGAAGGAGGGGAGAAAGGGACCTAGGGGACTTTATTTTCCTGAAGCTGTGGGTTTCTGCCGAGGGGAGGTTAGGGTCCCAGCACTTCCCTTATCACTCTAATTAGTTGAAGAGTAAGGGAAAGAATTTTTGAGAACTGGGGAGAAGGGAGCAGGGTATCCTCCCTGCCACTCTGAGATATCCAGGGTAAACAATAGGGTAGGAGGGTGGCCAGAATATATGGACATTTTTCCTTCCATGTGTTGAGGGGAAGGGGCACTTTTTCCTTGAAGGGAGGGTTTTTTGCCTCCAGGTTCACCAAGAAGTGCTTGGACTGTTTTGTATCACACATGGATGTGTCAGGGTCTCCAGGAGAGCTTCTAATTATAAGCCTGGTGTTTATTTTCATGACCTCATATCATCTGATTGTTTTTTTCATTTATATGAAATAGAAGCCTTCAGCTTTGAAGACTTGTTTGACACTTCAATGAGAGGAAATTTGATTGTGTGTTGGTTGCTTTTTATTTCTGTTTCCATGTAATCTCTAAATCAAATATCTCAAATTCACTTTGGAGGTGAGATTCACATCCTATTTTCTACTAGAGAAAATCCATAAATTAGCACCAGCTAGGGGTCTGGCCTGACTAGGAAGTCAGGGTAGAGTGGCAAGTCCAGCATAGTTCTCTGACACTCTCAGTATTCTTCCCTCCTTTATTTGGCCAAAGTTAAATTGTTTTCCATTGTACTGACACAATATTATAAATAACAACATGAAGTCCAAGGCAGAAGCTATATATCCTTTTCTCTTCTTTCCCCAACATACACATACCTTGATTTTTTTTTGTGGGTTTTTTTTTTTCATTGTAATTATCAGAATCAGATGATTTGTCAGAGGATGAGAATTCCTTCTCAGTTCATTGCTCAGAAGATTTATAATCTTTTGTTTGCTTTTCAAGACAAGCAAAGCAGTGAGTCAAAAATAAACAATATCAAAGGCAACTAAATTTTTAAACAGGTTTTTTCCTCATCTAAACACTCAATAATCAAAATAAAATAAAACTTTTTAAAAACAAAAACAAAACAGGTAAAGCACACCTCGATCAAGATAGAAAAGGGAGACGCTGTAGTTCTATTCCCCACAGAAGATTTGAACAACCAGCAAGAACTGGCAGAAACATCTTTCTCAGAGCTCCAGAAAACAGTTAAAGGACAGGGTGAGAGTCGAAACAGAAAAAGTTAACTTAAAAGCAGAAGGATTTCATGGCACCTGGCTGACTTCTGCCACTCTTCACTGGCTAGGAACAAAGCTGGCTTGTGCACCCAATATACGGATCCCTGGTCTTAGTACCAGAGAGAGCAGAGTAGCCCTCATGCATGTCCTGGGAGCTTGTATGTTAGGCCCAATCTGTCTGGTGATGACTTGAGGGCCTCACTGTCCCAAATTTGCCCTGTGTAGATGGTGGCACACAGAGCTCACCTACAGAACACTGTGTCTGTGGGAGAGCAGTCATGTTATGCTGCCTGGGACAAGGGATTGCTAGGTGTAGGATATGGAGTGCAGTGCCTGGGACCAAGGAAACAGTTTTCTAGGGAATGGGAAACATTTGTATCCATGTAATGGGAGATTCATGGAGATACATGCCTAAGACAAAACACATACGCAGAGAGAACTGGGGAAGCCATATGCTATTCTTTCAACTCACCTGAAGGAGAGCACTTGCACAGGTCAATCTGCAAAGACTACAAAAGGTGTTTTCTTTTATCCCCTTTTTTTTTTAGCCCCTGGTATTCAAGGAAAGGCTTGTATAACACTAGCTGGATACAAGCTTAAGGAACAGATTAAAAACATACAAAGAAAAAATTAAAAAAATAAAAAAGAGAGAAAAAATAAAAATAATAAAAAAATAAAAACATACAAAGAAACAGGAAGTAATGGCCCAGGTAAAGGAGAAGAGTAAAGCATTAGATGCCATCAATGAGAAGGACCAGACCTAGGACATGTCAGACAAAGAATTTTTTTAAATGGTCCTAAATATGCTCAAAGAGCTAAAGAAAAATATAGTCAAAGAGCCAAAAGAAATCCGGAAAATAATAGATGAAAACAATAGAGAGCTGGAAAGTATGAAAAAGGAGAAAGCAAAGCTGATGACCACAGTAACAGAAATTAAAAATTCCCTAGAGTTTTTCAACAGCACATTGGAACTGGCAGAAGAAAGAATCAGAGAACCTGAAGATAAGACAATTTGATTTATTTGGTCTGAGGAGTAAAATGGAAAAAAAAAAAAAGTGAAAACAAAACCAAAAAAAATGAACAAAGCCTAAGAAACCTGTGGTACACCATCAAGCATACCAATAAACACATTTGTAGGAGTCCCAGAAAGAAGAAAGAGAGAAAGGGACAGACAGAATATGCAAAGAAATAATGGCTGGCAACTTCCCAAATTTAATGAAAGACATGAATATACACATCCAGGATGCTCAACAAACTCCATAGGATAAACCCAAATAGACACACACCACACTATATTATAATCAAACTGTCGAATGTCAAAGATAAAGAGAATTCTGAAAGCCACAAAAGAGAAATAACATGTCACATATAAGGGAGCATCAATAAAATTAATCCTTAATCTTCTCATCAAAAACCATGGAGTCAAGAAGGCAGGGGAATGACATATTTAAAGTGCTAAAAACAAAATATTGTCAAGCAAGAATTCTATATCCAGCAAAATTGTCTTCAAAAATAAGGGAGCGATTAAGACATTCTCAGATAAACAAAAGCTGAAGGAGTGCATCACCACTAGACCTGCCCTATAAGAGATGCTAAAGAAAATACCTCAGGTTGAAAGGAAAGAACAATAGACAATAGGCCACTTGAAGAAATAAATATCTCCAGTAAAGGTAACAACATGGGTAAATATAAATGCTGGTACTCTTGTATTTTGTTTGTTACTCCATCTTTTACTTCCTACAGGATCTAAAAGGCAAATGCATAAAATATAATGATTAAACAGTGCTGTTAGATCCATAATGTATAAATATGTAATTTGACAATAACTACATAAAGGAAAGGGAATCGAGGGGTACAGAAATATAGTTTGTGTATACTATTGAAGTTAAGTTGGTACCAAAGCAAACAAGATTATTATAGATTTAGGACGTTAAATTTCAGCTCTATGGTAACCATAGAGAAAATATCAAAGAATATGTAAGTTCCTAGAGACAGAAATTAGAGTATATGTTGCTAGGGGTGGATCAATAAGATCTCTTCCAGATGTTACTTCAGTTAAGGTGTGGCCCGACTGAATGAGATTGGGCTTTAATTTGGGTACTGGAGTACTTTATGAGCATAGTGAAAGTCAAAGGGGGAGAGAAGCCATGGGAAGCATCCAGAAGCTGCAATTTAACAGACACCAGAAGCAATGAGTTTCGAGAAGAATGATTCTGTTAGGTCTTGTTTTTTTTTTTTTTTTTTTCCTTGTAGTTTCTGTGGCAGGCAGAACTCTAGAGTGGGTCACTCCACCATCTTGTTGACTGGAAATCAGTCTATATTTTCCTGTCTTTTGATAGGAAAAATCCTGATGTCACTCAAAAGGGTCTGTAATGGTAGCTCATTGTAATTTTAATTTGCATTTCCCTTATTACTATTGATATTGAGTGACTTTCCATGTTTATTGGTTGCTTGATATCTTCTTTTGTGTCCTGCCTATTCAATTATTTTTGCCCATGTTTATATTGCTATATATGTTACACTATCCTCATGAAAGAAGTTTGCAAATTTATCCCCTTTTACATTTCACCAGAAGAGTTTGTGTAACATTGATGTTATTTCTTCCTTAAATGTTTGATAGGATTTACTAGTGAAGCCAACTGGGTCTAAAGATTTTTCTGTGGAAAATTTTTTATTTATATATTTAATTTATTTAAAAGATATAGAACTGTTCAGAGTTTTTATTTCTTATTTTCTCAGCTTTGGTAAATTGTGTTTCTGTAGAATTTTTCAGTTTTATCTACAATTTTACAGGTATTGAAAAGTTGATTATACTATCTGTACTAACAGGTATTATCTGTTAAATATCTATAGATGTGATGTGCTCTTTTTCTTGACCAATCTTACAGTTGGTTATCAGTTTTATTAGCTCATATATAAAAAGGCAGTTTTACTGAGATATAGTCACATACCAGACAATCTATCCCAAGTGTTCAATTAATGGTGTTTAGTATAATCACTGTTGTGCATTCATCTCCACAAAAAATTTTAGGACAATTTCATTACCCCAAAAAGAAAAACTCCCAACCCCTTAGCAGTGGTTATGTAGGGCAATACCTCTTTCCTTCCCTTGCCCTACATAACCACTAATCGAATTCCATCTTTATAAATTGATTTATATTTACATTTTATATAAACAGAATCATACAGTATGCTATACTTTGTGTCTGGTTTCTTTCACTTAGTATAATGTTTTTTTTTGTTGTTGTTGCCTGATGTCAACATCTTGTAACATTAATATATGTAACATTTGTTCAGTTTCAAATAAAAACCTTTTTTAAAAAATATACTTTATTTTTATTTTTTAAAGAAACTTAGATTATATAAATGTTATACACACACAAAAATATAGGAGACTACCATATGCCCTGCTCTCTAGCCCTCTTACATTTTCCCACATCAACAACATCCTTCATTAGTGTGGTACATTTGCCACAATTGATGAACAAATCTTGAAGCATTGCCACTAAGTGATGATTATAGTTTACGTTGTAGTTTCCACTCTCTCCTGCACATTTTTGCAAGTTATTACAAGATATACAATGGCCGTTTCTGTCATTGCAATGACATTCAGGATAATTCCCAAGTCCCGAAAATGCCCCCAAATTATACCTATTTTTCCCTCTCCTTCCCCTCAGAGCCTCCAGTGGCCACTGCCTCCACATCCATGATAAAAGTTCTTCCATTTCTAGGATCACAAGTTTACAGTAGAACAACTGTAAGTCTACTGTAGTCCATCGTCCATTACCCATTCCTGAGGATTCTGTGATGGTGATGCCCACTCCACCTCTAATTGAGAGGGGGCTTAGATCCCATGGGGCAGATGGGTGGGACTTTCTGCTTGCAGTTGCAGACTCTCTCTATTCCTTAAGATGGTTGTTGTCAGTCATCATCTCCTTGTTAGTTCTCCTGGGAGTCCAATGAACTGGGGATTTCTTCTTACAGCTGCATAATATTTCATCGTGTGAATACACCACAGTTTTTTTATCCATTCATTGGTTGATGGACTTCTGGGTTGTTTCCAACTTTTGGCAATGATGAATAATGCCACTAAGAACATTGGTGTGCAGATGTCTGTTCGTGTCACTGCTCTCAGTTCTTCTGGGTATATACCCAGGAGTGGTATTGCCGGGTCACGTGGCAAGTCTATATTCAACTTCTTTAGGAACTGCCAAACAGTCCTCCATGGTGGCTGTACCATTCTGCATTCCCACCAACAGTGAAGAAGTGTTCCTATCTCTCCACATCCTCTCCAACACTTGTAGTTCTCTGTCTTTTAATAGTGGCCATTCTGATAGGTGTGAAATGATATCTCATTGTAGTTTTGATTTGCATTTCCCTAATCATTCGTGATGTTGAACATTTCTTCATGTATTTTTTTTTTTTTTTTTTTTGCCATTTGCATTTCTTCTTTGGACAAATGTCTATTCAAGTATTTTGCCCATTTTTTAATTGGGTTGTTTGTCTTTTTATTGTTGAGTTGTAACTTTGTTTATCTTATATGTCAAATTGGGTTCTTGAGCCACCAAATATTGCAATTGTTTAAGTTTTGAACCAGATATCTCAGATATTTTTTGATTTGCACACTTATGAAACTTAAATGGTAGATTTTAGTTTTTTCAAACTATAGACCATTCTATTTAAGCTAGTTCAAAATAATGTATTATAAATTCATAAATATGTATTTTTCTTTATTTGATAACCCCTATATGGGCCAGTAGCTCTCAACCTTGATCACACCTGGGAACCACCTGGGGAGCTGATTTCTGGATCTTGCCTTCATAGATTCTGATTTAATTGGTCCACATGCAGTCTGAGCACTGGACAGGTAAAGGGTTGCAATATTCATTCATGAATATTCATTAATTCATAAATAGCCATGCATATTCATAAATATGTCAGAAGTTTGAAAAATAACATTTAGAGGAACCCTAATTAAGATAGTGTAAGACATTGGGGAAGAATAATTATAAAATATGTTCAATTTATAGGCATGGGACTCAGACTACAGCTCAAAAATAAGCTTCAGTTGGGAGTTGTTAAAAATTTCAGATTCTGGAGCCCTGCCCCCAAGAGATTATCACTGCATGAGTTTGAGGTGGGGCTCAGAAATTTCCAGATGATTACTTTGCAGGTAATCTAAGATATACTATGAAAAACATTGGTTTGTAGAATTGAGGTTAGATTTAATCCTAGCAGTTCCCAAGGTCTACTGTTACTCAACTGTGTTATATTTGTATTTCATGAAAACAAGAAACTTATCTGAAGTTTTTGGAATCCCATTTACATTTAATTCTTGATATGATTACTATCCCAAATAGCTAATATTTATTGCACATATATAGTGTTCCATACTCTGTGCTAAATGCTTTACAGGAAGTATAGTGTATTTTGGAGTCAGATCACTTGGGTTCTAATTCTAAGCCCATCGTGATTAGCTGTCTGACCTTGGGCAAGTAACTTAAGTTCTCTGAACCCCAGCTTCTTCATCTGTGAAAGAGGAGAAAGAATACTTTATAGGGTTGAGAATTAAATGATCATAATGTATGTAAAGTGCTTATCAGTGTTGTGATAAAAGCACTTATTAAATATTAATTTTTGCAACAACCTTATGCGTAGATGCCATAATTCTTCTTGCTTTACTGATAGGGGAATTAAGTCTACAAAGTTTGAGTAAATTATTCAAGATCATGTAGTTAGTGGGAGAGTCAGCAGTGAATTTCTGGTCTTTATGAGCCATGAATAGGCTCTTACTCTAGGCTGCCTCTCACTGTCCTAATGTCCCAGGCACTCACTACCTGTGGGTACAAATGTTCTTTCAATAAACATTTACCTTTGTCAATGTCACTCAGTGTGCTCCATGGACCTCCAGCATCAGCCTCATCTGGTAATGAGTATATGTTGAATTGTGTTCCCTGAGAGTCCTAACTCCTGGCTCTATAATGTGAGCTTATTTGAAAATAGGTCTTTGAAGAGGTGATTAGTTAATATGAGGCCAAACTAGATAAGGGTGGGACCTAACCCAAAATGACTGATGTCCTTGTAAGAGAGAAGGCCATATGAAGATGGAGGCAGATGCATTTACAAGCCAGGGGGCGCCAAGGATTTCCAGGAAACCACTAGAAGCTAGGAAGAGGCAAGGAAAGATCTTCCCCTTCAGGTTTCAGAGGGAGCATGCCGACACCTTGATTTCAGACTTCTAGCCTCCAGAATTAAGTCAATAAATTTCTGTTGCTTTAAGTCACCCAGTTTGTGTTTCTTTGTTATGGCAGCTCCAGCAAACCAAGACAAGGATACAGGGAAAATACTAGAAATGCAAAGTCTCAGGCCTCATCTCAGACCTATTGACTCAAACTCTGGGGGTGAGGTGGGGGGTGGACAGCAATCTGTGGTTTAACAAGCCCTCCAGGTGTTTATGATGTAAATTTATGTTTGAGACTACAGGCGTAGATGAGTAGTTCTCAGCGTTGACTGAACATTAGTATTACCTGGGGAGCTTTTATAAGCCTCCCAGTGCTAAGACTGTACATGGACCAATTAATTCAGAATCTATGGAGGCAAGAGCCAGGAATCAGCTCCCCAGGTGGTTCCCATGTGTGATCAAGGTTGAAAGCTATGGGCCCAGATTTTTTCTTTACTTGATAACCCCTATCTGTGAGGCTAAGGGTCATTGGTCCCCTTATCTCCTGCCCACTCCTGCAGTTTTTTAGTTTCCTACCTCATCTATATTTCTAGGAGTCCTTAGGGGGGCTCACATAGATGCTCAGGGGAAGTGTGGACTCCTGCCTCTACTGCCATACCCAGCCTCTCCTGGCCATGTTTGCACAGCCTTTGCCCCTTGCTCCGGGCTGTCAGCATCAGCACACAGGCCTCAGGTTAAACATCATTCATTGCTCAGCTGCTGATCTGAACCAGAACAGGAAACTCCTCCCCCGTTCTTCAAGTTCTGCTCTTTCACTGGGTGCTCCCAGCAGAGGGCCACAGGCCCTGTGAGTTTAGGAGATCAGCTCTCTTTCTTAACACAATAGGCCTTTCTGTTTCAGGATGTTCACTTGCTCCTGGAGTGCTCAATTGCGATGTTTTAAATAGCTACCATGCTATTAATCAGAAGCATCACTCCTCTCCAGTCTTCGAGACCTGATGCTGAGTCTGTTCATTGTGCCAGATTCCACATTAAGTAGGTCTAAATTCTCCTTCTGAGGCTCTTCCATCACCTTGCAGTTTCCTACTATCATCAGCATCTGATTCATTAGACATGCCCATGAACCTCCTCAGCCTCAATGGTGCCTAACTCCATATGTCAGATATATTACTAGGCCAACCAGTACTCTTGCTACAAATATAGGCAATAGGATATATTTAGTGCAGCTATTTAAATTTCATAAATTATGATCATCTGAACATAGGAACTAATGCATTAAGAATCAAACTGATCAAAAAACTGAAATAAGTGAATTTTTAACACACTTTATACTTGATTCCTAAAACCTTTTTTATTCTGAGATATTTATGGATTCACATACAGTTTAAGAAACAATACAGAGAGATCATGTATGTCCTTCACCTAGTTTCCCCCAAGGGTAACATCTTGAATAACTATATAGTCCAATATCACAATTAGGAAATTGACACTGATACAACCCAGCAACCTCATTCAGATTTCACCAGTTTTACATGCACTCATTTGTGTGTATTTGGTGCTAAACACGTTTATCACATGCATAGATTCATATGACCACCACCACAATCAAAATACAGAACAGTACCAATATAATTCTCCCTGTCTTGGTTTGCTAGAACAACTTTTTTTTCTTTTTTGTGAATCTGTTTTCATTGGGGTATAGGAGATGGGGTGGGAAAGGCCCCTTTGGGGCACAGCCCCACAGAGCTACCTTTTTACAGCTGTGGGTACCTTCCCCTTCTCCCCTAACCCCTGGCAATCACTAATCTGTTCTCCATTTCTAGAATTTTGTCATTACAAGCATATTATATAAATGGAATCATACAGTATGTAGCTTTGCATAGTTTTCTTAGTGATTGATCGGATATTACACCATACACATGTAATTCACCATAGTCTACTGGTAAAGACTTGCACCATTTGGGGTAAGGTAGAAACCTTCCACTTGGATCTCTTTACCCTCCCCATTTTCAAAATAAGATTGTTTTAAGTATTTCCCATACCTACATTGAGGAATGGTGTTATAAATTTCTGCTCCAGCCATCAAATAAGATTTAAGAAACTTATGAGGAGAAGGCTAGTCTATTATATTTAACCCTATAATGAATATTTTCCTCTCCTTTCTGGAGTTCTAGGCCTTTCTCTGTTTTCATTTTCTTTCTATTTAGAGAAGTTCCTTTGGCTATTTTTTCAGAACAGGTTTGCTAGCAACAAATTCTCTTAGTTTTCCTTCATCTGAGAATGTCTTCATTTATCCCTTCATTTCTGTATTAGTCAGCCAAAGGGGTGCTGATGCGAAATACCAGAATATCAGTTGGTCTTTATAAAGGGTATTTATTTGGGGTAGAAATCCACAGTTACCAGACCATAAAGCATAAGTTTTTTCCCTCACCAAAGTCCATTGCCATGTGTTGGAGCAAGACAGCTGTCAACTATTTGCCAGGGTTCAGACTTCTTGGGTTCCTCTCTTCCCAGGGCTGTGTTTCTCTCCAGGCTTAGCTCCTCTGTTTCCTCCACAAGGTCAGCTGTAGACTATGAGGCTCTCTAGGCTTTGCTTCTCTCCACAAGGCCAGCTGTGAACTCTCAGGCAAATGGCTCGTCTCTATCCTGGGGACGTCTCTCCTTCCTCACGACCAAGCTCTCTTACTTCCCAGGGCTCCAACATCAAAAGTTCTCCAACACTGTCCTTTGCCGTGTCTTTTATCTTGGAGAACCCACGCACCAAGAGGTGGGGCTCAAGGCCCTATTGACGTTGCCTAGTCAACACCCTAATCATAACTTAATCATGCCCAGATTAACAGACCAGTTTACAAGCATAATCCAATATATATTTTTGGAATTCATAATTACATCAAACTGCCAAATGGCTACAATTCCTAAAGGACAAGTTTACCAGGTATAGAATTTGCAGTTAACAGTTCTGGTCTTTTGGTATTTGAAAATTTCGTGCCACTTCCTTCAAAGCCTCCATGGTTTCAGAGGAAAAAGCTGCTCTCATTCTAATTTGTGTTTCTATTAGAAAAAAAGTAATGCAACATTTCTCTCTGGCTGCTTTCAAGATTTTTTTGTTTCTTTGTCTTTAGTTTTCAGGGGTTTAATGATTATGTGTCTTAGAATATGTTTCTTTGGGTTTCTCCTATTTGGGGTTCACTTAGCTTCTTTAATCTGCAGGTTTATGTCTTTCACCAAATGTGGGAAGTTTTCAGTAATTATTTCTTTAAATACTTTTTCAGTCCCTCTTTCTTTCTCTCTCTTTTCTTCTGGGACCCAATGATACAAATTTGGGCTTTTGTTATTGTCCCACAGTTTCCTGAGACTCATTCTTTTTTTTTTTTTTTTAAGTCTATTTTCTCTCATTGTTCAGACTGGGTAAGTCAATTGTTTTGTCTTCAAGATCACTGATTCTGTGCTCTGTCATCTCTGCTACTGAGTCCATCCAGTCAATTTTTCATTTCAGTTATTTTATTTTCCAATTCTATAATTTCCATTTGGTTCTTTTTTTTAATAACTTTTATTTCTTTGCTGAGATTTTCTACTTTTTCATTTGTTTCTAGAGAATTCATAATTGATTGTTGAAATTTTTTTGATCATTGTTTTAAAATTCTTTTCAGATAATTCCGCCATCTACTCATCTTGGGGTTCTCATCCGTTAATTATCTTTACTCATTCATGTTGTGATTTTCAATTGTACCCTGGGTATTTTGTATATTATATTATGAGACTCTGGATTGTATTTAATATATTTTTTAGCAGGCAGTCCCCTTGTTGAGGTTTGAGGGTTGAGTGGATGTGTATGTTTAGCTTCCTGCTGGACCCTACTGACATGACACAGGAAAACCTCCGTGCAAAATATGGAGTGCTGGCACACACTGCCTTGTTGGAGATGGGTAGGTGGGAAGGCAGTTTAGTGCCCTCCTTGGTCCCGCTGACACCTTCCCAGGAAAAGTGGGGCACCTACTAAGTACTATCTCATTGCTTTCAAATGCAATATAAGCTCAGCACCCTGCTAGATCCCACTGTCAGCGAGGAGGTGGAAGTCGAGGTCTAACACACCACTTTATTAGTATAGGGTAGAAGCAGAAGCCCACCTCCCCACTCGGCCCTGATAAAATCAGGCAAGGGGATGGGTTGAAGTAGAGCTCCAAATAGACCTGCCTCCACCTACCTTATTCTGCATGGTTGGTGCAGAGGGGCTCACCTCCCCACTTGGTCCCTCTGACACTGGGTAGGAAGGGCAACCAGAGTGCTGATTGGATCTGTTTTATACCTCCTCCTTCAGTTTTGTTGCTGCTGGGTAGGTGTAGAGGTTCAGCTTCCAAGTAGGCCTGGCTGACATCAGCGGTGGGGTGGGGGGGAAGTAGAGTGTGGATTAGCCCCAACTTGTGCCACCTTCTTCAGTCTCATTGATACTGGGGAAGGGAGGTAGAGGCTCTCAGTTTGCACTGAACCCTGCTGATATTACCCCACTGAGGGAATTAGAGCACTGCCTGCTTCTGCCGATCAGGAAATGGAAGATCAGCTCCCAGCTCTGTCCTAGCACCACCACCTCTGGGCAGAGGAACTGGAGCACCACCACCTACTGAAATAGAGTAGGTATTACTAAAAAATTTTCTGTTGTGAGGCCACCACCATTTTCCCAGTCCCTTGGATGGGGGAAAAGACTTTCTTGGAACTTTTTTTGTCTGTACCTGTTGACAATTCCAGGTTGTAAATTTTAGCAGTTCCCTGTCTGGGCTAAATGGGAGGCAATATGGAAACAGAGGGAACTTACTACCATGTTGTTTTAATTTGCTAAAAGCTGCCAAAGCAATATACCAGAAATGAGAAAGGCTTTTTATTCTTCCACTTACAAAGGACTCCAGTAAGAGGATTAAACCCACCCTTGGTCATGCCCTACTGAGTTCATTTAATCAAAAGGAAGCTCCCTTAACAGACTCTAATCAAAAGTTCTCATCTGCCATAGGTTTATATGCACAGGAATGGATTAGCTTTAAGAACAGGATTTTCTGGGAGTCACCCAGGTTCAAACTGTCACACATGTTGTTTCTCAAGTCCTGAGATCCTTTTACACCTTTTAGTCTTCCTATGCTTGTTTATGTTATATCCAGGATTTTGCAGTTGTAAAAGGGAGGACCTGAGAGGAATGGGGCCCCTCTATCTTGGCCGGAACTGGAAATCTGGTCTATATTTGATGTTTAAAAGAAATCAATAGATGACTGATATGTTGATATCAACAATTAACTTATTAATACATGAGCAACTTTTCAAGGAGCTTATAGTTTTTTAAATTTACCCAATGCTCTATATCTGTTATATATATTGTAACATAGTATGTGACAATAATTAGTTTTTTAAATGAAAAATTCTATAAGTAACTTATAAAACATCAAAGAAAAATCAAATTATCTTCTCTGTAGTTTTGTGTGGGTGTATTTAGATGAGTTTAATTCTCTGATAATGATAGTTTTAAACTTAGCCAGAAACCCAATCCCTAACCAATTTGTCTAAAATATTTTATTGCCCATAGAAAATTTGGAGCAGAGTTAGAGACAAATATGATGAAAATTCTAAAATTAGCAACGCTGGTGAAAAAGAACCTAAATAACACTTGGGAGTGTAATGTATTTCCTTGTGTGGAAGTTACTATGTAAAAATCCCCACTGGATAAACAAGAAAATGTTTGACTTTCAGCAAGAGCATGTTAAATTATATTCTTTTCTTCATTTGATTTTGAAATTAATACATTCTTCTGGAAGAATATTCAAACTATACATAAGTATAAAATGGAAAATGTTAATAATCCTTTTCTCCTTTGCCCTTCAGCACTCTCCTCACTATTAACAGCTTGGTGTGCTTGATTTGATTTTATTAAGAGCCTTCAGCAGTCAGAAAGCCATGGCAAGAAGCTAAAAGCAGTGGTAGACACAGCCATGTACCTTGCCATGTGGCAGAGGACCCAAGAATCCCCAGCAGCCAGGTTTCAGGAACAAAGCATTGCCTTGATGATGACTTGATTTGGATGTTTTTCTCAGCCTCAAAACTGATTTGTCAATGAGGCAGATCAGATTCTGATTTGACAGGCAGCTAATCAATGAAACAGACACACCTGCACAGTTGGAAATGGAGGATGAAGATACAATTGATGTGTTCTAGCAGCAGACAGGAAATGTCTGTTAAAAAGGGAGCCTGCTACTTTACTCCAGAACTCTAGTCCTACAGACCAAGAATACATTCTCAATTAGAAAAATGGCAATTTGTTTCCACCACATCCTGGCTACTACAGTACAGTTTTCTCTATTCTCTCATTTTACCCTTCCCTGTTCCTTTATTGTACATAAAGTAACTGGTGTATGTGCACAAGCATATTGGGTTTTTTCCCCCCACTTAATGGCCTATCATATGTTTTGATCGACATCAAATGGAGATGGGAGGGGGAAATATACTGGTTCTGTAAAAATACCCCCTTTCTCCATTAGTGGCGTGCTCTTTCAGCTCTTATCTTTATATTCCAGTAAGTTATTTTGCTCTCACTCTAACAAAAATCCAAAAACAAAAAATCCTTGCATACCTTGTTTAATTGGAGAATTTTAATGGTTTTCATTTATCATTGTAAAACCAAGGGCAATTTTATTACATTTTTGTACATAGCTGTTACATGTAGGGAAATCTGTCTTTTAAAGTACAGATAAATCACTCTAAAAGAATGAATCCTAGATAGTTTTCCCATAAAGTCAAGTGTCTTGTTTAAATAAACTTCTTGTTAATTAAAAAACCCAAAAAAACAAGAAGAGCCTTTAGCGTTCAAAGGTTTCCATGTACAGGTGAACTTGAAACCTCTGGCTTCCTGGAAATTTCCAAAACCAGACATGAGAGATAACTTGGAGTAAGTAGTGAAAGAGTGTGCTCTCAGGTCCATTCCAGCTTTCAATTCATGAAGAGTAAGATGTGGCTTCCCTTTAAAACACACACACATTTCACACACTTTCCATTTGAAAAGACCAATTCAGTGGTGCATTCAGTAGTGTGCTTATTTCTGACTTTATATGGAACTGCAAAGTCACCTTCTCACAAAGACAGCATGTGGCACATAGTAAGCATTCAATGAGTATCCGTTGAATGAACTATGATTATTCCAATAGAGAGCAACATAACTATTTTTGTTTTCTGCATTCAGAAAATAATTTCACATATAGCACAATATACTAATACTTAAAATCTATTTACCCCTGGTATTTTCTTATCTTTGAAGCCTCTCCCACCTTCAGCAGCACTGTCCACTTTTCCAACCCATTTGTAAAATTATGACAAATTCATGGGGGCTGAGAAGAGGAGGGGACCTATTAACCAATTAGCCCTTATAGGTTCAGCTCAAAATCCACAGACTGTGAAGCCTTGCCTAAGTGCCTAATGAGAAAGACCCTTTACCTTTTTCTACCACTTTCGTTCTCTTTTCATTCCTCGTTTATGCTGCTTAGTGCAGATCTTCCTGGGGAATTGTTGGGTTTGTATACTGCCTAACATAGTATGAACATTTTCTTGGTGTGCAGGTAATGTCTCTTTCATTCTAATATTCCCTGCTGTACCTGGTACAATGACTTGCCCAGAGAAGCATTCAATAAATATCTATCAAATGAGGAGACAGAATAAACCACATCTTGATTTCAGGAGAACCACATTTAGCTACAAAATCTGGATTTTTCCTTTTATTCATATCTACATTTGCACAAAAATATCTAACTAAATTTTTATTCTATTTAGTTAGAAATAATGTTTTTCAAATCAAAGAGTTTATTCATCTGAAATATTTTGCTTTATTTGCAAAATGAGAGACTCGAAACACATTTGAGCTTCCACGTAGGTGAAAGCAAACCTTCACTCTCCCAGAGCAATTATTTGAAGCCTTTTGTTCAAAGTCAGTCACTGAGAACTGGATGCTGAGAATTTAAATAATGTTCAGAGAGATGAAGAGGATAAAAGATACTTTACTGGAAATGGCACGTGCTCTGACAATAGTGTACTGTATTTTCTAGCATGCCACATCTCTTTGTAAAACGTATATTCATATCACTCTCGGTTTGGTTACATTATGAAATATTATCTAGATGTTACACACTCACAAATATCTGAGAAAATAAAGAACATCTTTTCATTCTTAGCCACTGCCCAACATCAATCGTTACGTTTTTAAAACTATGTCTACGTGGTTGTGATTGAATCAGATGTTTTGGAAAGATGTGCTTGATCTATCCATATGACATCTCTATGAAATATGGGAAATAAAAGTACTCAGAAACCTTGCACTCAGAACTGATTTCCACAGATTAATACAAACACATTCCAAGTGAGAAAGTAGGCAAATTTAACATTTAACTTTTCATATTTGGTCAGAATAGGGTTAGATGAAAGAAAAATCTGACTACATAATGATATAAAGTATCACTTAACACTTTCGCAAACTCTATTTAAATGTACAGTCTTCCAGGGTGAGATTCTAGTTGCTATATAATATTGTATGGTTTGATATTTAGGTCTGAGGTGTGGACACTTCTAGAAAGAACCAGAACATTGGAACTGTACTAATGCCCAAGGCTTCTGCCTAATGAGATCAATTTTGCCCTTTCTCTTACTATTTTTGGGCCCATATTCCTGAGTTGAACCAAATGAGCAGTTTACCTAAAGCTTTCCACTGCCTGGTGGGAAAGCTGAGTCTCAGCAACTGTGCCAGCATCTATATGTGCTTCTAATTTAACATTTTCAGTTTTCTATTCAGATAGTAACAGGGAGGAAGTGATGGAGGGAGTTATGGGTCACTCCTCACATCACCATCTAGCTACCTCCACCCCTCAACCCCACCTACTGCCATGAGCCAGAGTTCAATGATGTGCCCTTTGGGTAAATACCAGAAGTGACTGGGGGCTTGGGGGCTCTCTCTCTGCCCAAGAATCCAAGCAGGGCTCTGTATTCTCCTGTCATTGGACTGAAGACACAGCAAGTAGATGGCTATACCCATTGGTAGAGAGATGAGTCAAGCATGAATCTTTTGTAGCAGTTGTAAATATTGAAGAATATTATATAGTAACTTAATTTCACTCTCAAAAACTTTATATTTAAATAGAGTTTCCAAAAGGATTAAGTGAATAGAGAGCACCCTTCTTGTTCATGCCTGAAGAATAGTCTTACCATAGGTCTCCCCAGTCATTGCTGGTATTTCTTTGATGACATAATTCTTGATTATGTCTTTCAATTCATGCTCAAGGTTGTTCTGACCATTTTTCAAATGCCACATCACAGTTTAATGTCTGATTGTTTTCTCTTCTCAGTGTTCAAAGGCTCTTCTCTCTGAAAATGCCACAAGCTCCGGGTCTACTTATTGTATGAGCGCCACTATCTGCTTGCGAAGGCTTTCCGGTTGTTTTTATTTTGGAGGCACAATCTCTGTTTCCTTCCTCTGGTGAATACAGGTCACTGGCTTTAGGCAAAGCTTTTATTATTATTATTATTTTTTATGAGACTAAATTAAAGGCTATGAGAGGGGCATAAATTGGTTATTTATAGTCTTAAGTAAGAGAGTTTGGAAATAATGATCATAAAATAGTTGTAAAGATTTTCCCTAAAACAACTGCTTTCAGACTCTGCGCATAAGGACAAAGCCTTCAGCAATATATTTACGTGGTTTAGTTTCATACTTGTGAACAGATCACTGTTTTTAGACTGCAATTTTGAAAGAGTTCAACAGCTGAGTTGGAAACTAGAACCCACCCTCTGAAATGTAAAAGTGAGATATGGGTAGTATAATCCCAAATGCTGAGTAGCTCCCAAGTTTAGCATTCTTTGGTTCCAGCTGCTGACAAGAGATAATTTAGATTTTAATAGTGAGATCAAGCAATGCTTTCAATGCAAATTCCTTGCATTGCATGTCTCTCTTTGAAGAACAAATGGACATTCTTGCAAACTACCAGAATAGGAGACTGTTTGTCTTTTCTCAGCTCGCATCTCTGGGCTTTAAGTAAATATGGAAGCTAAGACCTTGTGCATTTTATGTCACATTTACTTTAATACTACCAAAGCCAGACAAGAAATTCTTCCAAAAGGCTCATAAAGAAGATACTGTGTACTATGACAAACTTCCATCACAACCTCCTTCCAACAGAGGCCATGACCTATTTCTTACACAGTCCCTCAGTATAGGCTGGTGACATCATATCAGACAGCAGCTCAGTAAAAATGGATTCTGCAGCTGGCAGTCAGTGCAGCTTCATCTAGAAGCTGACCTTGTTGACTGTATGTATACATAAAGTCTCAGAATAGTGCCTGACTTGCAATAAGTGCTCAGTAAGTGTCAGTGATTTTTTTTTTTTCTTTTTCTGTTACTATTATTACTTGACAGATGAGTCCCTGATCTTTGATGGGGGAGAGGTGGTCTCCACTTCATGCAGGTGAGAGAAAGTATCTGTCAGGAGCATCTCTGAGCTCCCAGATCTCACCTGCTCCGCATCCCATTTAGCACTTCTGCTAGGTAGAAAAATGGTCAGGCTTAGATTGGAGCATGGCACATTTGGGCTCTCCAGGAAAGGCGGGTTTGCTCCAGGTAACATTTGAAAAACTAAAACTCCATAAATAGAGTTACTGCCAGTGCGGGGAGCTAGCCAAACCCAAGCCAAGAGGAATACCTTCCAAGCAGAAACCTATGAGCTTGAGCATTCATTCTTGAAGGACAAACTCCTTGGGAGGAATTAAAAAGTCTATCTAGAAATCCTTTGTGCTTACCCCTGACTTAGACCAGGGTAGCGGAGAGTGAAAATGCAGGCTGTAGGTAATTAGAGCCACGTGACTCCAGGATCCAGAAGACTCTCCTTTCTGCATTCCCCCTCCTCCCTTCCCTGACTCATTGCTCTGAATCTTATTAAATGGTTCATCACAGCTGGTGCTATCACAGCGGAAGACAGTGACCACTGGAATCTGCTGAGAACAGAATCCATCTGGGGTTGAACTCCCCTCCCCTGGGTTAATCTCTTCAGTGGTTGTAAGTAGAACAGGAGAAAGCCTGCCGCAGAGATTAGCCATGGCTCCGTATTGAATTGTGAGCACCAGGATGTGTGGGGGCCTTCATCCCTCAGTCACGTCACTTTCTTCTTTTAATGAAAACTGAAACTCAGCTGCAGCCAGAAGACAGTGGGGGTGAACAAATGTGTAGAGAAAATAAATAGAAATGTTTAGGAAGGTTGGCTCCCCCACCCCTGGTCTGGTCTAGAAAGAGCCTCTCTCTCCCTGGAAGGCAGGACGGGATGGGGAGGGCTAATGGGGAAGATTAAATGTGGTTTGGTCTGTTTCTGACTTTTCTGTAAATACTGTGACACCTCTTGAAGGGAGGAACAGCTGAGATAAGTGACTGCTAATCCTAGTGCTGGGGAGGAGGCTGGGCTGCTCCCTTCCAGATCCCAGCAGATGGTGGTTGAAAGAGGCTTCCCCAGAGGCAAGGGCAGCGGGAACTGTCCCACCTTCTGTTCCTTCAGCTTGCTCTGCACGTCTTCCTCATGGCCTGTCCCTGCTGAGAAGGACCATTGCTGTCCCTCCAGGGCCCTGGGGACACACCCGGCTTTGCTGATTTCCTGGGATGCTCAAGGTCAGCCAAGCAGGACTTCTGCTAGCACCGGCAGCTTGGGCGACACGGACCTAGTGAAGAAGAGTCAAGCTGCCTGGGTTTGCATTCTCACTCTACCAATGCTCATCTGTATGACCTTGGGCAAAACAGACACAGTTCTCTGCCTCATAGGCTATAAATCCTCCTCTCACAAACTGCAGGACACAGCCATTCCTGGGTATTGAAATCAATTTAGCCAGGCACAAATAGCATTACAAAATGAAATAGAATGGAATAGAAAACGTATTTTTAAAGCATCTTTAGGACAAACATTGTTTCATGAAACCTTGGTGTCAGAGTTCCACTGACCCACCCAGTTCACAGCAGGGCAGACTGATCCTAAAATGGGTGGGCTGAAATTAGCCATCTGAGCCTCTGAAATAGTGCAAAGGGTTCATGTCAACAACCATGGTATTCGGTGATATCCTGGACTTCCCAGCAGCCTTTACATATATGGTGGTGGACATAGGAATAGCCTATCAGTCTATCAAGTAGAAACTGTCTATCACACAAATGTTCATGAACTTCAGTATAAATAACTAGATAAATCTTTTTAAAAAACTAAAAAAAAATTACAA
Organism: Tolypeutes matacus; assembly: GCA_026826555.1. Lineage (NCBI taxonomy): Eukaryota > Metazoa > Chordata > Mammalia > Cingulata > Chlamyphoridae > Tolypeutes > Tolypeutes matacus. Next base: position 6,186,859 of record JAKSZT010054393.1, read on the forward strand.
TAAACTGCAAGAAAAGAGTTATTGTGTCCCTTTTCAGAGGGAGAAATTGAGGCTCAGAAAGGTTAACTGACTTGTCCAAGGCCAAAGAAACAGTAAGCAATAGAGGCAGGATTTGAACCCAGGGCTGTCTGGCTGACACCAGTATCCTTTCCACTTATCCTAGGTTCTCTGGCATCTGTTTGGGCCAAAGCAGCTCTACTCGTTGCATCCTAGCACCAAATGCGTATTGTGTTGCGGAGCATAATCCCAGCCCTGCCTCTCACCTGGCTCCATTGCACAGCTGCCCCCACACTTTCTTCTCCAGACCAACCCAAACATGGTTGGGAAGCTCAGGGGGAAGGGCCTAGTGTTCCCAGTCCGGACAAGTATCTCTAATCAGCAGGCCTCCTCAGCATATCAATCCAAGACCACTCTAGAGAGGGATGCCTGTGCCCAGTCTTCTATTTTTAGCTGGTGTGAACTGGAGGAAAAACACAAGCATTAAAAAATCAAAGCGTCAGACAAGAGCTAAGAATACAGGGCACCCCAGACCACATTCAGTGACATGTGTCCTTCTTACAAGTCTCCCAATTCCTTCCCTTCTACTCACTTCATGTAATTTTTCCTGTCCCTCCTCAAAAGTTCCAAGATCCTTCAAATCTGCTTTCCATGCAGGAGCTGATAGTGGTCATTTATACTAGTGCTTTTAACACATATGAATCAACTAAAGCTTTAGCTAAAATGCAGATTCTGACTCAGTAATTTCTGGGGTGGGGCCTGAGATTCTGCATTTCTAACCTATTCCCACCTTATGCCAATGCTCCTGGGCCACAGACTGGGCACTTTGAGTAGCAAGGGTTTATATGTTAGTATGGGTTAAGCTGCTCTTATCTCCCCCAGAATAGTGTTTGCTTTTTCACTCTTGTCCACCTGGAATGAAGGCCTTTGCCTCCAGTTTAAAGATGTACCCACAAGCAAGTGAGCAAGCTACTTTTGGCATTTGCTCCTTTATTCACTTTGGCAGGAGGGATCCTTTCCTGGCTAAAAGACCTGAGTCTGAGTGTGAGCAAACCCTCCTGCAATGTGACGGAGGATACCTGCTATCCTGGCTGGGGTGACCATGACCCCTTCTCCTGCAAGGCCTGGCCAAGGTCTCACAGAAGCCCCTTTCAGCCTCTTCTCTGGCCAGACCCTGAGCCTGAGTTGGGGACCCAGGTGGTGTTTGTTACTCAGCTTTGTGACTTTGAGGAGCTCACCCCCCAGCTCCCTGAGTAAAGCCATCTGGGAGTGTGGAGACTAAATGAGAAAGGTACCCTGTCCCAGATGCCCCTTTTCTGGTCACCTATATATGTGCAGCTGGGGTGTCCTTTGCCCTCAGGAGAACCGCCAGGGCTCTACTCCTCCAGCTGCCGGTCCTGGAAGCTGAGAAGCTGCTGTCGCTCCCCTACTGCCCTGGCCCAGCTGTCAGAAGACGGCAGGGAATCAAGCCTTCCCGCTTTTATGTGGCTTATTGTCCCCTTAGGCTGGTGGAGCTGGGGAGGAACATATCTACAGCTCATACAGGGAGCGCCCCCACCCCAGAGGAGGGGAGGGGATGTGTTGGTTGTCACTTTGTCTTCCCCTGCCCCCTACCCTTCACCGCCTGCCCCTCCCAAACTCCCTATTTGGCCATCCCCCTGGCCGCCCCCTCCCCTTCCTTACATGGTCTGGGGGACCCCGGCTGATCCTCTTCCCCTGTCCTTGGCTCCTTGAATGGCCTCGGCGCTCCTCGACGGCGCGAAGGCGACCAAATAAGGCAAGGTGGCTGGCCGGGCCCCCCACCCCTGCCCCCGGCTGCTCCAACTGACCCCGTCCATCAGCGCGCTATAAAGCGGCGCTCCCGCTGCCCCGCACCCAGCGCCTGCCGCTGCCAGAGCCGAGCCGAGTACCACCCGCCGCCGACGCGGTGAGTCAGTGCCTCCCCTGCAGCTCAGCGGGCCGCATGGGACACCAGCCCCGCAGCCGGACCCAGACCTCCGAGCCCGCGCTGAGCTAAGGCCCCGCGCTTCTGCCGCCTCGTCACTTTTTTTTTTTTTTTAAAGCTCAAACTTTTCGGTTTGGTTCTAACTTTTCTTGGACTGGGTCTCCGTTCTCGCAGGAAAGGGACGTGCTGCAAGAGGGGAACCTCCGGCAGGGGATCGGGGCGGGCGGCAGGGGACCCGGCGCGCCTCTCGCGGAGCGTTTGGGGGTCCCTGCTCTCTGTGCGCTTTTCCCTCTAGTTGGCGCACGGGCAAGAGGGTGTGGTGTGGACGAAGACAGGGTTACTAGTTGGTGAAAAGACAAAAAGTTAAAGGGATGGGGAGGACCTGCTAAGAAGTTGGGTCTCCTGGCTCTCTAGGACGGTCCTTCTTCGCACCTAGGACCAAGGGTGAAATTCCTGGTCAGGGATCCCGGCTGGGCTCCCAATCTCCTCTGCGACTTCTTCCCTCCTTTTTCTGCCCCAAGGGGGGAAGGAAGATGGTAGGTGTTCCCCCCAAGAATCCTCCCTTCAGCCCCCACCTTAGGGACTCGGAGAAGGCCGGTTTCCCAGGTACTGAGTGCGGGCCGCCCTGCTCTCCTCAAATTGCAGACTTCGCTGAAGCCTTGCCAAGATGTGTGACGACGAGGAGACCACCGCCCTGGTGTGCGACAACGGCTCCGGGCTGGTGAAGGCCGGCTTCGCGGGGGATGATGCGCCGCGCGCTGTCTTCCCTTCCATCGTGGGCCGCCCGCGCCACCAGGTAAACTTGTCACCGCCTCTGGCCTGTTCTGCCCTGGAGCAGCCCCTAGCCCTCCACTCCCCCTTTTCTCACCTCCTTAGCCCAGAAAGACAAGAAGTGTCTCACTTGACTCTCTTCCATGAACTCTATTTAGGTCAAATGAGGAAAAGATGGATTAGCTGCCTATCCAAGCCAAGACAAGCAATATCCACACCAACTCCTGCCATACCAAGAAATCTACACTTTTCCCTCAAACCTCTTCAGTGGCACACCTCTCAAAGGGTCCAATTCTTTGCCAAGGGTGAAAATCCACCAGCTTCTCTCCTCTAGTCCTTTCTGGATTTTTAGTCCTCAGTATCTTCTCTCCTTTTACACACTTCATTTTCTTCCTTGTCCTCCCTTTTCAGACCCCTTCAAAGCTTTTGATAATGTAAGTACTCTTATCTAACCAGGACCCAACCCTTGTTCCTCCCTCCTGTTCACAGTCAGCTCACAGGGCTCCCCAAGGATGTAATCTATCTCCTGCCTGGCTGCTGCAGTTTTAGAATCCAAGCATGACAGGGGCAGTAAGTGCCATGGTGATAGTGACATAGCACCTTGTTTATTAAAAGAAGGGCTGTGCTCTCTGGGTTTGCAACATGCCTGGCCAGACCCACTATCTGGGCAGGAGAGCTGCATTCCTCAGAGTTCGGGAATGATGGCACCCCAGGTCAGCTCTGGGCAGGCGGAATTTCACCATCAGGGTGATAATGATGTATCAGCCCATCTTTTATGTTCACTTGATGAATGTGAAAATCTTCTCTTAGAGAAATACCATGTGTCACTAATTCAATCATGCCAAAATGTAGTCCTTTATATATTCTGGTTGACATGGGTGATGAGCTTACTGCTTTAACAAAGGCATCACAGTATTTTAAAATGAGGTGAGGCTTTGTGACTTCTGTGAAATAGCTTCACACACACACACACATACAGTTACAGTCTAAACAATAGAATTCTACCTCTTTTGGAGGAGAGGGTGGGGGTGGGGTGGCAGAATGTACAAGATCAATTTTAAATGATTTTTCTATTTATCCCATAAATTTCTATATTGTTTATTATCCCTGGTATTTATAAATTGTTCCTTGACTTGGGCAGTTGGATGTAAATTGATAATGCATTGATTATACTCCCGATATAGAGGAAGCTTGATTTTACCATCTTTTCTCTTTGTATAGGGAGTCATGGTGGGTATGGGTCAGAAGGATTCCTATGTAGGTGATGAGGCCCAGAGCAAACGAGGTATCCTGACTCTCAAGTACCCCATTGAGCATGGCATCATCACCAACTGGGATGACATGGAGAAGATCTGGCATCACACCTTCTACAATGAGCTCCGTGTGGCCCCTGAGGAGCACCCCACCCTGCTCACTGAGGCCCCACTGAACCCCAAGGCCAATCGCGAGAAGATGACCCAAATCATGTTTGAAACCTTCAATGTCCCTGCCATGTATGTGGCCATCCAGGCCGTGCTGTCCCTGTATGCTTCTGGCCGTACCACAGGTATGCTTGGGCTGTGGGAATAGTCACCTATTAATCCCATTCCTAAGGTTGTTAACCTTGCTGTCAATTTCCCTAGTAGAAAAAAGGATTGACCCCTTCCCTCACACACCCTGGAAGGACTTTTATCTGTGCTGAGAAAGAGAGGTAACAGTAAGACCCCAGGTTAGTTTCAGAGCACACTCACATCTAAGACCTGACAGCACACTGTGGAGTATTTGGGGGTAGATTCTTTCCTTATCTAAAAGATAGGATAACATACATAGAGACTCTGCACAGTGTAGCAACCTGGATTGCAGGGGCCAGTGGTATGTGGGCAAACATCCTCAAGAAGAACCTGCAGCCCCTACAGGGTCTGAGTAAAAAAAGAGAGAAACATGTATAAGTTAGGAGGCACAGTGCAAACACACATGCCTGGATATTTATATCATGTGCTAATGGTGATAGGAAGGATTGTCATGTAAGTGTCCTGGGGAAATTTTTCTACTACAATATTTAAAAGGATGAGCTGCTGCTAGCTGCAGATTTAGTATTCATTATGTTCATTTGTATTCATCGTGTGTAAGGGACCTAATCTTATCTGGGTCAATGTCCAGGGCTAGTATCTCCTAACCAAGACCTGAAGCAGCCTTTGCCATGACTAAAGCAGCGCTGTTGTCCTTAGGGAATTACCTTACTCTGTTTCCTCTGACAGGCATCGTTCTGGACTCTGGGGATGGTGTCACTCACAATGTTCCCATCTATGAGGGCTACGCCTTGCCCCATGCTATCATGCGTCTGGATCTAGCTGGGCGGGACCTCACTGACTACCTCATGAAAATCCTCACAGAGCGTGGCTATTCTTTTGTTACCACTGGTGAGCGTGTCTTCCTGTGTGTGTGTGTGTGTGTGTGTGATCTGCCACAGATAAGTCTGCTTTCTTTCTCACCTAGCAAATTCACCTACTTCTCCATAACTGACTTCATTCTTTAGAGCTTGACAGTCACACCTGTTATTTCTGCAGCTGAACGTGAAATTGTCCGTGACATTAAAGAGAAGCTGTGCTACGTCGCCCTGGATTTTGAGAATGAGATGGCCACAGCGGCCTCTTCCTCCTCCCTGGAAAAGAGCTATGAACTGCCTGACGGCCAAGTTATCACCATTGGCAACGAGCGCTTCCGCTGTCCTGAGACGCTCTTCCAGCCCTCCTTCATTGGTGAGTTGTAGGGTCTGGTGCAGAAGCACAGCTTTTCCCTGGGAATCTTGGGATATCCCATAGTAAATCTGTCACAATCAGGGAAGACTAAGGGGTCGTCTAGTTAAGAAAAGTCTCAGCTCACCTTGAAGTCCTGATGTGTTATTGCAAGGAAAGTCTGTTTTGCTCCAGTGACATGATAAAGGATGACATACTGACTTCATCTCAAAATAAAGGATGAGACAGCTAGTAACTGAATACCACACAGCCCCAGGAAAGGAACAGTTAGTCAAGGGAGCTGACTTATTCCAGTAAATTCCCAGTATCAAGTATCCGGACTCTCCTTTTAAATTACTCATCATTAAATGCAACAACAATCCTACTCAAATAATTGGACATGTGTATGCCACTAACATCTAGTCATTGGGAATGGTTTCAAGAGGAAGCTTCACAGGATTAAATTATCAATTTAACTTGAAAGTGTGTCCTGTCGTTTTCTAAAACATCTCCCGTACATCTGGTAGTTACAGAAAGTGTAACAGTGTGCTAAACACAGCTGTTCGTTTCTTGGCAGTCTGTTGTGGATTAACAGACAACAGTTAAAAAAAAAAAAAACCCACCTGTCCCACAAACGCCCTGGTGTGTATCTTATACGATAACATATGTTTCAGAGGCAAATGGTGATAGCTCATCATCACAGAGGAGTCTTGTTCTCTTCCTTCCTCCCTGGTCTGAATGCACTGTGAATTTGTTTAACTTGTTACTAGGCATGGAGTCTGCTGGCATCCATGAAACTACTTACAACAGCATCATGAAGTGTGACATTGATATCCGCAAGGACCTGTATGCCAACAACGTCTTGTCTGGAGGCACTACCATGTACCCTGGTATTGCTGATCGCATGCAAAAGGAGATCACCGCCCTGGCTCCCAGCACCATGAAGATTAAGGTAAAGAGCTTCTGAGCGTGGGAGAGCCAGGCAGGTCTTGGTATTCCAGGCAGAACTAGAGTGCTCACTCCTTTCCCCCACACTTAGCTTTCTGTCTCCCATTCACTTTACCTTTTAGCTTTCGAGCATCTGATTTTTCTAGCACCCTTCTCAAGATAGGAAACTTTAAAATATGCTTTCAAACAGTGGATAAAAATAAATCTTCTAAGAAAGGGAAAAACCCAAATCTCTTGATGTATTTTGGAAGTTCCAACTTTTGGACTAGACTCCACTAGTCCAAAATGTAGCTTATTGCTACATTTTACTGTAGTTCAGAGAACTGGGGAAATTCTTATTTTGTGATGTCTTTGATAATGAAAATGATGAAATAGAGAAAAACTCATACTTGACTGGCCATATCATCTTATAGTATGAAATATTCCACATGACACCAAATTAATATGTAGTAATTTTCTGTGACTCCCTAACATGCTGTTTGCTCAGTAGCTTGGAACCACAAAGTTCATGAGAAGTTTTTGTTTTCTTTCTGCAGATTATTGCCCCTCCTGAACGTAAATACTCTGTCTGGATTGGGGGTTCCATCCTGGCTTCCCTGTCTACCTTCCAGCAGATGTGGATTAGTAAGCAAGAGTATGATGAGGCAGGCCCATCCATTGTCCACCGCAAATGCTTCTAAGGAGCCTTCCCTCTTAGTCTACCTTACATTCAGGATCACGGTGTTATGCTTCATGGAATATTCCGAACCACCCTCCTTCATCTCTCATCAATCATTGTACAGTTTGTTTACACACATGCAATTTATTTGTGCTTCTAATATTTATTGCTTTATAAATAAACCAGACCAGGACTTGCAACCTACAAAAGCCTCTCTTATTTTATTTTAGGAGTATGCCTAGGATGGGTCAGATGTTTGTTAACTCAATCTGTCAATTTGTATGTCAGTACTGTAATATTATGGGCCATAAAGTTCATTTGCTGAATTAGGTCATTAGCTGGGAGGCACAATATTAAATTTTGATTTTACACTTTGGGCAAAATCATGAATATATTTTATATCTGAAAAGTAGATTAGGTTTAGGTCCATATTAAGCTCGACCACTTCCCATTCCGAATGTGCAAGACCATGTGCACGTTAGAAACAAGTGTGAGAGGACTACAAGCCAGATACTTCTGCCTAATTGGTGACTAACTTGTGGGATAAAGGTCTTCATTTCTTTGAAATCTTCTGAAATCTTGGGATCTTGGATTGGGTGGAATGAAGGCTCTAAAGTCCTAAAGAAGCCAGGGGAGGGGAAAGCCACAATGTTCATTTGACTCCTTTTTGGGGCTTTCTGCAAAGTATGGTGGGGGTAATGCTGGGACAATACAGAAAAGAATCAGACATGCTCCAGGCCTGAGGAGCTCCCATATATAATGCCTAAACCCCCAATGTGTTAACTAATACTACCACCACTTGGGAGCTAGGAGTGGTCTGGGAAGCTTTAAGGAGGTGGCCATGGACCCGGGTCTTGAAGAATGGTTAAGAATTAGAGAGGTGAGAAGAGCAGGAGGAAATCTCTGCAGGAGGAAATGAAGCAGAGACTAGGATACAAGGTTCAGGGCAGACTGATGAAAACAGAAAAGACATGCTGATGAATTTTAGGATAAGTCGGAAAGGTAAATTTTGACCTGATTGCAGAATCCTTAAAAATTTTCATTTTCCAATTAATTGTTCATGAATTGTTAGAGCACACAGAGGCATTTGAGTGGACCTAATTCAACTTTATCTATTGATGGGGTGCACAGATTAAGCAACTCACAATGTTGTATAGTTTGTTTGTGGAATAGCCAGGACAGGAACCCAGATTTTCTGACGTCTTATCTGGTGGTTCTCCTAAAAGCATCTTTTCTAACTTTAGTCATAGTCTATCAAGAGCAAGCCCATTCTATCACATACTATTTGGGGAGGTTGGGTTCAAAATTTGGAGTACTTTGGGCTTATCAGTCACCTCTAATCAGATGCCACTGTCATTATAGTTCAAGGTCGTAATTGTGTCTTTTTATTCATTCATTAAAAAAGCATCTCTGGGCCAGGCACAATAGTAGGTGTAGGGGGTACAAAGATGAATGAGAGTACAGTTTCTGTGCTTAAGAAGCTCAGAGTTTAGAATTCATATTTAGCAGAACTGAATGGAAGTCCTCTGCTATAATGTTTAAATAATAAATGATATATTTAGGGACATTTTATTTACATAAGCATAAACTTTACTGTAAGTTTTCATTCCCCCCCCCCCATTGAATACTGCAGCACAGATGGATTGGTCTAAATGCTAGGTATCAGCCAAGGAGATGGATTTGGGGCAAACTTGGGGAGGTATGATTTAGGCAGTCTCTGTCTCTTTTTTTCTTCTCTCTCAAATTGAGTACAAATTATTATGAATTTTATCCTCTACGGTATTCACACTTTAAGTGTAGACATGTGGCTGGGGTATCACCTGTGGTTCTTCCCATTTAAGACTAGAAATGGAATGAGTATTATCATTTCTACTGAAAAGTAGACACTTTCAGAATCATCTTCGGATATTTGCCTCAGACATGGCAAGCACACAGATTCTTGCCGAATTCTGAAGTTTTATCACCTACCTCTTTCTGATGATACAGTGTAAGGTATTAGAACAACTGAATCTTTCTAAGAATTTTGCTTAAGGAAGGCACTAAACAAATACTGTAAAATAATTGAGTTATGTACAGTGAATATGTCTTTGGTTGAAATGCAATGTACAAAAACCTACATAGGTCATACTATTTCTTCTCAACTTATAATCAAAAGGGTGTTTTTGGTGACTGCTAATTCCCCAAAACACTATTTCTTCCTTTCTTCTTAACCAAGCAATATTCACTATGTAGATCTGTCTAGAGATTCAAGAGATTACAGTTAGAGACAAAGGGAAAATTACTGAAGAAAATGGAATATTTTATATAATAGGGTTTGTCTACTGGATCCAGAGCCTCAGACAATGTCACTGGGGCTCCACCTTTCTCTCTATTTCTTGAATGGGATCTTTCCACATGTTAGATATGATGGCCCAAGTTGGTCTGCCAACATGCCAGCCTCTGGGACAAAAGAGTATTTTTCATATAGTTCTGGGAAATATCCAGAGACATCTCAGGGACTGGCCAGGCTTGGGGCCTGAGTCATACCATCCCCATTAAAGGAACTGATCAATATTATTGAATGGGGGAGGAGTGATTCCCCCAAAGGAAGTGAAGAAAATGGTGCAAACACACTATACCTAATGAGCTAGGCAGGAAAAAAATATGTAAGGAAGGGACCAATTGTTAGAGGACTCCAATATCCATGTTCAGGAATTTATTTGATTTGACAGGCCCTGAGAAGGACTTGAAAAGGGCAGAGATGATCTAACAAACTTGGGAGGCAAGACTGACAACCTTTGGATGGTGGTATATGTGATTGAGCATAAATTTTACAAGACCTCAGGGTGGGCCCAGGCACCCAGGAACCCAAAGAACTCTATAAAATCAGATTAACCAGCTTTTTTGTGTGGTAACGTATATACATATATATATATATTTGCCATTTTAACCATTTCTAAGTGTACAAGTCAGTGGCATTAATTACATAATGTTGTGCTACCTTCCATTACCAAAACTCTTCATAACCCAAACTAGAAACTCTTTACCTATTAAGCAATAACTCCTCATTACCCTCCCTCCAGTTCCTGGTAGCCTCTAATCTACTTTCTGTCTCTAAGAATTTGCTTATTCTAGATATTTCATATATGTGGAATCATACAATATTTGTCCTTTTGTGGCTGGCTTATTTCACTTAGCATAATGTTTTCAAGGTTCATCCATGTGGTAGCATGTATCAGAATCTCATTCCTTTCTGTGGCTGAATAGTATTCCATTGAATGGATATACCACAATTTGTTTATCCATTTATCTGTGGATGGACATTTGAGTTGTTCCTACCTTTCACTATCGTAAATAATACTACTATGAACATTGGTGTACAAGTATCTGAGTTCCTCAGATTAGTGAACTTTTTAAAAGGAAATAATAGATCAAATTCAATTCATAGTTAAGATGACATAAATGCTATAAAAATTTCCTACTAGCTGATAGGGAAGAAAGACATTTTGAGTCTTTTAGGTCTAAAACAGCAAAGGTGTTCTACCTTAATCTTAAGGTCTTGCAAACTCATTATACAAGGAAGCTCTCTCTCAAACACAGCTTGACTGTTGCCATGGCAACCAGCTTCAAATGGGAAGATACTCACTGAAGAATGTTCTGGGAAGGCTTCTGAAATGGACCTCTTGTCACAGGTGAGCCTGAGGCTAAAAGATGTTCCTTGTAGTTCACTCATTCGCACCGGGTGCAATAGCTGCAAGCAGGGTTGATTAGAAGGATAAAGAGCTTCAGTTCATAAGCCGTCTTAAGTCTGGTCCTGCGCCCCTCCTCTCCCTGATGGAAGCTGGAGGGGAAGCAGAGCTGAGTCAGGTAAGAGTTAAGTTGGGATGACTCCTGTGTTCCTCAGCATTGTTTGTTTATTTCTCTGCATTGTTTTGCTACATTTTCCTGGGGAATTAGGGTTGGGAGGGGAGACAGAAAGAAAACAGACCCAAGGAAGAAAGGTTCCAAAGGAAGTTTGCAGCAAAGGTATATTAAAATGTGGTATAAATAGGAGAGGAGAAGTGGACTTGAGTCAAGTGTAATCACACAGAAGGCAAGGAATTGGGTCAACAGGTTTGGTATTTGTATTAGTCAGTCAAAGGGGTGCTGATGCAAAATACCAGAAATTGGTTGGTTTTTATAAAGGGTATTTATTTGAGGTAGAAGCTTACAGTTACCAAGTCATAAAGCATAAGTTACTTCCCTCACTTCTATGGCCATGTGTTGGAGCAAGATGGCTGCTGAAGTCTGCCAGGGTTCAGGCTTCCTGGGTTCCTCTCTTGGGGCTTGCCTCCCTCTGTGCTCAGCTGCTCTGTTAGCTCCACAAGGCCAGCTGTAGACTATTAGGCGAACGGCTTGTTTCTCTTGCCGGGGCCTTCTCTCTTTCCTCACGACCAAGCTCCTCTGTGTGGTTACTTCCTGGGGCTCCAGTTCAAGACTTCAACCTCCCTTTTCTGCAGTGCAGTTTTTCTGTGAGTCCCTGCCCACCAAGGGGCGGGGACTCAACATCCTACTGATGTGGTCCAATCAAAGCCTTAATCATTATTTAATCAAGTAAAAGTAAAACCTCAGAATCCAATACACTCTAATACGCCCAGAGGAAACAACCAGTTTACAAACATAATCCAATATTTCTTTTTGGAATTCATCAATAATATCAAACTGCTACAATGTTTAACACAGAAGTGGGACTTGAGAGAATTTTCAGATGCTACTGGATAGTGGCAGGGCATATATAGGGTAAGATAGTGATAGAACAGGCATTATTATAAAATTTTAAAAGCAAACCTACCTTAGGCAAAATAATGAAATGTGATCAAGGTATCTTGAACTCCAAAGTCTACCCCTTGAGCTTCTTTTCTAGTGTCTCCACCTAATGCTGGCTACCTGGACCCTCTCCCTAACCCCTCCCCTGCCCCCAACATTGTTCACACTTACCTGTCCTTTACCTGCTTTCTTTAGAGAGCAGGCTATGTTAATTCAGGTATCTGTTACCTAATCTATATTCCTGTGTCAAAAGGCAAATTGAAGCCAAGTTTGCAGATTACCGCATTTTATTTGGGACACCAAAAGTTTTGCTGGAGCAAGGAAGCCAGATCACTTGCAAAAATAGAAGCAACTTCAAGCTTCTAGGGTTGGGAGGCAGTTTTTATGGGCATTGAAAGGAAGTTAGCTCGACTCCTATTGATTGCAAAGGAGTTTAGGACAGGTGGGATACAGAAATCAGGTTGATTGGAATGGGTGGGGTGAGGGCAAGAGCATGAGTTTTAGAGGCAAATGTGGGCTGTGTTCTTGCCTATAAAACATGAATGATGATAGTGCTTATCCTTCAGGGTTGTTGTGAGGATTAAATGGGATAAAGTTCAGGACTTGGCACATAGTAGGTCCCTAATTAATGCTCTGCAATCATTGTTATTATTATGGGCCCACCCGACCAGATTATCGAAGAACTTGAAAGACAAGCATAGGAATTTGGATTTGATATGAGAGTATACGTGTTCTTTGCTGATGTTTTGAGAGGAGAAGTGGGCCATTGGAATGATATTTAAAGAAGATGAATTCTAGGCAATTGTATCCAGAATGGTAGGCACTACCATTACTAAATAAACATTACTAAATAATTTAATAGTCTAAGAGTAATTAAAGAATTCAGGGAGTACTTACTCCAAAGGCCAAGAAAGCAGAGCTAGTTTGTCCTTCAAAAGGAAGACTGACCTAAATAGCTTCATGAAGTAGGGAAAAGTGTGACTTTATGATACAGGGTTTAAAGAATTTGACTAATAATAACCATGGCCTTACATTATAGGGCCTTTTTATCTAAATTGACTTCCTGAATTTGAGCCTCCTTTCAAGTTGAAGGAACTTATTTTAAAACTGTTTAAATCTTACAGTAAAGGGAAGCCATATTCCCTTTTATATCCATTACCATGGAGTGTCAATTCTATTGTGTTATAATAACTGGTTTGATTTTAACTTATAAAAGGGAGTTCCCATCACTGAAATATATTATAAGGATTCCAGTTTTAAAAAAGAAAACCGTAGGTTGGTAGGGATGAGGGACTTAGCAGGAAGAACTTGATGAATGTTTACTCCAAATATAAATCTTAACAGGGAGGATACAAAAGATAAAATACATATCCCAACTCTAAGAAAAAGAAGCATGGTATAAGGAATCAAAAATCTACTGCAATACTCACATGTTGAGTTGGAGCCACCATCAGCCGAGGTTCCCACATGACTAGAATGACCAGAGGCCCTGCAGACCTGAAGCAGTATGAGAAATAGACTGTTATGTTAACCGCTGCATATGCCAATCTATTCTGCCTGTTATCATCAGCTTTGAACATTCACCTCCCCAGGATTTTATGTTGTTTGGGGGCTCTACAGTGCTTTCATGCCAGCTAAATAAGTACTTTAAAAATAATAAATGTTATCCAGAATTTTTGTTATTTCAGTTGGAAGCATTGTTCAGAGTATCCACAATGCCATGCTGTCAGAAATGAAAGTCTGGTATTGGTTAATTTTATTCCATGGGGGGGGGTTGTTTTCCTTTGGAACATGAATAAAATAGAAAATTTATCTCAAGTTACTTCAGGAACTCTGTGCATCTGGTTGGCTCAACATGTGAGTATGATGTTAAGAAAGCCAAAACGAAGGGTTTCGATCATTTTACTTTGCTTTAGTCCACGGTCAAACTTTGCACCCTAACATGGCTCATCATGGAATTATATTACTTTTTTTTTTTTCAAACAGTTCTGTTGAGATATAATTCACATGCTATATAGTTCGCCATTTAAAGTGTACAATCTAATGGTTTTTTTAGTATATTCAAAGATGGGTACAACTATCACCACAACCAATTTCAGAATATTTTCCTCACCTCAAAAAGAAATCCCATACACTTTAGCTATTATCCCTTATCCCCCCATCACTCCTCCAGGCCTAAGCAAACACTAATCTACTTTGAGTTGTCATAGAGTTGCCTATTCTGGGCATTTCATATAAAATGAATCATACAGGTAATCTAAGCACCTCTTAAAATATATGTATATATATATATAAAAAATAACATTTTTGTAAGCAAATACACATATATGCATATATATTTATATATCATTTTACAAATGTTTGTATGTATTGTGAGAATTTTGATTTTTACCCATAATAAAAAAAAAAAATAAATAAATAAATAAATAAATAAATAAAGACACACACCTCACAAAAAAAAAAAAATAAAAATAAAATAAAATAAAATGAATCATACAATTTTGTGACTGGCTACTTTCACTTAGCATAATATTTTCAAGATTCATGCCCATTGTAGCATGTATCAGTACTTCATTCTTTTTTATGGCCAAATAATGTTCCACTGTGTGGATACATCACATTTTATCTCCCATTAGTCGATGGACATTTGGATTGTTTCTGTCTTGTGGCTATTATGAAAAATAATGTTATAAAATAGTCATGAATAAGTTTTAGTATGGCCATATGTTTTCAGGTCTCTTGTCCTACTTGGATTTAGTTGAACTTCCTGAATATGTTAATGTTTGTTTCTCAATGAATTTGGGAAGTTTTCAGCCATTACTTCTTTGAAATATTTTTCCATTTGGATTTCTCCCTCTTCTCCTTTGGTACTCCCACTATGCATATGTTGGCACACTTAAAAGTGTCCCATATTTCTCTGAGGCTCTGTTCATTTTTCTTCATTCTTTTTTCTCTCTTTTTTCTCAGATTGTATAATCACTAGCAATCTATCTTCAAATTCATTAGTTCTTCCTTCTGCCAGTTCAGATCTGCTGTTGGGCCCCCTTTAATGAACATTTTCATTTCAGTTATTATAATTTTCAACTCAGAATTTCCATTTGGTTCTTTTTTTAAATAATTTTGATCTCTTTATTGATATTCTCTATTTAATATGACGTCAGCATACCTTCCTTTACTTCTTTAACTATGGTTTCCTTTAGTTTTTTGAACATATTTATAGTGGCTACTTTGAAGTCTTTTTCTGTTAAATCCAACATCTGTTCACTCTCAAAGGCAGTTTCTGTCACCTGCTTATTTGCCAGTATATGGGTCATACTTTCTTTTCTTTGCATATCTCATAATTTTTTTTGTTGTTGGAAACTGAGCATTTTAGATAATATATTGTAGCAACTCTTAGTACACCTCCTTCCAGGTTTTGTTATTGCTATTTTCTTGTTAAATTGTTTAGTGACTAGTTGGATTATTTTAATGGAGTCTGTACCCCAACCCCAGCAGTGTAAGCCTCTGATGTGCTCCTCAGAGGACTCAGCCCTGGGTGTGCCCACTGTCACTCTGGGATGACAATGGTTTTGACAGGGCTTTCTTTGTCTCTTTTCCTGACCACAGCCAGCTCTTAAGCTCCACTAACTGACAGCTGATTGCTGACATAAATTTTTCCACAGACTGATTCAATCAGATTTAGGTTCCTTTGAAGGGATAGTTTCTGATATCACTGTTGGGAATTTGTTCTGACCCTAGGAGGGCTAGTCCCAGCAAAGTAGCTGGTTTACTGCTTAGTTTATATCTCTAGTGACTCTAACAATTTCTTCCCAATGGCCTTTCCCTACACCCTCTACTGTTTTTTGAGAGTGCCCTGTGGCTTGAACTTCTCCTTATCTGCTGCAAATGAAATCCATTCCTTTGGAAAAGAGATTCAGAGCTCTCTGTTTAAAGGCCTGCTTCTTCCCAACACCTTTCCTCCCCAGGTGAAATCTCTGAGCCATGGGGTAATAGGCATCTGATTCCATTGTTTGATGTTTGCTGACAGCTTTTAGGCCTCACTCTTTCTTATTCACCATGTACCCCACACCGGGACACATTGATAAGAAAGCTTGGGTGCTCCCTCCTTGGCACCAGCAGGAGATTCAAACCATGCAAGCCCCTGCCCACATGTGAACTCTACCTAGTCACACCTCCTAACCACAATAAAAACCAAGCCAGTCTCTTTTCCTTCCTCTTTCAAGCCATTTCAGACCTGGAGACAATGACGTGATTCTCTCTGAGTGACATCCCTGCTTTAGGAGCTGAGCACTTGGTGGAAGTGTAACATTAGCTTCAGGTCTTCCCAGCTTGCCTCTCTCTATATGTGACCTTTGCTTTATGAGCTGAAATAGGGCAATTGCAGCCCATTATTCTCAGTTGTGCCATTCCCACAGTATAGCCTCCATCACACAAGTGGGGGCTGAGCAGAAAAAAGAGGCTCCCACCACTCAGCCACAGTTATCCAGAACTCCACCTCAGCAACAAGTTAGCTAGGGGCAGGGTGATAAATGCTGGCATCCTGCCCCTCCAGCCCCTTCTTGGAAGATAGCCCTCTGACTGGGAGCTGGGGGAAGAGGGAGCCCTATGTTCTTGGCTGCACCAGTCTGGAGTAGAGAATCTATCTCATGTGGCTGGGAGGTGAGAGGGAGGGAGTGGATCTTGGTTTAAATACCTTTGTTGTTCTTAACAAGATTTAGTCGATTTTCTTAAATAAATGTTTCTGCATTTGCTGCATGCCCTTAGGACCATTCCAGAGACTTTAAATGTTTTTTTTAATTCTATTTTATTTTTAATTTCATAACTTTCACTAGATTTGCTGGGTTCACAGAGCTTCTCTCATCATGTTTGAAGTGGAACTTATAATTATACTACTTTAGAATCTTAGCAACAAGTTTGAGCCCTTCATTTAAGTAAAGAGGATAGAAGATGATTTTTATAACCAAGGACACTTGTGTGGTGTGATTTGTGACCCTCAAACAGTTCCATACACTGTTACAGTATCTGACAGTAACTTCCTAGTGTCTGAAAGTCCACTGGTGGAGGATCATTTTTGCTTTTAATGGTGCTCTAAGGGATGGAGTGTAAATATACATAATACACTATTGAGCATACAAAACACAAAGCAACTCTGACATAATTTGACCTACTCATAGTTAACTTGCTAGATATCATTTAAAAATTTAATTTTTATTATTTTGCCACTTTTGAATCTAAGGAAGATTTTGGTAGGATGATCTGGCTGTGTATATCTTCTTTCCAGGGGAAATTAAATGACTCTTATTTTCATAAAGTTCTTTGTTGCAAGGAAAAATATGGAAAACAATAAGCACCTCTGTTTATGTTATTCCTTCTGCATGGACTTTTTTCCTTCTGACAGTAGAGAATGCCATTGATAGAAAAAGTCTCCCTCCAGCCACTTCATCTCAGTTGGAGCCCACCTTTCCTTTCCTTTCCTTTCCCACATTATTTTGTTCTGTGATAACATGTATCATGTTATCTTTGTTTTAAATTAACTTTATTGAAGGGTAATTTATATTCAATAAAATGTACCCATTTTAAGTATACAGTTCAAGGAGTTTTGACAAATGTAAATACCCTATTACCACCATCCCAATAAAAGTATAGCACATTCCATCACCTCTCAAATTCACTCCTGCTCCTCCAAATTCAGTCCTTTCCATCTCAAGTCTAGGAAATCATTGATCTGCTTTCTGTCACTTGATTAGTTTTGTCTGTTCTGAAATTTCATACTAATGATAATTTATTCATTTATTTTAAAGGTTTATTTTTTTTATTTATTCCCCCTCACCCTCGTTGTTTGCACTTGCTATCTGTTCTCTGTGTCCATTCGCTGTGTGCTCTCTGTGTCTGCTCATCTTCTATTTAGGAGGCACCAGGAACCGAATCTGGGGCCTCTCATGTGGAAGAGAGGCACTCAATCACTTGAGCCACCTCCACTCCCTACTTTGTTGTCTCTCTTATTGTGTTTCCTCTTTGTGTCTTCTTGTTGCGTCATCTTGTGGTGTCAGTTTGCTGCACCAGCCGGTCATGCCAGCTCGCTGTCTTGCACATCTTCTCCAGGAGGCACCAGGAGCCAAACCCGGGATCTCCCATGTGGTAGGTGGGAGCTCAATTGCTTGAGCCACAGCCACTTCCCATACTAACCATAATTTAAATTATTTAGTCATTTCCTTTCAATCTCTACTTCTAGACCTTTTAAAACCATGGTTTTCCCAGTGTCTGGCACTGTGCCAGACACTGCCAGAATGACTGAATCCCAAATCATTCTATTTATCAGCTTTGATTTTAAATTTTGAGGTATCTAAATATTTGAAGTAACAGTGAAGATTTTATTGTGATGGTCAACAAAGAGGGGTCTCTTTTTCATCTTTTTTGCTTTCCTTGCCTTTCTTGACCCCACTCTTTTCATCACAATGATCAAAGGCAGGCTTGAATGGAGGAGAAAGCCATGATAAGGGTCAAATCCCTTTGTATTTGGGCAAAATGTGTCATCATTTGGAAAGAACATGTAGGAATCATCTCATTCTATTGTAATGTTTTGAAACTCTCAACTTTGTTGCATTGGGGAAATTAATGCATGACAATGATATGTACATAGAAAATTGTTTTGCATATGAAGACATTTCTAATGGCATCTTCATAACAGCACATGATAGCAGCACAAACAATATCCCCACTTCTGAAAATACACTCAAGATAAATGTTTTTCCAGCAATGTCAGAGCAGCTCTGTTGAGTTTGACAAAATATGAGACTTATTACAATATAATCAAACCTTAAAACACTTAATTACTCTTCTCCAAAAGTATTTAAAGCCCATGAACTGGTATCACATTCACGTACAGGGGAAGAAAGGGTCATGTTCAGCATCTCTACTTTATAGGTGGAGAAACCAAGGTACAGAGACCCTGCTAGGAAGTGCTTTCCTTGCTCCCCTTGATGCATTCATTTCCAATTTAGCAGTGTGTGCCCCCTTTTCAGCGGAAGTTCTAAATCTCTTTTTCTCTCAACTTTCTAGGACACATGAGAATTAACCTACTCATGTAGATTACAGGGCCCCAGCCCTCATTAACCTTAATATTGAAAGAAATACGGCTTCTGTGGTAGGAGAAGCAGAAATGTTCTTCCACTCAGCACAAACAGCAATATTTTCATGAGCTGAAGAGATGGGCTTTTTAGGGGGTAGTTCCTCCAATGCAAACATTTGTTTACAGTCAGTGAAAATTTCACATATATACTACCTCTGGATTTGTGGACCAAAAAATCTTTATAAAGCATTTCAAAATTACATCCCTGAGGTTATTTGATGATAGACCATGGTGTGGCCCATTCTGTATTTTCTTGAAATTCTTTGACTTGGTCATGAAAATCTCAGTTTCCTCCCTAGCACATACTCAATTTGTATTTGTTGAAGGATTGAACAGCAGACGCTTCAGTCTTAAGACCTGAAGTCAAACATATTCTCAGCCTCCTCTTTTCTAGACATCAGGTGCTCTGGACTCTGCTTGCCTGGTCTGACCTTTGCCATAATGAAATTTATGTGTCGAGCAACTCTCTGCCATGTCTTCAACCCTCCTCCTTGGTTGATGTTGCTTTGTTGATGACACTGAGTTGGGAAGACTGTCACCTATTGGGGGGATGGTGAAGGGTAGTGGTAGGACAGGATATAAATTCATTACTTGGACAAGTTAGAGAAATTCCTGAGGACAGGCAAAATGAATCTCAGAGGGGCAAAAACAGGAGGAACAAGTAGAGAAGAAACACTGCTCAGAAGCATGCCAGGCCATGATGTCTGCTTGGCAGTATAGTTTCTAGAAGGAAAAAAAACCATTTAGGAAAAGTTGGGCATGTACACAGAAGAGGTAGTTTTTGAAGATCTATT
The DNA here is from genome assembly GCA_026826555.1 of Tolypeutes matacus. Taxonomy (NCBI): domain Eukaryota; kingdom Metazoa; phylum Chordata; class Mammalia; order Cingulata; family Chlamyphoridae; genus Tolypeutes; species Tolypeutes matacus. The sequence continues at coordinate 6,206,600 of JAKSZT010054393.1, forward strand.
TTATAAACAAAACAATATTTTATATTTCTCTCATTCCATTCCGGGTTTAATTTCTTTTTTGATTTAATTCTTTGTAAGTCTTTCAGTGAGGATCTATGAATAGGAAATCCTCTCACTCTTTGTTTCAAAAACAATCTTTATTTTGTCCTCTCTCAAATATAGTTGGGTATATAGGTATAGGAAAATAACTGCAAGGCAGTGTTTGTATCTAAGTGGAGAGATAACTGATAGTTTTCTTTATTTACCTGCATATTCAAATTTTTCTATTGTAATTATTTATGTAATTTCTTTATATGATCAGAAATGAAAATTTGATCAAAGGCTCATCAGATCAATGCCAAGTCCTCATGTATTCCAGTCACGCTTCTGTGAGATATTCTTGAAGAGAATCATTGAAGGTGATACTGTTGCCATGGCACCAATTTAACTTAGATTAAAATGGAGGAGTCATGTCCTTCTAGGCTCAGGTTTCAGTTGTTCTGAGCTGCATTTAACTGCACAACGTCAACGTAAATATGCCTTTAATCCTGCTTTTTACTTGACATTAGAAATTCTCCTTAACAGTAATGGAATGGAATGTCTGCCTTTGTGCAAAACTTGAAGCTGGAGTGTGAATGAAACATAGGCAGGCACACTGTGCCTGGGAGGTGTGGATACATCCCTTCTCTGCTTTCAAAGCAGATTTTTCAGTGTGAATGATGCTCTTAGTTGACACTGAGAGCAGCATGGTATTACTCTCTGTGCATGGAATGGAAATCCAGAGCACTATCCAGTCTCCTCTAGAGGAGCCGGCTGTCAAAGGGTAGTAGTGAAAACCAGATTTCTAGGGAGATGTCACATCCAGTGATATTGATCTAAAGTAATTTTCCAGCTGCTGAGGTTGCTGATCAGCTGAAGAAATCTGAATTCTGTTCAAACAGAACTTCAGTTAGTCAATTAGTTCACCTTATTATTTTATTTTTAGCAGATTGTGTCTGGATTCTTATCTTCTCTTAGATTGAGGTTTTTAAAGTGATTATTCCCCCCTGCTCCTGTCACACCAAATCTTGCTGATTATATGGGCTCCAAATTAGATTTTTCTGGTATATGTAGTTGGTAGATTTCTTTAAGATTAAAATACAACCAGATCATCTAGTAACATGCATCACCTAATTGACCATAAGAGAATCAACATAATGTAGATATATTACCTTGTTTCTGGCAGGTGTTTAATAAACATGTATTGATCTCATTTGATAATGGATTTATTGCATTTAGGATTCCCTTTCTAGAGAATAACAATGAATGCTTCAATGTAAAATATGAAATTGTGAGACTTCCACATAACAGATGGAGTAGTGAGCACATGCATTCATTTTTTTTTTTCCTTCCAGAAACCTTAGTAAAATGACAGCAAAGGAATTTTTAAGAAGATATAAATCTATAAGGGTGAAAAGAATAGAAAGCTGGAAAACAGATAAACAAGTAACGTTGAATTAGCTGTCAGCTGTAGAAAATGCCGAGGCGCAACCTCTCTTATATAGCAGAATCCCCCATGGTATACATGGTATAAAGATGTAGCTTAAAAGCAGGTTATTTGAAAGTCCATTTAAGAAGAAATAAAGTTCTATATCCCCCTTCCCACTACATACAATCAAGTAACTGCCTTTCCTCCCCACCAGTAGAAAACTGGATGCGTAGTCTCTGGAGAAGGTCTCTGGGGGAACTGAGGAGAATCAGGCATAGTTGAGAATGGAAAGACAATACTGTCAACAGAGTGATTAAGTTGCATTTACATATTGACTTTTGAAACCCCCAACCCTCTTCTTACTCCCTGGCTACCAGAACATTGGTAGCTAGTACTGTACCCTCTAGGCAGTAGATTGATGGAGTCTTGTCTGAGAATCTGATAAGCCAAGAGGAAAGATTAAAAAAAAATACTAACACCAGGGATTCCTTAACTAAATGGCCCAGTGAGATGCTCTACACCAGGGTCTTAACCTCAGCATTACTGACATTTTGAGCCAGATAATTCTTTTTTGTGAAGGCTGTCCTGTATGCAGTAGAATGTGTAGCAGCATCATTGGCCTCTACCCATTTGAAGCCAGTAGCACTCCCCACAGTAATGACCATCAACAATGTCTCACTCCCTCTTGAGAACCAATGCTGTACACTGAAACCCACAGTTAACAAGCCCTGCTCATGCACTCAGAGTTTCTAATTAGATTCTTAAAGCTTCTCTCTTAAACAGGAGCTGACAACCAAAGACCAGCCCACATGTGAGGGAAGCCTCTAGTGTGAAATACTAAGATCAAAATAAACAAACAGAAAAATAGAAAAAATACTAACCAGACTATGCAGGGAGAAGGAAACCTCAAAAATTATAATTACTATCCTGAGAAAGAGAAAGACAATATAAAAGAACTCTTAGAAATTAAATATGACTATAGAAGTAACAAAAGTGCAATAAAATGAATGCAAGAAAAAGTTGAGGAACTCTGCCAGAAAGTGGAGCAAAGAGATGGAAAATTGGGGAGTACAGATAAAAATTAGACAAAGAGTCCAGGGGAGCCAAGATCCAAGTGATAAATTCCAAAAAGACAGAATAGAGCAAATGGGGGTGAGGCCAGGAGGAAATCATCAACAAAATAATTCAAGAACTTTTTACAAAATTAAGGCACATGAATTTGTAGAATGAAAGGGACCCCCTGAGTATCCAGCATAGAAGATGAAAACTAGATCCACATCAAGGCACACTATTGTGAAATTTCAGAGTACCAAGGCCAAAGGGAAGATCTGAAATGCTTCTAAAGAAAAAATTAAATATGGTATTCCAAGAATCAGAATGGCTTTGTACTTCTCAGATGTAATACTGAAAGCTGAAGTCAAAGAAAGAATGCCTTCAAAAGTCAGAATGAAATGATTATGTAACAGTAGATTGAAGCCAATTTCAGATGTGAGAGGTCTTTCAATTTTTTCTCTCATGTACTCTTTCTCATAATGTTACTAGAGAGTGCTTCTCCAAACAAGGGAGAATACCCAGAAAGAAGAAGACATGAAAAAAATGATTCCACACGAGAGAGGGAAAAAGAATTCCCAGTATGATGGTGAAGGTACCTTCCAGGATATCAATTGTTCAACAGGCTGAGAAAGGACCCAGTCCAGATTGAAGAAGTTAGAATGTTCTGAAGATATTTCTCCAAAAAAATACAATTGATACAATATGATGTATTCAAATATCTTGAGAGGTGACTGAGACGATTGGATAATTTAGGGTTGAAGTAGTGTTTAGTTGATGGAATACCAAGCAAATAAGCAAACAAACAAAAGTTTTCATACCAGAAGTTAGATTGTGCCTAACACTTGCTCAGTTCTTGTGGGACCATGCCTGCATAGATGTGCACAGATCCTATTTCATAGGTATGTTGATCTCATGGTCTTGTGCAATTGAACCAAAAGAAGTATTGGTTTAAACATTAGATAGGTGTTGTGGTTTGTATAGATTGAATTATGTAATGCTTTGCACACACAAACCTCCCAGTGCATATGATCTTATTGGTAAATAAGACCTTTTGAAGATGCTATTTTTTGTTGAGTGGCCAACTGAAGAAGGGTGAATCTTAATCCATATTACTGGAAGCTTTATAAAGGGAAAAAACGGGAAGCCAGAATCAGAGAAGGCCTCAGGGAGAAGCTGGAAATCAGCAGAAACTAGAAAGCAGACACAAGGAGAGAGAATGCCATGTGATGTGAGGCAAACCAAGGAATTCCAAGGATTGTGGCAAGCCAGCACCAGAATGCCACAGATTCCCAGGAGAAGGGATGACCTTGCTGTTAATGTAATTTTGGACATCTAGCCTCTGAAATGTGAGACAATAAACCCCTGTTGTTAAGCCAACCCATATCATGGTGTTTGTCATAGCAGCCTGGTAAATTAAGACACAGTTCTTGGCTCAGCCTAGCTGTATAATTTGAGCAAGTCCTTTAATCTCTCTAAGCTTTAGGTTGATAACCAGCAAAATGGAGACTTTTATTCAGCCAACAATTATTGAGCACTTACCATGAATCCTGTGAATATGGAGATGAAAGATATAATCCTTGACTTCAAGTCCAAGGTGGGAGGCAGACAAGGACATGGATGTGGTGTGTACAGGGTACTGTGAAAGCACAAGTAGGAAGGGAGACTAACATTTATTGATTCTTACTAAGTGCCAGATGATATACTCCTCTCAGCGATCCAGTGATACTATCAGCATTTTACAGCGGAGGAAACCACTGTAAGGTTAAGTAATTAATCCAAAAGTTGTAAGGTTAGAAATGGCTAGAGAGCAAGATTTAGGCTAAAATTGTTCATGCTCCCATATCGTCAAAAACATATACCTCCTAAGACACACCTAAAGAGAATGAGGAAGAGGTTAAGGTCAGAAAGGAATCCTGGAGAAGGTAGTACCAACGAAAAGATTGATGAATGGATTCTGCTAGTATGGAAAAGCCTGGGTACTAGATCTTTCACTCCTGGCCCAGAATCCTGTGGCTGTTCTGTTTATGAGGCTTCACTTAGCAAACATTTGAGTGCCTATTATATGTCAGGGACTAGGCTAGGCACTGAAAGGTAGAAAGATAAAACACAACAAAACAAAAATAAGTTTCTAGCTCCAGGGGGATGGCAGGGGGGGGGGGAGGAATAGAATAGATCGAACAGGGATTTAGTGGTTAGTGGAAATGTTCTACGTGATCTTACAGTGATGGACACAGGACATGGTAAATATCACCAAAATTTATAAAAGTGTACGGTCTAAAATGTCAACCATAGTGTAAACCACTGACCATGTTTAGTAGCTATGTTTCACTATTTGTATATCAGTTATAACAAAGCTATCATCCACTTAAAAAAAGGTATTAATATGGGGGGGGAGGAATGGGGGAGGATGTTGGGTATATGAGAGTCTCCTGTATTCTGTGTGTGACTTTGCTGTGACCTAAAACTTCTTTGAAAACAAAATGAAAATAGTGAGACACTGGGGAATGAGTGGGGGAAGGTGCCACGGTACAGACAGGATACCAGACATTGCAGTGATGAAAGGCAAAATGTCAAAAATTAAAAAAAAATTTTTTTTTCATTTTTAAAAAAGATCCCAATCTTCTAATTTAATTTTTAGTTTTTAAAATTTTTTTATTTATTTTATCTTATATTTAAGCTTATTATTATTTTATTTTCCTATAAATTATATCCAGCTATTGTAACGGGTTAATCTTTGAAGAAGCTTTGGATTACAGAAGGGTTACATCTGGGGCAGGGGAGGATCGTTGGTGTGGGGTGTCAGGGATGGGGGATGCATGGACGGAAGTTCACCTGAGCATAAATATAAGGTATATAAAAATGTTCAAATGTTCAAATGTTCATGCGGCACTGTCACAGTGGGTGGAGACTCACACAATAAATGAGAGAATACTGAATTCCCATCCTGGAGAGCTCTGCCACATTCTCTAAGGGAGCAGCAACAGTCCCCCAAGTGCAGGGGCAATGACTGGTGAAGGAGGATGATCCACTGATGGGCCCTTGATATTGATGACTAGGTTTATGAGTCTTTGCTTTTGAAATTGAACTTAGCCTATTGTTATAAGATGCCTAAGGGTTGCCTCCTTGAGAGTCTCCTTGTTGCTCAAATGTGGCCTCTCTCTAAGCCAAACTCAGCATATGAATGCATTACCTTCTCCCCAGCATGGGACATGAATCTCGAGGATGAGCCTCCCTGGCACCAAGGGATTGCTACCAGGCACCAACTAGCAATGTAACTGGAAAAGACCTCGAATAAAAGGGGGAAAAGGTAAAGACAAATGAGTTCATATGGCTAAGAGACTTCAAAGTGACTTGGGAGGTCATCCCAGAGGTAACTCTTATCTCAGCACAATCTCATAGACTGCCAAAGGGGATACTACCCCAAATAGTGGAGCTCCTGATGGCTCTGGAGACACCCAGATCCTATGGTCAGGGAGGATATCTCTGGAGTTTGGTGCCTTGCCAGTGGTCCCTACTTTGGAGTTTGTGCTCCTAAGAGTGACAGAGTTGGACTCAATTATGTTTTACCTGCACATGGCTCATCTGTCCCTTCTATTTAAACCTATATTTGGTGCTGGAGTTTGTAGGTGTACATCCAGAGACTGGAGTCTTTGGGCTGTCCATGTGCCAGATGGGCCCAGAACCTCGGCAGAGTTGCAACACCTACTCTCCAGTTCACTGGACTCACCCAGGACAACTAACAAGGAGGTGAGGATTGACAACCACCATATCAAGAAAATGAGAGAGTCTACAACTGCAAGCAAGAGAGTCCTATCCATTGGCTATAGAGGATTGAAACCCCCTCTCAGTTAGAGGTGGAGTAGACATCACCATCCCAGAATCCTCAGGATTGGGGAATAAACTATGGACTAGAGTGGACTTAGTGGTATTCTACCATAGACTTGTTGTGATTCTAGCAATGGACGAAATTACAGCATTGATGTGGAGGTAGTGGCCACTGGAGGCTCTGGGGGCAGGGGGAGGGAAGGACAGGTTAAATGTGGGGCTTTTTCAGGACTTAGGAATCACCCTGAATGGCAATGCATTGACAGATATAGGCCATTATATATCTTCCCATAGCCTGCAGAATTGTGTGGGAGAGAGTGTAGACTACAATGTGAGCTATGGTCCATGCTCAGTGGCAATGTCCCAGGATGCGTTTATCAATTGCAATGAATGTGCCACACTAATGAAGGATGTTGTTCATGTGGGAGGGTGTGAGAGATGTGGGGAGCAGGGCATATAGGAATCCCTATATATTTTTGTGTAACATTTGTGTAATCTAAGTATCTTTAAAAACTAAAAAATATGTTAAACAACAACAACAACAAAAACACCACAGCCTGTAAAATGACATGCGAGGAGGAGCACCTATCACAAATTTGCAGGAGGTATAGTGGGATGAAAGAGCAGGGAAGTCTTCCTAGACAGCATAGTTGGACTGAGTCTGGAGGGACAAATAAGAGGTAGGAGATGGCTGTAGGAAGAGTTTTCCAGGCAGAGAACTTCACATACCATGCTCTGAGGCTTGCTAAAGAGTCTTACCTTACCCAGAAGGCATAGGAACCACCAAATAAGTGTAAATCGTTTTGCCAGATTTCATCTTAAAAGATCATTCCATCAGCAGAATGAATGATGGTTTAGAAGATAAATAGGGAGGCTTTTTTGGAGGGTCTGGACCAAATAAGTTATGAAGGGAAGAGAGATATGGAGAATGCTTCTAGAGATATTTAGGAGATAAACAAGTCATAATGATTTGATATATGAATGAAGAAGTAGAATGAGTAGACTTCTAGAGTTCTAGCATGGTCAACTATATTACCTTTGGTGCAATAAGGCTGACATAAAAATAAATAAAATGAGGATGGGTGGTGTATCAGTCAGGTTTCCAGCAAGAAGCAGATGGCTCACTAACTGGAAAATTTTTGAAGAAACTTTTCAGTGAAGGAATTTTATACAGATGTGTGGGCACATTTAAGGGAACTAACAAGAAATATTGAGATGTCCAAAATCTAGCAACAGTGGGATACTTTTCTACCTCAAAGCCTGAAGGGACAAGGGGAAGAAATAGAATGACCAGAATACCACAAAAACCAGAGGCCATGGAAGAAACTGGAGTCATGAAGAGATGCAGCCAAAACTTTACCAAAGCAGGAAGCAGTGAATGCCCTGACATCTCATGCCTTACACCTCTCAATCTTCTGCTATGGCCTCCCATTGGGCAAACCCAAATGTAAACCCAAAGTTGCAGTCAGCAACGGTCAACCTCCCAGGGCACAGAGCAGGGCTGAGAAAGGAAGAGAAGGTATCTGAGGGACAAACAGAATAAGAGAGGATTTGGGGGGAAAACATAAAGGTCTATTTCCAATATTTGACCTTAAGGGTGCCTGGACGACATCATGTATATAGTCCATTTATGCTGTACATTCCTAGAACTCAGAAGAGAGCTCTGGGCTGTGGGTAGATCTTTGGGAGTCATTGTCCATTTTTTTGATGACCTATCTATCATACTAAAGGCTTGTTAGGACTGCATATAATATAGGTATTTTTAAAAGTATTTTGGAAATGTTAAATACTAAGACACCAAGCAAATATAAGATGGTGGTATTGTTGATATTGTTATTGTAATAACATTCCTAGGAAACATATTTTGAATAAAAAGTGGACCTATAGGAGTTCCTACCCCAATAAAGACGGTATAGTGAGACACTTCAGAACTCTATCACCCTGTAGAACTTTGAACAACCAGCAAGAACTAACAGAAACATCTTTTTCAAAACTCCAGAAAACAGTTAAAAGATTGCAGTAACAGGATGAGCAATGCATTCGAAAAATGCTACTTAAAAGCAGTAGGATGTCATGGCACCCTGGCTGGCTTATCCCCCAGCCCTCACCAGCTCAGCACAGAGCCAGCCCATGCTCCCAATGTGGGATCCCTGGTCCCAGTTCTAGAGTGAGCAGAGTGATCCTCATGGACAAAGTAAGACCATGTATATCTGGCCCAATCTGTCTGGTGGTGAGCTGAGGGACAAGCCATCCTAGAATTTGCCCTGTGTATAGAAAGCAGTTCACAGAGTTTTCCTACAGAACACTGGGAGAACAGCCAAGTTGTGCTGCCTGGGGCAAGGGATTGCTGGCTGTAGGACATAAAATGCAGTGCCCAGGACTGCATGGAAACTGTTTCCTAGGGAAAAGGGGACATTTGCATCCACGTAAATGAGGGAATTCCTAGGGCCACACCCACATGCCCAAGAAAAGACATGCACAGAAAGAATCAGGAAAGCCCCAATACTTTGGCCAGGAGCTATTCCCTAAACCCACTGTATATGGATAAGCTCTGAAGGAGAGCACTTGCACAGGTCAATTTGCAAAGAGTGGGAAAGGTGTTTCCTCCCCCCTTCCCCCACTTTTTCTTTGTTAGCTCCTGGCTTTCAAGAAAAACTCTATTATACTAGCTTGATACAAGCTTTAAGGAACAGACACCTCAGAGTATAAATTCCAGTGACAACACATTAAAATATCAAAATGCCCAGGTTTCAACAAAAGGTTACATAACATACAAAGAAACAAGAAGCAATGGCTTAGGCAAAGGAGAAGATTGAAGCATTAGAAACCATCAATAAGGAGGATCAGACCTGGAACATACCAAAGACTTTAAAAAAAAAAAAGCCCTTAATATGCTCAAAGAGCTAAAGGAAAACATCGACAAAGAACTTAAAGAAATTAGGAAAACAATAGATGAACACAAAGAGAATATCAATAGAGAGATGGACATTATGAAAAGAAACCAGAGTTGAAGAGCACAGTAACAGAAGTTAAAAATTCCCCAGATGAGTTCAACAGCAGATTGAAGCTGGGAAAAGGAAGAATCTCAGTGATCTTGAAAATAAGATAAGTTAAATCATTCAGTTTGAAGAGCAAAAAGAAGAAATAAAGAAGAAAAGTGAACAGAGCCTGAAGAACCTGCAGGACATTATCAAACATATCAATATATACATTAGAGAGTGGATGGGCTCAAGTGGTTGAGCATCTGCTTCCCACATGGGAGGCTCTGGGTTCGGTTCCCAGTGTCTCCTTAAAAACAAACAAACAAACAAACAACAAGCAAACAAATGAAAAAGCAACTCAAGGGAGCCAATGTGGTTGAGTGCCAGCTTCCCACATATGATGTCCCAGGTTCAATCACCAACCCTGGTACCTCAAAAAAAAAAAAAAAAAAAAAAAAAAAAAGCATTGTGGAAGTCCCAGAAGAAGAAAACGAGAAAGGAGCAGAGAGAATATTAAAAGAAATAATGGCCAACTACTCTGAAATTTAATGAAAGCCATAAATATAACCTATCCAAGATGCTCAACAAACTTCAAACAAGATAAACCCAATAGACCCACACTGGGCCATATTATAATCAAACTATCAAATATGAAGATAAAGAGAGCATTCTGAAAGCCACAAGAGAGAATCAACATGCCATGTACAGTGGAGTTTCAATAAGATTAAATGACAATTTTCTCATTGGAAATCATGGAAGCAAGAAGGCAGTGGGAAGACACATTTAAAGTGCTGAAAACAAAAAAATTGCCAAACAAGATTCTATGTCCAACTAAAATGTCTTTCAAAAATGAGGGAGAGCAGAGCAGGTGTAGTTCAGTGGCTGAGCACCTGCTTTGCATGCATGAGGTCCTGGGTTCAATCCCCAGTACCTCCTTAAAAAAAAAATAAGGAAGAGAGTAGGACATTCACAGATAAACAAAACCTGAGGGAGTTTGTAAACACTAGACTGTCCATAACAGAGATGCAAAAGAGAGTCCTGCAGGTTGTAAGGAAAGGACAATAGAAAATAGATTGAAGCAGCATGAAGAAATAAAGACGAATGTTGAGAGTTATGATTTGGGTAAATATAAACACCAGTACTATCGTATTTTTGGTTTGTAAGTCTAATTTTATTTCCTACAGGATTTAAAAGGCAAATGCATAAAATGTAATAAGAAATCAGGGGCTTTGGACTCATAATATACAAACATGTAATTTGTGACAAGAACTACATTAAGGTGGGGGAACAAAATGCTATAGGAACATAGTTTGTAAATACTGTTCATGATAAGATGCAATCCTAGTGTAGCTTGCATCTTTCTCTGGGACCCACAAATATATCCTGTGCTCAGGGCCAGGTGTGTCAGCCTGGCAGGATAAAACACAGTCCCCTAGTAGATAAGGGGACTATAGATACTTTCCTTCCCTTATTATCTTGGACATTTGTAAACACTTAATGGAGACAGTCTGACTCTATTGGGCGTGTTATGACATCCAGCTCAGTCTGGAGGTATAGCTGTCCCAGGTGGGGAGGGAGCAGGGTTCCTCCAGTGCAGCAGGCCACAAACACAAGAGAGAGTTCCTCATAGAATACTTCCCTGTGTGGCCATAGATTGAGACCTGCTGGCTTTGGGGAACTGATACCCACTAGTGAAGCTGAACTTGTTCTGTCTTCTCTGTGTGAGTAAAACATCTTTCCACCAGAGCCTATGTGAGTCACACTTTTCTGGTGACCCCAACATCAGTATTGGAGTATGTTGACATCTCTTTAGGTGTCTCTCCTTCTGACTGACAGTTTGGTGAGCTTGGTGTAGCCAGCAGGGTCGCTGAAGGAGCACACCATGGCATGGTGGAGGCATAAGAGATGGTCATTTCAGTCATCCCAAGGTGGTGTCAGCTCCTGAAGGGTGATAGGCTGACTGATGTGCTGGCCCCCCTCTGGCCACATGGGGACAAGTGGGATGTAAACAGATGATGCAATGGATAAGGGCAGAGATGAGGGAGGCGGGTTATAGGAAGAGCAAGGAAACTATACCCTGGCTCCTGGGTGTGCTCCTCTATCACTCACTGACACCCCACGCCCAGTCTCAAGGGTCGCAAAGAACTCCGGAGGCCAGAGTCTGGGGCCCCAGTGCAGGGAACTCTGCCCAGGCACAGTTGTTTGCAGGCCCCAGGTTAGATCTGTTTTCATTCAACACAGAACTACTGATGGTGTTGCTGAAAACCAAACTGTGGAAACGAGACTTTTTTTCTGTGAGTGAAATATGGAAGTTAAAAGATAGATATGGGCAGAAGCCAGGGGATGGTCCTGTGGCTTGCTTGGTGTGCCTGTGCGATGAGGGGCCATTGCAGACTCAGATGTCTAGGGCCAAGTGGCACAGTTCAGGAAAGTTAACTACTGAACCTTTGCTACAATGCATTTTTGCCCACATCAAACAGGACAACTGACAGGATAGAGATATAGACAAGCCCATGCTGCTTTTTGTCTGGATTGCTGAGAGTTTGACAGCAGTCTTCCCAATTGTGGAAGACTTCCCCCAAAAGTAAAGCCCCATGGAAAACTGTTCATGAGGCTATAACTGCTCTGAGGGTGAAGGGTATACGACCCTGCCCTGGGGCAGGATGTAGATGAGAAGGTCCTTTTCTCAGATGGCATCAGGGGCATTCATAAAACAGGGGCCTCCCCAGTGGAAGACACCCCCCATCCCTTTTGTTGTCCTCCAGGATGATGATGGGAGAGGTGGTGGAGAAGCAGCATCACATGCTGGGTGGAAACAGCAGGGAGATGTGAGCTATCTTCACTGAGGCAGTCCTGGAGGGACAGGAGAGGAGCAATGGGAAGCCTGCCTACCTGAAGACACATAAAAGGGGAAAAACAAAAGAGGGGTAGGGCCCACCCACCGGGCTATGTGGCTTTGGTTACTAGAGCAAGGGATAGGTAGAGCAGAAATTGATGGGATTCCTACAGAAAAACTCTGCCAATGCCATCAAGTAGAAAGGGGTCCCTCTAAGTTAAAAGTAAAGGCCCTGGTATAAGCCATAAAGGAATAGGAACAAGAGAGCTCACAGGACTGGGAAGATTTAGAATCCCACATCACCACCCTCTGAGTCCCTGAACTCAGTAGGGGAAGGAGTGAAGCAACAGTTTATAAGGCCTTTCTGTGCCCCAACGAGGGCAGTGAGGAAGAGAATTCAGATTATGAGCCCAATGCATCAGATAGGGAGAATGATCCCTTCTCCTGTACCCTGATCTTACTCCCTTTAAGAAGAGTGATTAGGGAAATGGATGTGGCTCAAGCTATTAGGTTCCCATCTACCATATGGGAGGTCTGGGGTTTGATTCCCAGGGCCTCCCGGTGAAAGGCAAGATGGCCTGTGCAGCGAGCTGGCCTGAGCAGAGAGCTGACCCACACAGGGTGCTGGTTCGCACAGGAGTGCTGGCCTGTGCAGGAGTGCTGGCCCACATGGAGAACTGGCACAGCAAGATGACACAATGAAGAGAGACAGAGAGGAGAGACAACAAGAGATGCAGCAGACCAGGGAGCTGAGGTGGTGCAAGAGATTGGACGCCTCTCTCCCACTCTGGAATGTTCCAGGATCGGTTCCTAGTGCCGCCTAAAAAGAAGACAAGTAGACACAGAAGAACACACAGAGCAGACAGCAAACGCAAAACAATGTGGTGGTGGTGGTGATGAGAAATAAATAAATCTTTAAAAAAAAGAAAAAAAGAGTGATTAGGCATGGAGTCAAGGTCTTCAGATCCCTGCCAGTGATCAGCAGTCCTATGCTTCCCATTGTGTGGAAAGGGAAAAGAGCTGGATCCAGACCTTCAGCATGGTGAGCTGGGTCACATCAGCCAGGGCTTAGGCCCCACATGAGTGTGGTAACTCAACCACATAGGATCATTGCCTCCTAGTCATGGGTTCTCACTGACACAGACACATACTCCACTGACAGACATATCAGGAGTATGTGACATAGACACATACTCCAGATATGGGACAACAATTCCTGTGCATTACATGAATGCCAGGGCCACCATAACAGCCTTGGAAAAACACCTGTGCCATGTGTTCAGATACCCATCTGGACTCCAATCAGATCAAGGTACCTCATTTACAGTGCAAGCAACCCAGCAAAGGGCATACTCCCATGGTAAAAGATGGAACGTTCATGGTTCCTATCACCCTCAAGCAAACAAAGAAATGAATTGGAACAGAAGACTCAAACATCAACTACACAAAGGCCAACAGGAAGGACAACTTACCAGGTGGTACCTCCATCTAAATAAAGCTATTTGGACATGAAATACTGCACTCCAGTGGAAAGAAAACATGGAACTTCAGCAGATGTTAGGAAAACACTGAGCTTGGAGGGGTGGAGGACCAGGCTGTTGCCTGATTAGGCTATGCTTGAGGAATCCCAATCTCAGTATACCCAACTGCTCTCATTTTTTCCCACTGGAGGGCACTACCTGGTGGTCATTTGCAGTCCAAGCTGCAGTAGTATTACCTCAAGGGCCCCTGATTCCAATCTGAAGGTGATGCTCCCTCTTGTGAGACTCCACGGGAACAGGGAAGGGGGGGTGACAGAACATCAAGACACTAGGGTTCCTCTGGTTATGCCTGGGACTACCAACTTTTCAGTATAATCTTCAGTGGCTGACATTATAGGCCATGTCAAATTTGTTCAGTTTGTGACCTCCCTCTCTGGACCGAATGATCAGGACCAAAAAGTCTGGGTTAAACGATAGGGGCAATGGGTCCCTGCAGAAATTATGGCCTTGGGGCTTGGAGACAGCCTGGGTGGCCATACCTGGGCAACTCTTACCTCAAGTTGTTAGACAAGAGCATATTTGCCCCTGGGAAGTAAAGGGGGGTAGGTAGTAATGTTGTTTCTTTCTCTCCCCAGGCTATATGACAGTGATGAACAACCCCATCACCCATGGGACCCTATGATACAGGCTTTTGCTAGAGCTACCAACCAGATCAACTGCTGGCTCCATCAGTATTTAAATTGAGATGATGGACCATCTCTCCACCTCATTTCAGCCAACCTGTCAACATAGTGGACCACACTGGCCTACCAGATGTATGACCTAGTGTCATGAGGAAAACACTCTATAGATAAGCATAATCAACGCCACTGGACATGGAAGACATCTTTTGAATCTGCTGGAGGTTATCCTATAAGTTCCCTGCTCAAATGTTGCCTAAAGATTTTTAAAAATGGTACATATAAGTGACATCTATCTGAGCTGTGTACTGTGCCCCAGAAATGCAGCTTACTGTCTAAAATGGATGATGGGCATAGCATGGTGGAGGTGGACTGTTGTACGGGGCAGTGCTAGCACAGCCTGCTGCTTTCCCTGGGAACCACAAATACAATCTATGTCAGCCCAGAAAGATAAAACACAATCCCCTAGCAGATAAGGGGACTGTCAGTACATTTCTTCCCTTATTGTTCCAAGCATATGTAAATAGTCACTGGAGACAGTCTGACTCTGGAGGGCATGTTTTATGACATCCAGCTCACACTCTGGTGGCTTTTCTGTCTCTGGTGGGTAGGGAGTGACGTTCCTCCACTGCAACAGCACATGAACATAGGAGAGGGATGCTGCGTTGTAGAGCACCTCCCTGCATTGGCCACAGATTGAGAACTGCTGGGTATGGGGAATCAACACCCACTTAGTGAAGCTGACCTTGCTCTGTCTCTTCTCTATGTGAGTAAAACGTCTTTCCACCAGAGCCTGTGTGAGTCATGCTTTGTTGGTGACCCTGATATCTGTATTGGAGTGAGCTGACATCTTTTTAGGGATCTCTTCTTTTGACTGACACTATTGAAGTTTAGTTGGTATCAAAGCAAACACAATTGTTATAGATTTAGAATGTTAAATTTAAGCCCCATGATAACTAAAAAGAAGATATCAGAGAATATGCAAGCCCATGGAGACAGAAATCAGAGTGTAGGTTGCGAGGGGCAGAAGGAACGGGGAGTTAATACATAATTACTGTAAGGTTTCTGTTGTAGGGGAGATGGGAAAGCTTTAGTAATGGGAAGTGATAAGGCCTCATAATATTGTGAATATGATTAATCCCATTGAATGGTATGCTTGGGGATTGAGCTGGAAAAATTTTATTGTGTATATATAGTATATATGTTCCCACAGTTGGAAAAAGAAAATGAAAAGCAACAAAGAGACAATGGTAATTAAATGCAATACATTATCCTGGATGGGGTCTATCAAGGGAGATGAAAAGGCTCAAAAGGACATTATTAGGACATATGAAAAAATTGGAATATAGAATGTAAGCTTTATGTCAGTGTTATTTCTTGAATTTGATAACTGTACTTAAAGTGGTTACATAAGTGAATATCCTTGTTCTTAGGAAATGTACATGGCGGTATTAAATGTTCAAGGAGCATGATGTATTCAACCTACACCCAAATATTCAGAAAATGGATGGATGGATAGATAGATAGATAGATAGATAGATAGATAGATAGATAGATAGATAGATAGA